>OX465298.1:199157785-199621267 GCA_949987735.1 Leucophora obtusa
GAGTTGCTCCATGAAAATGTGATTCACCAATGGTGGTCAGTAAACAAAATCTGAATTTCTGGAATACCTAGACTAGTCGCCGCATTTCTAATTATGGACACAAATAGGCCTTATTCATACGAACATTTTGGTGTATCACACTTATATCCTATCAGTTTTTTGTGGAGTTGCTCCATGAAAATGTGATTCACCAATGGTGGTCAGTAAACAAAATCTGAATTTCTGGAATACCTAGACTAGTCGCCGCATTTCTAATTATGGACACAAATAGGCCTTATTCATACGAACATTTTGGTGTATCACACTTATATCCTATCAGTTTTTTGTGGAGTTGCTCCATGAAAATGTGATTCACCAATGGTGGTCAGTAAACAAAATCTGAATTTCTGGAATACCTAGACTAGTCGCCGCATTTCTAATTATGGACACAAATAGGCCTTATTCATACGAACATTTTGGTGTATCACACTTATATCCTATCAGTTTTTTGTGGAGTTGCTCCATGAAAATGTGATTCACCAATGGTGGTCAGTAAACAAAATCTGAATTTCTGGAATACCTAGACTAGTCGCCGCATTTCTAATTATGGACACAAATAGACCTTATTCATACGAACATTTTGGTGTATCACACTTATATCCTATCAGTTTTTTGTGGAGTTGCTCCATGAAAATGTGATTCACCAATGGTGGTCAGTAAACAAAATCTGAATTTCTGGAATACCTAGACTAGTCGCCGCATTTCTAATTATGGACACAAATAGGCCTTATTCATACGAACATTTTGGTGTATCACACTTATATCCTATCAGTTTTTTGTGGAGTTGCTCCATGAAAATGTGATTAACCAATGGTGGTCAGTAAACAAAATCTGAATTTCTGGAATACCTAGACTAGTCGCCGCATTTCTAATTATGGACACAAATAGACCTTATTCATACGAACATTTTGGTGTATCACACTTATATCCTATCAGTTTTTGTGGAGTTGCTCCATGAAAATGTGATTCACCAATGGTGGTCTGTAAACAAAATCTGAATTTCTGGAATACCTAGAGTAGTCGCCGCATTTCTAAATACGGACACTAATAGATTTTATCCATACGAACATTTTGGTGTATCACACTTATATCCTATCAGTTTTTTGTGGAGTTGCTCCATGAAAATGTGATTCACCAATGGTGGTCAGTAAACAAAATCTAAATTTCTGGAATACCTAGACTAGTCGCCGCATTTCTAATTATGGACACAAATAGGCCTTATTCATACGAACATTTTGGTGTATCACACTTATATCCTACCAGTTTTATGTGGAGTTGCTCCATGAAAATGTGATTCACCAATGGTGGTCAGTAAACAAAATCTGAATTTCTGGAATACCTAGACTAGTCGCCGCATTTCTAATTATGGACACAAATAGACCTTATTCATACGAACATTTTGGTGTATCACACTTATATCCTATCAGTTTTTTGTGGAGTTGCTCCATGAAAATGTGATTCACCAATGGTGGTCAGTAAACAAAATCTGAATTTCTGGAATACCTAGACTAGTCGCCGCATTTCTAATTATGGACACAAATAGGCCTTATTCATACGAACATTTTGGTGTATCACACTTATATCCTATCAGTTTTTTGTGGAGTTGCTCCATGAAAATGTGATTCATCACCGGTGGTCAGTAAACAAAATCTGAATTTCTGGAATACCTAGACTAGTCGCCGCATTTCTAATTATGGACACAAATAGGCCTTATTCATACGAACATTTTGGTGTATCACACTTATATCCTATCAGTTTTTTGTGGAGTTGCTCCATGAAAATGTGATTCACCAATGGTGGTCAGTAAACAAAATCTGAATTTCTGGAATACCTAGACTAGTCGCCGCATTTCTAATTATGGACACAAATAGGCCTTATTCATACGAACATTTTGGTGTATCACACTTATATCCTATCAGTTTTTTGTGGAGTTGCTCCATGAAAATGTGATTCACCAATGGTGGTCAGTAAACAAAATCAGAATTTCTGGAATACCTAGACTAGTCGCCGCATTTCTAATTATGGACACAAATAGACCTTATTCATACGAACATTTTGGTGTATCACACTTATATCCTATCAGTTTTTTGTGGAGTTGCTCCATGAAAATGTGATTCACCAATGGTGGTCAGTAAACAAAATCTGAATTTCTGGAATACCTAGACTAGTCGCCGCATTTCTAATTATGGACACAAATAGGCCTTATTCATACGAACATTTTGGCGTATCACACTTATATCCTGTCAGTTTTTTGTGGAGTTGCTCCATGAAAATGTGATTCACCAATGGTGGTCAGTAAACAAAATCTGAATTTCTGGAATACCTAGACTAGTCGCCGCATTTCTAATTATGGACACAAATAGGCCTTATTCATACGAACATTTTGGTGTATCACACTTATATCCTATCAGTTTTTTGTGGAGTTGCTCCATGAAAATGTGATTCACCAATGGTGGTCAGTAAACAAAATCTGAATTTCTGGAATACCTAGACTAGTCGCCGCATTTCTAATTATGGACACAAATAGGCCTTATTCATACGAACATTTTGGTGTATCACACTTATATCCTATCAGTTTTTTGTGGAGTTGCTCCATGAAAATGTGATTCACCAATGGTGGTCAGTAAACAAAATCTGAATTTCTGGAATACCTAGACTAGTCGCCGCATTTCTAATTATGGACACAAATAGGCCTTATTCATACGAACATTTTGGTGTATCACACTTATATCCTATCAGTTTTTTGTGGAGTTGCTCCATGAAAATGTGATTCACCAATGGTGGTCAGTAAACAAAATCTGAATTTCTGGAATACCTAGAGTAGTCGCCGCATTTCTAAATACGGACACTAATAGATTTTATCCATACGAACATTTTGGTGTATCACACTTATATCCTATCAGTTTTTTGTGGAGTTGCTCCATGAAAATGTGATTCACCAATGGTGGTCAGTAAACAAAATCTGAATTTCTGGAATACCTAGACTAGTCGCCGCATTTCTAATTATGGACTCAAATAGGCCTTATTCATACGAACATTTTGGCGTATCACACTTATATCCTGTCAGTTTTTTGTGGAGTTGCTCCATGAAAATGTGATTCACCAATGGTGGTCAGTAAACAAAATCTGAATTTCTGGAATACCTAGACTAGTCGCCGCATTTCTAATTATGGACACAAATAGGCCTTATTCATACGAACATTTTGGTGTATCACACTTATATCCTATCAGTTTTTTGTGGAGTTGCTCCATGAAAATGTGATTCACCAATGGTGGTCAGTAAACAAAATCTGAATTTCTGGAATACCTAGACTAGTCGCCGCATTTCTAATTATGGACTCAAATAGGCCTTATTCATACGAACATTTTGGTGTATCACACTTATATCCTATCAGTTTTTTGTGGAGTTGCTCCATGAAAATGTGATTCACCAATGGTGGTCAGTAAACAAAATCTGAATTTCTGGAATACCTAGACTAGTCGCCGCATTTCTAATTATGGACACAAATAGGCCTTATTCATACGAACATTTTGGTGTATCACACTTATATCCTATCAGTTTTTTGTGGAGTTGCTCCATGAAAATGTGATTCACCAATGGTGGTCAGTAAACAAAATCTGAATTTCTGGAATACCTAGACTAGTCGCCGCATTTCTAATTATGGACACAAATAGGCCTTATTCATACGAACATTTTGGTGTATCACACTTATATCCTATCAGTTTTTTGTGGAGTTGCTCCATGAAAATGTGATTCACCAATGGTGGTCAGTAAACAAAATCTGAATTTCTGGAATACCTAGACTAGTCGCCGCATTTCTAATTATGGACACAAATAGGCCTTATTCATACGAACATTTTGGTGTATCACACTTATATCCTATCAGTTTTTTGTGGAGTTGCTCCATGAAAATGTGATTCACCAATGGTGGTCAGTAAACAAAATCTGAATTTCTGGAATACCTAGACTAGTCGCCGCATTTCTAATTATGGACACAAATAGGCCTTATTCATACGAACATTTTGGTGTATCACACTTATATCCTATCAGTTTTTTGTGGAGTTGCTCCATGAAAATGTGATTCACCAATGGTGGTCAGTAAACAAAATCTGAATTTCTGGAATACCTAGACTAGTCGCCGCATTTCTAATTATGGACACAAATAGGCCTTATTCATACGAACATTTTGGTGTATCACACTTATATCCTATCAGTTTTTTGTGGAGTTGCTCCATGAAAATGTGATTCATCACCGGTGGTCAGTAAACAAAATCTGAATTTCTGGAATACCTAGACTAGTCGCCGCATTTCTAATTATGGACACAAATAGGCCTTATTCGTACGAACATTTTGGTGTATCACACTTATATCCTATCAGTTTTTTGTGGAGTTGCTCCATGAAAATGTGATTCACCAATGGTGGTCAGTAAACAAAATCTGAATTTCTGGAATACCTAGACTAGTCGCCGCATTTCTAATTATGGACACAAATAGGCCTTATTCATACGAACATTTTGGTGTATCACACTTATATCCTATCAGTTTTTGTGGAGTTGCTCCATGAAAATGTGATTCACCAATGGTGGTCTGTAAACAAAATCTGAATTTCTGGAATACCTAGAGTAGTCGCCGCATTTCTAAATACGGACACTAATAGATTTTATCCATACGAACATTTTGGTGTATCACACTTATATCCTATCAGTTTTTTGTGGAGTTGCTCCATGAAAATGTGATTCACCAATGGTGGTCAGTAAACAAAATCTAAATTTCTGGAATACCTAGACTAGTCGCCGCATTTCTAATTATGGACACAAATAGGCCTTATTCATACGAACATTTTGGTGTATCACACTTATATCCTATCAGTTTTATGTGGAGTTGCTCCATGAAAATGTGATTCACCAATGGTGGTCAGTAAACAAAATCTAAATTTCTGGAATACCTAGACTAGTCGCCGCATTTCTAATTATGGACACAAATAGGCCTTATTCATACGAACATTTTGGTGTATCACACTTATATCCTATCAGTTTTATGTGGAGTTGCTCCATGAATATGTGATTCACCAATGGTGGTCAGTAAACAAAATCTGAATTTCTGGAATACCTAGACTAGTCGCCGCATTTCTAATTATGGACACAAATAGACCTTATTCATACGAACATTTTGGTGTATCACACTTATATCCTATCAGTTTTTTGTGGAGTTGCTCCATGAAAATGTGATTCACCAATGGTGGTCAGTAAACAAAATCAGAATTTCTGGAATACCTAGACTAGTCGCCGCATTTCTAATTATGGACACAAATAGACCTTATTCATACGAACATTTTGGTGTATCACACTTATATCCTATCAGTTTTTTGTGGAGTTGCTCCATGAAAATGTGATTCACCAATGGTGGTCAGTAAACAAAATCTGAATTTCTGGAATACCTAGACTAGTCGCCGCATTTCTATTTATGGACACAAATAGGCCTTATTCATACGAACATTTTGGTGTATCACACTTATATCCTATCAGTTTTTTGTGGAGTTGCTCCATGAAAATGTGATTCACCAATGGTGGTCAGTAAACAAAATCTGAATTTCTGGAATACCTAGACTAGTCGCCGCATTTCTAATTATGGACACAAATAGGCCTTATTCATACGAACATTTTGGTGTATCACACTTATATCCTATCAGTTTTTTGTGGAGTTGCTCCATGAAAATGTGATTCACCAATGGTGGTCAGTAAACAAAATCTGAATTTCTGGAATACCTAGACTAGTCGCCGCATTTCTAATTATGGACACAAATAGGCCTTATTCATACGAACATTTTGGTGTATCACACTTATATCCTATCAGTTTTTTGTGGAGTTGCTCCATGAAAATGTGATTCACCAATGGTGGTCAGTAAACAAAATCTGAATTTCTGGAATACCTAGACTAGTCGCCGCATTTCTAATTATGGACACAAATAGGCCTTATTCATACGAACATTTTGGTGTATCACACTTATATCCTGTCAGTTTTTTGTGGAGTTGCTCCATGAAAATGTGATTCACCAATGGTGGTCAGTAAACAAAATCTGAATTTCTGGAATACCTAGAGTAGTCGCCGCATTTCTAAATACGGACACTAATAGATTTTATCCATACGAACATTTTGGTGTATCACACTTATATCCTATCAGTTTTTTGTGGAGTTGCTCCATGAAAATGTGATTCACCAATGGTGGTCAGTAAACAAAATCTAAATTTCTGGAATACCTAGACTAGTCGCCGCATTTCTAATTATGGACACAAATAGGCCTTATTCATACGAACATTTTGGTGTATCACACTTATATCCTATCAGTTTTATGTGGAGTTGCTCCATGAAAATGTGATTCACCAATGGTGGTCAGTAAACAAAATCTAAATTTCTGGAATACCTAGACTAGTCGCCGCATTTCTAATTATGGACACAAATAGGCCTTATTCATACGAACATTTTGGTGTATCACACTTATATCTTATCAGTTTTTTGTGGAGTTGCTCCCTGAATATGTGATTCATCACCGGTGGTCAGTAAACAAAATCTGAATTTCTGGAATACCTAGACTAGTCGCCGCATTTCTAATTATGGACGCAAATAGGCCTTATTCATACGAACATTTTGGTGTATCACACTTATATCCTATCAGTTTTATGTGGAGTTGCTCCATGAATATGTGATTCACCAATGGTGGTCAGTAAACAAAATCTGAATTTCTGGAATACCTAGACTAGTCGCCGTATTTCTAATTATGGACACAAATAGACCTTATTCATACGAACATTTTGGTGTATCACACTTATATCCTATCAGTTTTTTGTGGAGTTGCTCCATGAAAATGTGATTCACCAATGGTGGTCAGTAAACAAAATCTGAATTTCTGGAATACCTAGACTAGTCGCCGCATTTCTAATTATGGACACAAATAGACCTTATTCATACGAACATTTTGGTGTATCACACTTATATCCTATCAGTTTTTTGTGGAGTTGCTCCATGAAAATGTGATTCACCAATGGTGGTCAGTAAACAAAATCTGAATTTCTGGAATACCTAGACTAGTCGCCGCATTTCTAATTATGGACACAAATAGGCCTTATTCATACGAACATTTTGGTGTATCACACTTATATCCTATCAGTTTTTTGTGGAGTTGCTCCATGAAAATGTGATTAACCAATGGTGGTCAGTAAACAAAATCTGAATTTCTGGAATACCTAGACTAGTCGCCGCATTTCTAATTATGGACACAAATAGACCTTATTCATACGAACATTTTGGTGTATCACACTTATATCCTATCAGTTTTTGTGGAGTTGCTCCATGAAAATGTGATTAACCAATGGTGGTCAGTAAACAAAATCTGAATTTCTGGAATACCTAGACTAGTCGCCGCATTTCTAATTATGGACACAAATAGACCTTATTCATACGAACATTTTGGTGTATCACACTTATATCCTATCAGTTTTTTGTGGAGTTGCTCCATGAAAATGTGATTCACCAATGGTGGTCAGTAAACAAAATCTGAATTTCTGGAATACCTAGACTAGTCGCCGCATTTCTAATTATGGACACAAATAGACCTTATTCATACGAACATTTTGGTGTATCACACTTATATCCTATCAGTTTTTTGTGGAGTTGCTCCATGAAAATGTGATTCACCAATGGTGGTCAGTAAACAAAATCTGAATTTCTGGAATACCTAGACTAGTCGCCGCATTTCTAATTATGGACACAAATAGGCCTTATTCATACGAACATTTTGGTGTATCACACTTATATCCTATCAGTTTTTTGTGGAGTTGCTCCATGAAAATGTGATTCACCAATGGTGGTCAGTAAACAAAATCTAAATTTCTGGAATACCTAGACTAGTCGCCGCATTTCTAATTATGGACACAAATAGGCCTTATTCATACGAACATTTTGGTGTATCACACTTATATTCTACCAGTTTTATGTGGAGTTGCTCCATGAAAATGTGATTCACCAATGGTGGTCAGTAAACAAAATCTGAATTTCTGGAATACCTAGACTAGTCGCCGCATTTCTAATTATGGACACAAATAGACCTTATTCATACGAACATTTTGGTGTATCACACTTATATCCTATCAGTTTTTTGTGGAGTTGCTCCATGAAAATGTGATTCACCAATGGTGGTCAGTAAACAAAATCTGAATTTCTGGAATACCTAGACTAGTCGCCGCATTTCTAATAATGGACACAAATAGGCCTTATTCATACGAAAATTTTGGTGTATCACACTTATATCCTATCAGTTTTTTGTGGAGTTGCTCCATGAAAATGTGATTCATCACCGGTGGTCAGTAAACAAAATCTGAATTTCTGGAATACCTAGACTAGTCGCCGCATTTCTAATTATGGACGCAAATAGGCCTTATTCATACGAACATTTTGGTGTATCACACTTATATCCTATCAGTTTTTTGTGGAGTTGCTCCATGAAAATGTGATTCACCAATGGTGGTCAGTAAACAAAATCTGAATTTCTGGAATACCTAGACTAGTCGCCGCATTTCTAATTATGGACACAAATAGGCCTTATTCATACGAACATTTTGGTGTATCACACTTATATCCTATCAGTTTTTTGTGGAGTTGCTCCATGAAAATGTGATTCACCAATGGTGGTCAGTAAACAAAATCTGAATTTCTGGAATACCTAGACTAGTCGCCGCATTTCTAATTATGGACACAAATAGGCCTTATTCATACGAACATTTTGGTGTATCACACTTATATCCTATCAGTTTTTTGTGGAGTTGCTCCATGAAAATGTGATTCATCACCGGTGGTCAGTAAACAAAATCTGAATTTCTGGAATACCTAGACTAGTCGCCGCATTTCTAATTATGGACACAAATAGGCCTTATTCATACGAACATTTTGGTGTATCACACTTATATCCTATCAGTTTTTTGTGGAGTTGCTCCATGAAAATGTGATTCACCAATGGTGGTCAGTAAACAAAATCTGAATTTCTGGAATACCTAGACTAGTCGCCGCATTTCTAATTATGGACACAAATAGGCCTTATTCATACGAACATTTTGGTGTATCACACTTATATCCTATCAGTTTTTTGTGGAGTTGCTCCATGAAAATGTGATTCACCAATGGTGGTCAGTAAACAAAATCAGAATTTCTGGAATACCTAGACTAGTCGCCGCATTTCTAATTATGGACACAAATAGGCCTTATTCATACGAACATTTTGGCGTATCACACTTATATCCTGTCAGTTTTTTGTGGAGTTGCTCCATGAAAATGTGATTCACCAATGGTGGTCAGTAAACAAAATCTGAATTTCTGGAATACCTAGACTAGTCGCCGCATTTCTAATTATGGACACAAATAGGCCTTATTCATACGAACATTTTGGTGTATCACACTTATATCCTATCAGTTTTTTGTGGAGTTGCTCCATGAAAATGTGATTCACCAATGGTGGTCAGTAAACAAAATCTGAATTTCTGGAATACCTAGACTAGTCGCCGCATTTCTAATTATGGACACAAATAGGCCTTATTCATACGAACATTTTGGTGTATCACACTTATATCCTATCAGTTTTTTGTGGAGTTGCTCCATGAAAATGTGATTCACCAATGGTGGTCAGTAAACAAAATCTGAATTTCTGGAATACCTAGACTAGTCGCCGCATTTCTAATTATGGACACAAATAGGCCTTATTCATACGAACATTTTGGTGTATCACACTTATATCCTATCAGTTTTTTGTGGAGTTGCTCCATGAAAATGTGATTCACCAATGGTGGTCAGTAAACAAAATCTGAATTTCTGGAATACCTAGACTAGTCGCCGCATTTCTAATTATGGACACAAATAGGCCTTATTCATACGAACATTTTGGTGTATCACACTTATATCCTATCAGTTTTTTGTGGAGTTGCTCCATGAAAATGTGATTCACCAATGGTGGTCAGTAAACAAAATCTGAATTTCTGGAATACCTAGACTAGTCGCCGCATTTCTAATTATGGACACAAATAGGCCTTATTCATACGAACATTTTGGTGTATCACACTTATATCCTATCAGTTTTTTGTGGAGTTGCTCCATGAAAATGTGATTCACCAATGGTGGTCAGTAAACAAAATCTGAATTTCTGGAATACCTAGACTAGTCGCCGCATTTCTAATTATGGACACAAATAGGCCTTATTCATACGAACATTTTGGTGTATCACACTTATATCCTATCAGTTTTTTGTGGAGTTGCTCCATGAAAATGTGATTCACCAATGGTGGTCAGTAAACAAAATCTGAATTTCTGGAATACCTAGACTAGTCGCCGCATTTCTAATTATGGACACAAATAGGCCTTATTCATACGAACATTTTGGTGTATCACACTTATATCCTATCAGTTTTTTGTGGAGTTGCTCCATGAAAATGTGATTCATCACCGGTGGTCAGTAAACAAAATCTGAATTTCTGGAATACCTAGACTAGTCGCCGCATTTCTAATTATGGACACAAATAGGCCTTATTCGTACGAACATTTTGGTGTATCACACTTATATCCTATCAGTTTTTTGTGGAGTTGCTCCATGAAAATGTGATTCACCAATGGTGGTCAGTAAACAAAATCTGAATTTCTGGAATACCTAGACTAGTCGCCGCATTTCTAATTATGGACACAAATAGGCCTTATTCATACGAACATTTTGGTGTATCACACTTATATCCTATCAGTTTTTGTGGAGTTGCTCCATGAAAATGTGATTCACCAATGGTGGTCTGTAAACAAAATCTGAATTTCTGGAATACCTAGACTAGTCGCCGCATTTCTAAATACGGACACTAATAGATTTTATCCATACGAACATTTTGGTGTATCACACTTATATCCTATCAGTTTTTTGTGGAGTTGCTCCATGAAAATGTGATTCACCAATGGTGGTCAGTAAACAAAATCTAAATTTCTGGAATACCTAGACTAGTCGCCGCATTTCTAATTATGGACACAAATAGGCCTTATTCATACGAACATTTTGGTGTATCACACTTATATCCTATCAGTTTTATGTGGAGTTGCTCCATGAAAATGTGATTCACCAATGGTGGTCAGTAAACAAAATCTAAATTTCTGGAATACCTAGACTAGTCGCCGCATTTCTAATTATGGACACAAATAGGCCTTATTCATACGAACATTTTGGTGTATCACACTTATATCCTATCAGTTTTTTGTGGAGTTGCTCCCTGAAAATGTGATTCATCACCGGTGGTCAGTAAACAAAATCTGAATTTCTGGAATACCTAGACTAGTCGCCGCATTTCTAATTATGGACGCAAATAGGCCTTATTCATACGAACATTTTGGTGTATCACACTTATATCCTATCAGTTTTATGTGGAGTTGCTCCATGAATATGTGATTCACCAATGGTGGTCAGTAAACAAAATCTGAATTTCTGGAATACCTAGACTAGTCGCCGCATTTCTAATTATGGACACAAATAGACCTTATTCATACGAACATTTTGGTGTATCACACTTATATCCTATCAGTTTTTTGTGGAGTTGCTCCATGAAAATGTGATTCACCAATGGTGGTCAGTAAACAAAATCTGAATTTCTGGAATACCTAGACTAGTCGCCGCATTTCTAATTATGGACACAAATAGACCTTATTCATACGAACATTTTGGTGTATCACACTTATATCCTATCAGTTTTTTGTGGAGTTGCTCCATGAAAATGTGATTCACCAATGGTGGTCAGTAAACAAAATCTGAATTTCTGGAATACCTAGACTAGTCGCCGCATTTCTAATTATGGACACAAATAGGCCTTATTCATACGAACATTTTGGTGTATCACACTTATATCCTATCAGTTTTTTGTGGAGTTGCTCCATGAAAATGTGATTAACCAATGGTGGTCAGTAAACAAAATCTGAATTTCTGGAATACCTAGACTAGTCGCCGCATTTCTAATTATGGACACAAATAGACCTTATTCATACGAACATTTTGGTGTATCACACTTATATCCTATCAGTTTTTGTGGAGTTGCTCCATGAAAATGTGATTCACCAATGGTGGTCTGTAAACAAAATCTGAATTTCTGGAATACCTAGAGTAGTCGCCGCATTTCTAAATACGGACACTAATAGATTTTATCCATACGAACATTTTGGTGTATCACACTTATATCCTATCAGTTTTTTGTGGAGTTGCTCCATGAAAATGTGATTCACCAATGGTGGTCAGTAAACAAAATCTAAATTTCTGGAATACCTAGACTAGTCGCCGCATTTCTAATTATGGACACAAATAGGCCTTATTCATACGAACATTTTGGTGTATCACACTTATATCCTACCAGTTTTATGTGGAGTTGCTCCATGAAAATGTGATTCACCAATGGTGGTCAGTAAACAAAATATGAATTTCTGGAATACCTAGACTAGTCGCCGCATTTCTAATTATGGACACAAATAGACCTTATTCATACGAACATTTTGGTGTATCACACTTATATCCTATCAGTTTTTTGTGGAGTTGCTCCATGAAAATGTGATTCACCAATGGTGGTCAGTAAACAAAATCTGAATTTCTGGAATACCTAGACTAGTCGCCGCATTTCTAATAATGGACACAAATAGGCCTTATTCATACGAAAATTTTGGTGTATCACACTTATATCCTATCAGTTTTTTGTGGAGTTGCTCCATGAAAATGTGATTCATCACCGGTGGTCAGTAAACAAAATCTGAATTTCTGGAATACCTAGACTAGTCGCCGCATTTCTAATTATGGACGCAAATAGGCCTTATTCATACGAACATTTTGGTGTATCACACTTATATCCTATCAGTTTTTTGTGGAGTTGCTCCATGAAAATGTGATTCACCAATGGTGGTCAGTAAACAAAATCTGAATTTCTGGAATACCTAGACTAGTCGCCGCATTTCTAATTATGGACACAAATAGGCCTTATTCATACGAACATTTTGGTGTATCACACTTATATCCTATCAGTTTTTTGTGGAGTTGCTCCATGAAAATGTGATTCACCAATGGTGGTCAGTAAACAAAATCTGAATTTCTGGAATACCTAGACTAGTCGCCGCATTTCTAATTATGGACACAAATAGGCCTTATTCATACGAACATTTTGGTGTATCACACTTATATCCTATCAGTTTTTTGTGGAGTTGCTCCATGAAAATGTGATTCATCACCGGTGGTCAGTAAACAAAATCTGAATTTCTGGAATACCTAGACTAGTCGCCGCATTTCTAATTATGGACACAAATAGGCCTTATTCATACGAACATTTTGGTGTATCACACTTATATCCTATCAGTTTTTTGTGGAGTTGCTCCATGAAAATGTGATTCACCAATGGTGGTCAGTAAACAAAATCTGAATTTCTGGAATACCTAGACTAGTCGCCGCATTTCTAATTATGGACACAAATAGGCCTTATTCATACGAACATTTTGGTGTATCACACTTATATCCTATCAGTTTTTTGTGGAGTTGCTCCGTGAAAATGTGATTCACCAATGGTGGTCAGTAAACAAAATCAGAATTTCTGGAATACCTAGACTAGTCGCCGCATTTCTAATTATGGACACAAATAGACCTTATTCATACGAACATTTTGGTGTATCACACTTATATCCTATCAGTTTTTTGTGGAGTTGCTCCATGAAAATGTGATTCACCAATGGTGGTCAGTAAACAAAATCTGAATTTCTGGAATACCTAGACTAGTCGCCGCATTTCTAATTATGGACACAAATAGGCCTTATTCATACGAACATTTTGGCGTATCACACTTATATCCTGTCAGTTTTTTGTGGAGTTGCTCCATGAAAATGTGATTCACCAATGGTGGTCAGTAAACAAAATCTGAATTTCTGGAATACCTAGACTAGTCGCCGCATTTCTAATTATGGACACAAATAGGCCTTATTCATACGAACATTTTGGTGTATCACACTTATATCCTATCAGTTTTTTGTGGAGTTGCTCCATGAAAATGTGATTCACCAATGGTGGTCAGTAAACAAAATCTGAATTTCTGGAATACCTAGACTAGTCGCCGCATTTCTAATTATGGACACAAATAGGCCTTATTCATACGAACATTTTGGTGTATCACACTTATGTCCTATCAGTTTTTTGTGGAGTTGCTCCATGAAAATGTGATTCATCACCGGTGGTCAGTAAACAAAATCTGAATTTCTGGAATACCTAGACTAGTCGCCGCATTTCTAATTATGGACACAAATAGGCCTTATTCATACGAACATTTTGGTGTATCACACTTATATCCTATCAGTTTTTTGTGGAGTTGCTCCATGAAAATGTGATTCACCAATGGTGGTCAGTAAACAAAATCTGAATTTCTGGAATACCTAGACTAGTCGCCGCATTTCTAATTATGGACACAAATAGGCCTTATTCATACGAACATTTTGGTGTATCACACTTATATCCTATCAGTTTTTTGTGGAGTTGCTCCATGAAAATGTGATTCACCAATGGTGGTCAGTAAACAAAATCTGAATTTCTGGAATACCTAGACTAGTCGCCGCATTTCTAATTATGGACACAAATAGGCCTTATTCATACGAACATTTTGGTGTATCACACTTATATCCTATCAGTTTTTTGTGGAGTTGCTCCATGAAAATGTGATTCACCAATGGTGGTCAGTAAACAAAATCTGAATTTCTGGAATACCTAGACTAGTCGCCGCATTTCTAATTATGGACACAAATAGGCCTTATTCATACGAACATTTTGGTGTATCACACTTATATCCTATCAGTTTTTGTGGAGTTGCTCCATGAAAATGTGATTCACCAATGGTGGTCTGTAAACAAAATCTGAATTTCTGGAATACCTAGAGTAGTCGCCGCATTTCTAAATACGGACACTAATAGATTTTATCCATACGAACATTTTGGTGTATCACACTTATATCCTATCAGTTTTTTGTGGAGTTGCTCCATGAAAATGTGATTCACCAATGGTGGTCAGTAAACAAAATCTAAATTTCTGGAATACCTAGACTAGTCGCCGCATTTCTAATTATGGACACAAATAGGCCTTATTCATACGAACATTTTGGTGTATCACACTTATATCCTATCAGTTTTTTGTGGAGTTGCTCCCTGAAAATGTGATTCATCACCGGTGGTCAGTAAACAAAATCTGAATTTCTGGAATACCTAGACTAGTCGCCGCATTTCTAATTATGGACGCAAATAGGCCTTATTCATACGAACATTTTGGTGTATCACACTTATATCCTATCAGTTTTATGTGGAGTTGCTCCATGAATATGTGATTCACCAATGGTGGTCAGTAAACAAAATCTGAATTTCTGGAATACCTAGACTAGTCGCCGCATTTCTAATTATGGACACAAATAGACCTTATTCATACGAACATTTTGGTGTATCACACTTATATCCTATCAGTTTTTTGTGGAGTTGCTCCATGAAAATGTGATTCACCAATGGTGGTCAGTAAACAAAATCTGAATTTCTGGAATACCTAGACTAGTCGCCGCATTTCTAATTATGGACACAAATAGACCTTATTCATACGAACATTTTGGTGTATCACACTTATATCCTATCAGTTTTTTGTGGAGTTGCTCCATGAAAATGTGATTCACCAATGGTGGTCAGTAAACAAAATCTGAATTTCTGGAATACCTAGACTAGTCGCCGCATTTCTAATTATGGACACAAATAGACCTTATTCATACGAACATTTTGGTGTATCACACTTATATCCTATCAGTTTTTGTGGAGTTGCTCCATGAAAATGTGATTCACCAATGGTGGTCTGTAAACAAAATCTGAATTTCTGGAATACCTAGAGTAGTCGCCGCATTTCTAAATACGGACACTAATAGATTTTATCCATACGAACATTTTGGTGTATCACACTTATATCCTATCAGTTTTTTGTGGAGTTGCTCCATGAAAATGTGATTCACCAATGGTGGTCAGTAAACAAAATCTAAATTTCTGGAATACCTAGACTAGTCGCCGCATTTCTAATTATGGACACAAATAGGCCTTATTCATACGAACATTTTGGTGTATCACACTTATATCCTACCAGTTTTATGTGGAGTTGCTCCATGAAAATGTGATTCACCAATGGTGGTCAGTAAACAAAATCTGAATTTCTGGAATACCTAGACTAGTCGCCGCATTTCTAATTATGGACACAAATAGGCCTTATTCATACGAACATTTTGGTGTATCACACTTATATCCTATCAGTTTTTTGTGGAGTTGCTCCATGAAAATGTGATTCACCAATGGTGGTCAGTAAACAAAATCTGAATTTCTGGAATACCTAGACTAGTCGCCGCATTTCTAATTATGGACACAAATAGGCCTTATTCATACGAACATTTTGGTGTATCACACTTATATCCTATCAGTTTTTTGTGGAGTTGCTCCATGAAAATGTGATTCATCACCGGTGGTCAGTAAACAAAATCTGAATTTCTGGAATACCTAGACTAGTCGCCGCATTTCTAATTATGGACACAAATAGGCCTTATTCATACGAACATTTTGGTGTATCACACTTATATCCTATCAGTTTTTTGTGGAGTTGCTCCATGAAAATGTGATTCACCAATGGTGGTCAGTAAACAAAATCTGAATTTCTGGAATACCTAGACTAGTCGCCGCATTTCTAATTATGGACACAAATAGGCCTTATTCATACGAACATTTTGGTGTATCACACTTATATCCTATCAGTTTTTTGTGGAGTTGCTCCATGAAAATGTGATTCACCAATGGTGGTCAGTAAACAAAATCTGAATTTCTGGAATACCTAGACTAGTCGCCGCATTTCTAATTATGGACACAAATAGGCCTTATTCATACGAACATTTTGGCGTATCACACTTATATCCTGTCAGTTTTTTGTGGAGTTGCTCCATGAAAATGTGATTCACCAATGGTGGTCAGTAAACAAAATCTGAATTTCTGGAATACCTAGACTAGTCGCCGCATTTCTAATTATGGACACAAATAGGCCTTATTCATACGAACATTTTGGTGTATCACACTTATATCCTATCAGTTTTTTGTGGAGTTGCTCCATGAAAATGTGATTCACCAATGGTGGTCAGTAAACAAAATCTGAATTTCTGGAATACCTAGACTAGTCGCCGCATTTCTAATTATGGACACAAATAGGCCTTATTCATACGAACATTTTGGTGTATCACACTTATGTCCTATCAGTTTTTTGTGGAGTTGCTCCATGAAAATGTGATTCATCACCGGTGGTCAGTAAACAAAATCTGAATTTCTGGAATACCTAGACTAGTCGCCGCATTTCTAATTATGGACACAAATAGGCCTTATTCATACGAACATTTTGGTGTATCACACTTATATCCTATCAGTTTTTTGTGGAGTTGCTCCATGAAAATGTGATTCACCAATGGTGGTCAGTAAACAAAATCTGAATTTCTGGAATACCTAGACTAGTCGCCGCATTTCTAATTATGGACACAAATAGGCCTTATTCATACGAACATTTTGGTGTATCACACTTATATCCTATCAGTTTTTTGTGGAGTTGCTCCATGAAAATGTGATTCACCAATGGTGGTCAGTAAACAAAATCTGAATTTCTGGAATACCTAGACTAGTCGCCGCATTTCTAATTATGGACACAAATAGGCCTTATTCATACGAACATTTTGGTGTATCACACTTATATCCTATCAGTTTTTTGTGGAGTTGCTCCATGAAAATGTGATTCACCAATGGTGGTCAGTAAACAAAATCTGAATTTCTGGAATACCTAGACTAGTCGCCGCATTTCTAATTATGGACACAAATAGGCCTTATTCATACGAACATTTTGGTGTATCACACTTATATCCTATCAGTTTTTTGTGGAGTTGCTCCATGAAAATGTGATTCATCACCGGTGGTCAGTAAACAAAATCTGAATTTCTGGAATACCTAGACTAGTCGCCGCATTTCTAATTATGGACACAAATAGGCCTTATTCATACGAACATTTTGGTGTATCACACTTATATCCTATCAGTTTTTTGTGGAGTTGCTCCATGAAAATGTGATTCACCAATGGTGGTCAGTAAACAAAATCTGAATTTCTGGAATACCTAGACTAGTCGCCGCATTTCTAATTATGGACACAAATAGGCCTTATTCATACGAACATTTTGGTGTATCACACTTATATCCTATCAGTTTTTTGTGGAGTTGCTCCATGAAAATGTGATTCACCAATGGTGGTCAGTAAACAAAATCTGAATTTCTGGAATACCTAGACTAGTCGCCGCATTTCTAATTATGGACACAAATAGGCCTTATTCATACGAACATTTTGGTGTATCACACTTATATCCTATCAGTTTTTTGTGGAGTTGCTCCATGAAAATGTGATTCATCACCGGTGGTCAGTAAACAAAATCTGAATTTCTGGAATACCTAGACTAGTCGCCGCATTTCTAATTATGGACACAAATAGGCCTTATTCATACGAACATTTTGGTGTATCACACTTATATCCTATCAGTTTTTTGTGGAGTTGCTCCATGAAAATGTGATTCACCAATGGTGGTCAGTAAACAAAATCTGAATTTCTGGAATACCTAGACTAGTCGCCGCATTTCTAATTATGGACACAAATAGGCCTTATTCATACGAACATTTTGGTGTATCACACTTATATCCTATCAGTTTTTTGTGGAGTTGCTCCATGAAAATGTGATTCACCAATGGTGGTCAGTAAACAAAATCTGAATTTCTGGAATACCTAGACTAGTCGCCGCATTTCTAATTATGGACACAAATAGGCCTTATTCATACGAACATTTTGGTGTATCACACTTATATCCTATCAGTTTTTTGTGGAGTTGCTCCATGAAAATGTGATTCATCACCGGTGGTCAGTAAACAAAATCTGAATTTCTGGAATACCTAGACTAGTCGCCGCATTTCTAATTATGGACACAAATAGGCCTTATTCATACGAACATTTTGGTGTATCACACTTATATCCTATCAGTTTTTTGTGGAGTTGCTCCATGAAAATGTGATTCACCAATGGTGGTCAGTAAACAAAATCTGAATTTCTGGAATACCTAGACTAGTCGCCGCATTTCTAATTATGGACACAAATAGGCCTTATTCATACGAACATTTTGGTGTATCACACTTATATCCTATCAGTTTTTTGTGGAGTTGCTCCATGAAAATGTGATTCACCAATGGTGGTCAGTAAACAAAATCTGAATTTCTGGAATACCTAGACTAGTCGCCGCATTTCTAATTATGGACACAAATAGGCCTTATTCATACGAACATTTTGGTGTATCACACTTATATCCTATCAGTTTTTTGTGGAGTTGCTCCATGAAAATGTGATTCATCACCGGTGGTCAGTAAACAAAATCTGAATTTCTGGAATACCTAGACTAGTCGCCGCATTTCTAATTATGGACACAAATAGGCCTTATTCATACGAACATTTTGGTGTATCACACTTATATCCTACCAGTTTTATGTGGAGTTGCTCCATGAAAATGTGATTCACCAATGGTGGTCAGTAAACAAAATCTGAATTTCTGGAATACCTAGACTAGTCGCCGCATTTCTAATTATGGACACAAATAGGCCTTATTCATACGAACATTTTGGTGTATCACACTTATATCCTATCAGTTTTTTGTGGAGTTGCTCCATGAAAATGTGATTCACCAATGGTGGTCAGTAAACAAAATCTGAATTTCTGGAATACCTAGACTAGTCGCCGCATTTCTAATTATGGACACAAATAGGCCTTATTCATACGAACATTTTGGTGTATCACACTTATATCCTATCAGTTTTTTGTGGAGTTGCTCCATGAAAATGTGATTCATCACCGGTGGTCAGTAAACAAAATCTGAATTTCTGGAATACCTAGACTAGTCGCCGCATTTCTAATTATGGACACAAATAGGCCTTATTCATACGAACATTTTGGTGTATCACACTTATATCCTATCAGTTTTTTGTGGAGTTGCTCCATGAAAATGTGATTCACCAATGGTGGTCAGTAAACAAAATCTGAATTTCTGGAATACCTAGACTAGTCGCCGCATTTCTAATTATGGACACAAATAGGCCTTATTCATACGAACATTTTGGTGTATCACACTTATATCCTATCAGTTTTTTGTGGAGTTGCTCCATGAAAATGTGATTCACCAATGGTGGTCAGTAAACAAAATCAGAATTTCTGGAATACCTAGACTAGTCGCCGCATTTCTAATTATGGACACAAATAGACCTTATTCATACGAACATTTTGGTGTATCACACTTATATCCTATCAGTTTTTTGTGGAGTTGCTCCATGAAAATGTGATTCACCAATGGTGGTCAGTAAACAAAATCTGAATTTCTGGAATACCTAGACTAGTCGCCGCATTTCTAATTATGGACACAAATAGGCCTTATTCATACGAACATTTTGGCGTATCACACTTATATCCTGTCAGTTTTTTGTGGAGTTGCTCCATGAAAATGTGATTCACCAATGGTGGTCAGTAAACAAAATCTGAATTTCTGGAATACCTAGACTAGTCGCCGCATTTCTAATTATGGACACAAATAGGCCTTATTCATACGAACATTTTGGTGTATCACACTTATATCCTATCAGTTTTTTGTGGAGTTGCTCCATGAAAATGTGATTCACCAATGGTGGTCAGTAAACAAAATCTGAATTTCTGGAATACCTAGACTAGTCGCCGCATTTCTAATTATGGACACAAATAGGCCTTATTCATACGAACATTTTGGTGTATCACACTTATATCCTATCAGTTTTTGTGGAGTTGCTCCATGAAAATGTGATTCACCAATGGTGGTCTGTAAACAAAATCTGAATTTCTGGAATACCTAGAGTAGTCGCCGCATTTCTAAATACGGACACTAATAGATTTTATCCATACGAACATTTTGGTGTATCACACTTATATCCTATCAGTTTTTTGTGGAGTTGCTCCATGAAAATGTGATTCACCAATGGTGGTCAGTAAACAAAATCTAAATTTCTGGAATACCTAGACTAGTCGCCGCATTTCTAATTATGGACACAAATAGGCCTTATTCATACGAACATTTTGGTGTATCACACTTATATCCTATCAGTTTTTTGTGGAGTTGCTCCCTGAAAATGTGATTCATCACCGGTGGTCAGTAAACAAAATCTGAATTTCTGGAATACCTAGACTAGTCGCCGCATTTCTAATTATGGACGCAAATAGGCCTTATTCATACGAACATTTTGGTGTATCACACTTATATCCTATCAGTTTTATGTGGAGTTGCTCCATGAATATGTGATTCACCAATGGTGGTCAGTAAACAAAATCTGAATTTCTGGAATACCTAGACTAGTCGCCGCATTTCTAATTATGGACACAAATAGACCTTATTCATACGAACATTTTGGTGTATCACACTTATATCCTATCAGTTTTTTGTGGAGTTGCTCCATGAAAATGTGAGTCACCAATGGTGGTCAGTAAACAAAATCTGAATTTCTGGAATACCTAGACTAGTCGCCGCATTTCTAATTATGGACACAAATAGACCTTATTCATACGAACATTTTGGTGTATCACACTTATATCCTATCAGTTTTTTGTGGAGTTGCTCCATGAAAATGTGATTCACCAATGGTGGTCAGTAAACAAAATCTGAATTTCTGGAATACCTAGACTAGTCGCCGCATTTCTAATTATGGACACAAATAGGCCTTATTCATACGAACATTTTGGTGTATCACACTTATATCCTATCAGTTTTTTGTGGAGTTGCTCCATGAAAATGTGATTCACCAATGGTGGTCAGTAAACAAAATCTGAATTTCTGGAATACCTAGACTAGTCGCCGCATTTCTAATTATGGACACAAATAGACCTTATTCATACGAACATTTTGGTGTATCACACTTATATCCTATCAGTTTTTGTGGAGTTGCTCCATGAAAATGTGATTCACCAATGGTGGTCTGTAAACAAAATCTGAATTTCTGGAATACCTAGAGTAGTCGCCGCATTTCTAAATACGGACACTAATAGATTTTATCCATACGAACATTTTGGTGTATCACACTTATATCCTATCAGTTTTTTGTGGAGTTGCTCCATGAAAATGTGATTCACCAATGGTGGTCAGTAAACAAAATCTAAATTTCTGGAATACCTAGACTAGTCGCCGCATTTCTAATTATGGACACAAATAGGCCTTATTCATACGAACATTTTGGTGTATCACACTTATATCCTACCAGTTTTATGTGGAGTTGCTCCATGAAAATGTGATTCACCAATGGTGGTCAGTAAACAAAATCTGAATTTCTGGAATACCTAGACTAGTCGCCGCATTTCTAATTATGGACACAAATAGGCCTTATTCATACGAACATTTTGGTGTATCACACTTATATCCTATCAGTTTTTTGTGGAGTTGCTCCATGAAAATGTGATTCACCAATGGTGGTCAGTAAACAAAATCTGAATTTCTGGAATACCTAGACTAGTCGCCGCATTTCTAATTATGGACACAAATAGGCCTTATTCATACGAACATTTTGGTGTATCACACTTATATCCTATCAGTTTTTTGTGGAGTTGCTCCATGAAAATGTGATTCATCACCGGTGGTCAGTAAACAAAATCTGAATTTCTGGAATACCTAGACTAGTCGCCGCATTTCTAATTATGGACACAAATAGGCCTTATTCATACGAACATTTTGGTGTATCACACTTATATCCTATCAGTTTTTTGTGGAGTTGCTCCATGAAAATGTGATTCACCAATGGTGGTCAGTAAACAAAATCTGAATTTCTGGAATACCTAGACTAGTCGCCGCATTTCTAATTATGGACACAAATAGGCCTTATTCATACGAACATTTTGGTGTATCACACTTATATCCTATCAGTTTTTTGTGGAGTTGCTCCATGAAAATGTGATTCACCAATGGTGGTCAGTAAACAAAATCAGAATTTCTGGAATACCTAGACTAGTCGCCGCATTTCTAATTATGGACACAAATAGACCTTATTCATACGAACATTTTGGTGTATCACACTTATATCCTATCAGTTTTTTGTGGAGTTGCTCCATGAAAATGTGATTCACCAATGGTGGTCAGTAAACAAAATCTGAATTTCTGGAATACCTAGACTAGTCGCCGCATTTCTAATTATGGACACAAATAGGCCTTATTCATACGAACATTTTGGCGTATCACACTTATATCCTGTCAGTTTTTTGTGGAGTTGCTCCATGAAAATGTGATTCACCAATGGTGGTCAGTAAACAAAATCTGAATTTCTGGAATACCTAGACTAGTCGCCGCATTTCTAATTATGGACACAAATAGGCCTTATTCATACGAACATTTTGGTGTATCACACTTATATCCTATCAGTTTTTTATGGAGTTGCTCCATGAAAATGTGATTCACCAATGGTGGTCAGTAAACAAAATCTGAATTTCTGGAATACCTAGACTAGTCGCCGCATTTCTAATTATGGACACAAATAGGCCTTATTCATACGAACATTTTGGTGTATCACACTTATGTCCTATCAGTTTTTTGTGGAGTTGCTCCATGAAAATGTGATTCATCACCGGTGGTCAGTAAACAAAATCTGAATTTCTGGAATACCTAGACTAGTCGCCGCATTTCTAATTATGGACACAAATAGGCCTTATTCATACGAACATTTTGGTGTATCACACTTATATCCTATCAGTTTTTTGTGGAGTTGCTCCATGAAAATGTGATTCACCAATGGTGGTCAGTAAACAAAATCTGAATTTCTGGAATACCTAGACTAGTCGCCGCATTTCTAATTATGGACACAAATAGGCCTTATTCATACGAACATTTTGGTGTATCACACTTATATCCTATCAGTTTTTTGTGGAGTTGCTCCATGAAAATGTGATTCACCAATGGTGGTCAGTAAACAAAATCTGAATTTCTGGAATACCTAGACTAGTCGCCGCATTTCTAATTATGGACACAAATAGGCCTTATTCATACGAACATTTTGGTGTATCACACTTATATCCTATCAGTTGTTTGTGGAGTTGCTCCATGAAAATGTGATTCACCAATGGTGGTCAGTAAACAAAATCTGAATTTCTGGAATACCTAGACTAGTCGCCGCATTTCTAATTATGGACACAAATAGGCCTTATTCATACGAACATTTTGGTGTATCACACTTATATCCTATCAGTTTTTTGTGGAGTTGCTCCATGAAAATGTGATTCACCAATGGTGGTCAGTAAACAAAATCTGAATTTCTGGAATACCTAGACTAGTCGCCGCATTTCTAATTATGGACACAAATAGGCCTTATTCATACGAACATTTTGGTGTATCACACTTATATCCTATCAGTTTTTTGTGGAGTTGCTCCATGAAAATGTGATTCACCAATGGTGGTCAGTAAACAAAATCTGAATTTCTGGAATACCTAGACTAGTCGCCGCATTTCTAATTATGGACACAAATAGGCCTTATTCATACGAACATTTTGGTGTATCACACTTATATCCTATCAGTTTTTTGTGGAGTTGCTCCCTGAAAATGTGATTCATCACCGGTGGTCAGTAAACAAAATCTGAATTTCTGGAATACCTAGACTAGTCGCCGCATTTCTAATTATGGACGCAAATAGGCCTTATTCATACGAACATTTTGGTGTATCACACTTATATCCTATCAGTTTTATGTGGAGTTGCTCCATGAAAATGTGATTCACCAATGGTGGTCAGTAAACAAAATCTAAATTTCTGGAATACCTAGACTAGTCGCCGCATTTCTAATTATGGACACAAATAGGCCTTATTCATACGAACATTTTGGTGTATCACACTTATATCCTATCAGTTTTTTGTGGAGTTGCTCCATGAAAATGTGATTCACCAATGGTGGTCAGTAAACAAAATCTGAATTTCTGGAATACCTAGACTAGTCGCCGCATTTCTAATTATGGACACAAATAGGCCTTATTCATACGAACATTTTGGTGTATCACACTTATATCCTATCAGTTTTTTGTGGAGTTGCTCCCTGAAAATGTGATTCATCACCGGTGGTCAGTAAACAAAATCTGAATTTCTGGAATACCTAGACTAGTCGCCGCATTTCTAATTATGGACGCAAATAGGCCTTATTCATACGAACATTTTGGTGTATCACACTTATATCCTATCAGTTTTATGTGGAGTTGCTCCATGAAAATGTGATTCACCAATGGTGGTCAGTAAACAAAATCTAAATTTCTGGAATATCTAGACTAGTCGCCGCATTTCTAATTATGGACACAAATAGGCCTTATTCATACGAACATTTTGGTGTATCACACTTATATCCTATCAGTTTTTTGTGGAGTTGCTCCATGAAAATGTGATTCACCAATGGTGGTCAGTAAACAAAATCTGAATTTCTGGAATACCTAGACTAGTCGCCGCATTTCTAATTATGGACACAAATAGGCCTTATTCATACGAACATTTTGGTGTATCACACTTATATCCTATCAGTTGTTTGTGGAGTTGCTCCATGAAAATGTGATTCACCAATGGTGGTCTGTAAACAAAATCTGAATTTCTGGAATACCTAGAGTAGTCGCCGCATTTCTAAATACGGACACTAATAGATTTTATCCATACGAACATTTTGGTGTATCACACTTATATCCTATCAGTTTTTTGTGGAGTTGCTCCATGAAAATGTGATTCACCAATGGTGGTCAGTAAACAAAATCTAAATTTCTGGAATACCTAGACTAGTCGCCGCATTTCTAATTATGGACACAAATAGGCCTTATTCATACGAACATTTTGGTGTATCACACTTATATCCTATCAGTTTTTTGTGGAGTTGCTCCCTGAAAATGTGATTCATCACCGGTGGTCAGTAAACAAAATCTGAATTTCTGGAATACCTAGACTAGTCGCCGCATTTCTAATTATGGACGCAAATAGGCCTTATTCATACGAACATTTTGGTGTATCACACTTATATCCTATCAGTTTTTTGTGGAGTTGCTCCATGAAAATGTGATTCACCAATGGTGGTCAGTAAACAAAATCTGAATTTCTGGAATACCTAGACTAGTCGCCGCATTTCTAATTATGGACACAAATAGGCCTTATTCATACGAACATTTTGGTGTATCACACTTATATCCTATCAGTTTTTTGTGGAGTTGCTCCATGAAAATGTGATTCACCAATGGTGGTCAGTAAACAAAATCTGAATTTCTGGAATACCTAGACTAGTCGCCGCATTTCTAATTATGGATACAAATAGGCCTTATTCATACGAACATTTTGGTGTATCACACTTATATCCTATCAGTTTTTTGTGGAGTTGCTCCATGAAAATGTGATTCACCAATGGTGGTCAGTAAACAAAATCTGAATTTCTGGAATAAAAAAAAAAAAAATCTATTAAGACAAAATACCATCCAAAAGTTGCTTTGGATGATTGTTTTGTCTGGTTACTAGTGATCCCAATGAATGGTAGTTTATTATTCGAATTATATATTGCAAAAGTTTTTAAGAGATTACTCATTTATAAAATATTAAAAATGAAGTAGGTACATAACTTCATTTATATTTCTTTTATTATTGAATGCTAATTCAAATTTTATTATAAAACTTCTAGATGCTTCAAACTACTTAGTATGAATACAGTGTGATTCATATTTAAAAGAACACCTCATATTTTGTTATTCCCAATAAGCACATAGGTTTTAAAAATTCAAGTGCTTTAACTTTGGCAGGAAGTCAAGTAGATTTCAAATTCTAGCATTTATATATTTAACAAAAATATTTCAAACTGGAATTTTTGTTTCCCTTTTGCTGGAGTATGCTATTGAAATAAAATGTAATAAAAGTTGTATTCAAGCCTTGAAACTGGAAAAAGGGCTGGAATTGAACTTGATTTCAAGTTGAATTCCAGTGAAATTGTTTATAGGATTTTTAGATTATACGAGGGTAATTATTTATATTTTGAGCCTAACTATGAAAAAATGGAAATTTGTTATGGAAAATGTTTTTATTGTTTTTCAAAATATTCTCCTTTATGATCTACAAACTTCCCTATAAACAATTTCACTGGAATTCAAGTTGAAAACAAGTCCAATTCCAGCCTTGTTTTCTAGTTTCAAGGCTTGAATAAAACTCTAATTACATTTTATTTCAATAGCATACTCCAGCAAAAGGGAAACAAAAATTCAAGTTTGAACTATTTTTTTTAAATATACAAATGCTAGAATTTTAAATATACTTTACTTCAAGCAAACTTTAAAGCACTTGAATTTTTAAAACCTATGTGCTTATTGGGTTTTGCATGCGTTCGAACCACTTGTCATAAAATTTTTTTCCATTAGCGTGAGACGCCAACGGGAACAGAAAAAAGTCACTGGGTGCCAAGACAGGGCTGTAGGGCGGATGACTCATTAATTCGATCTTTTTAGGGCTCGAAAACTCACTTGTTTGAGCCGATGTGTGAGAGCTCTCGTTGTCATGTTGAAGAATTATCCGGTTTTGGGTGTTGGTTTTTCTCATTTCTCCGAACACTTCTGGCAAACAAGTGGTGGTGTACCGTGCACAATTAACTGCTCTACGTTGTTTTAGTGGCACAGTTGCCATTTTTTTTCCAAAAAAAACAGGCGAACATTTTCTTCGAAGTGCTTCGAAAGCGAACAACTTTTTTGCATTTCGTTTTTCATGAAACACCCATACAGTCGACTGCTGTTTAGTTTGATGCTCATGATTAATCACCTATAATGATATTATAGACATCTTTCGAAGCACCGCTATTGTATATCGTGAGCATTTGTTTGCACTAATCGATCCGAGTATATTTTTGAGCTCTTGTTATGAGGAATTTAGCGAGAATAAATTTTTTTACACCTAAATTTTGATGCTATATTTTATTTATATTGGTGTTATTTATGCCTAATGTTGACTCGATCTCAGAGTGACGATCTTTCATTATCAGTTTGTGAAGAGCATCAATGTTTACAGGCTCAACATTTTAATTTGGACAACTTTCTCCAAATTCATCCTGGAGTGAAGGACGTCCGCGATTAAATTCGTAATACCAGCGTTTCACAGTTGCAAAGAATGAAGCTTCATCACCAAAAGTTGAACTTGAGTTTTCTCTGCACTCTTGTCTAGATAATCCACATCAAAACTCCACTTCCAAGCAAGGTTATGGGCAAAATTATTAAACTTTCTAGTGGAAATATCAGCTGGCGCCTAACAAGTATAGAAGTGGCCAAGGCTCTCAATATAAATAGTTACCCTCATATTTATTAATTTGTTCTGAACATTTTTAAAACCAAAGAGGACATTTTCCAAGGAAAAAACTTATTTTGCCAAAAACCAAAGATTGTAAAGGGTTTGCGAAAACCATTTAAGCTTTTTTATAGGTTTTCATATTTCGCCCACCAAATTACTTTCTCCATTATTTTAAAACACATAATAATGAGTTATTAATTAAAATTAATTTTTATCGGGACAAACAATAATTGCATTAAAGGAATTAAATGTGCTAAAATCCCAAAACTTATTTGTCAAATTGTGAAAAATAATCTGTTGAAGGCATGTCCCTATCCAGATTTCATTCTTGCCTAAGAAAATCCTCAGGAGACGACGTTTTAGAATTTATAGAAATATTTATTAGGTTAAATCACACACTCAATGAGAATTTCTTGTTCTAGTCTAAATTGTTTATAAATTTTTTGGAAATCTATTTTTAGGCTTAATATTTTTTTAACACTGGCATTGATATATGTTAGACTGTCCCTTAAAATAGCGATTTGTCGATTTTCATTTTTCCAATTTATTTTTTTTTCTTTAATATCAACTATTATGTGGTACAAATAGCAATCGACATCTCCAAATTAGGCATTTTAAAAAATCTTTAAAATTAATTTAAAAAAAACACGTTTTTGCATTTTTCTCAAATTTGTGGGTCATTTTAGATTCCAGGCTAAAGTGGGTTAATGATATCCGATGAAGTAAAAATTCCATGTATGAATCATTTTAACTATATTAAATGATTAAATGGAATAAAAAATTATTTTTTTTTCGAAATTTCGAATTTTGGGAATTTTTAATAATAAAACACTTTTTGTTCCAAAAGGGGCAATTTTCGTCAAACTTTCGGCACGGGTTAACGTTTTCCAAAAAAAAAAATCGATTTCTTCCATTTGGGACCATTTCCAATAAAACTGGGGGGTGCAATGACAAATCTATTTTTAAGGGACACTCTAATATACGTAACTACATATTTTATGATTTTGTGTATGAAGGCGCGTAAGCATATTTGTGTGCAACTGGTCAATTATGTTTTTATCTATCACATATAACATGCTCACATGGTAAAACTATCGTCTGGCAATCTCGAGTCCCAGGTTCGATTCCCGGTACAAGAAAATTTTATTAAAATATTGTACAATATAAAATTATTTATTTTTATAAATCTTGCTTTGCTTTGAAAATGTGTATTTCGACTCATTGTTTTTGTAAATACTGATAAGCATGTGGTGCTGGTCAAAAAGATAAGGTCACGGAAATAGATAAGTTCTCGACAAATCATATTGGGCATCAGAATAAGTGGTACAAGAAAAGTCCACAAACGTGTTACTAATCACCGCATTATCTCAAGATTTACGATTACGATACTTCAGAACAGTAGGATACTCAGTAGATTTGCTCTTAGAATCTTAGGTCACTTAGACACCGACTTTCTCACTTGATAAGATATAAATAGATACATTCATCTGGCATATGAATCATCGACGCCTTGGAATACTGTTGCACAGTGTAATTAAATCGCTATTCATGCAACAGTTTAACCTTTTCATTGAATTTTATTGAGTGATAAATTATCAAGATATTAAAGAAATCACTTTAAGATTTATCATACATTCATTTAGCTACACGTTAAATCCCAGTCACACTAAAAGGGAAACCAATAGAGAAGGAGGAAATGAAATTTTATTTAAATAACAATTTAAAACCATTTCGAAAACACTTTGCATTTCTTTTTTTTAGGAAAACACAATAACTTCAATAGTAATAAGAACAAAAATAAATAATTTCACTTTTTTATTTGTTTTTATTTTTTATTGTTTTTATTCCAATCATTTGAAGATGAAAATGAAGATGTCGAAGTATAAGAATACAGAAAGAATTGCTTTGTCGATAAACTTTTTTATACCAGTTATACTCCGATGATCCTTTTGGTAAAATTATAAAAATAAAACACAATGAAGATGATAATGCTGCTTAGTTTTGGTATTTTTTTTTGTGCTGCCAATATTGTTTCTGCTGCCTCTGATACTGCTTTTGTTAGCTTAGTCGGTGTTTCATTGTTTAAGCTTTTAAAATATTCATGGAAATACTTTGATGGCGTAAATGATGAGCCATTACTATGAATGGTTATTGGTGGGTACATCAGCAACAGAAACATCAACAAAAACAACAATGGCAATAGCAAAAAAGTTCAAACAACAGTAATAAAAAGGAACACATTTCAAACTGGAGGGTTGATTGTGTTTCCACAGGGTTGTTATAATAAAAGAAGATTCTATTTAAGGCTAAAGGCATGTAATGAATGCGTAAAACTTAAGTTATTGTTGATGAGCTGCTGCCTGTTTGGCTTCCTTCATTCAATTTCAATTCTGTTCTGTATTTAATGCATGCAAAATAACTAACAATTGGTAGCACAAGAATCAGTCATCCAGTCATCATCAGCTTGAGTTGATTAAATGACAGAATAAACAGAAGAGAGAAAATGAAGGAAAATGTCAACAATTTAAGTGGGTTTTATTTAAAATAATAAAAAAAACCAATGAGCCAAAGGCTGTTTTGAATAAATTATACCAGTTCGATGATGATGTGGTTATCATCATATATTTATTTTTCTTTAAAAGTTTTTGTTTTTTTTTTTCAAATTGAGAAATAAGTAGGATAAACAATAACCAAGAAAACGTCTGGAAAATATATAATATACAATACATAGAACGAAAGGTCCGGTGCTTTACAATTAGAAAAAAAAAGATTAAATTTTTTTTGGATTTTAAATTACATTTTTACTTCAACATGATTTTTTTTGTAGTGTATTAAACTTCTTTCAATGGTCGTTTAACATTTCGATACTCTATAGCAGTATGAATTTGCGAAGTTCTTGCCCAGACGTTTAATGCAAACCACTCTTTTTCTCAAAACCTTAGTGATACTACAACTATTGATGAAGTAGAAGAAAGCATTTCATGCTTGAATACTACAATTCTAAATACACAAACTTCCATTTCAGTAACCCCAAAGCATATTAAAACATAATTAAAAAAATGAAGACCAAAAAGTCCCCTGGTATTGACAATTTAAATAATATGTGCCTGAAAGCTCTTCCAAAAAATGGTGTCCTTTTTCTAACTGCAATAATCAATGCCTGTTTCAAACTAAACTATTTTCCTAGAATTTGGAAAAAATCGAAAATTATACCGGTAAAAAAACCCAACAAGCCCCCGGATAGCCCATCATCATATAGGCCAATTAGCCTTTTATCTTCAGTAAGCAAAATACTAGAAAAGGTAATAAAGGGAAAACTGACAGAGTTTATTGATTCTAACAAAATCTTACCTGATCAACAATTCGGGTTTCGTAAAAAACATAACACAGTGCAACCCTTGGTTAGAATAAAAAAAATAGTTAAATCTAATTTTCAAGCTGGAAAATCAACTGGAATGGTACTTTTAGATATTAAGGCTGCATTCGACTCCGTGTGGCATAACGGGCTTATACACAAAATGTTAAGATTGAGTCTTCCTATTGGCTTGATAAAAATTCTATACAGTTTTCTATCCGATCGAATTTTTTCCGTTTATCTTGGATCAAGTTTTTCCAGAGATTATAATATAACAGCTGGCTGCCCGTAAGGTTCCTGCCTATCACCCATACTGTATAATATATACACGTCTGATTTTCCATCCTTAGAGGGCTGTACAACTTCAATATTCGCTGATGATACAGCGATACTTAGTACTGAAATACTTTCAGCGGATGTAGTAGCAAATTTACAATCGGCGATGGTTAATGTCACAAACTATTTTGCAAAATGGAAAATATTAGTAAACCGCCAAAAAACCCAAGCAATATATTTCACTCGTAAACGTAAACCATGCTTCATTCCTTCATCACGATTACAATTCAACAACGACGAAATAAACTGGGAAAGTAAAGTGAAATACTTAGGTGTTATATTAGACCCTAAATTAAATTTTAGAGATCACATCCCTTACACAATAAACAAAATCAATATTCACATCAAATTACTTCATGCACTCATCAACAGAACCTCAATCCTCTCGTTGGAAAACAAACTTTTAATTTTTAAAGTAATTTTTCAATCCATCATGTTTTATGGAGCTCCAGTATGGGCTGAATCGGCCAAATGTCATCTTAGAAAACTACAAATATCGCAAAACAAGTTGCTGAAACTTATGTTAAAATTACCTTGGCACTTTCTTACTAGAAGACTGCACTATTTAGTTAATATAGAAATGATTGATCAAAAATTAAGTAAAATTGTTGAAAACTTCAATTATAGATGCCTGAATTCGGAATTTAATTACATATCTGAGCTGGTCTCGTAAAAATTTTTTAAAATTTTATTTTAACCTTGGTTTTTATAAAAACTTTTTTTTTTTTTTTTTGCTTTAATAAGGTTTTTTGTAAATTTTCCTTAACTTTACAATTTTAATAATGGAACATGTTTATAATATTTATTGTAATATTATTTCTAAGCAGAAAAGGGCTTATGCCCTAAACTCTTAAAACGTAATGTATTTGCAACTGTACTACTTAGTCATATTATTAAATAAAATAAATGAAATGAAAATAAATTACATTTATACTTCAACATAATTTTTTTTGTAGTGTATTAAACTTCTTTCAATGGTCGTTTAACATTTCGATACTCTATAGCAGTATGAATTTTAAACTCTAAAACTGGTCCTCCATTTCCGACATGACCTCCGTATTCGTTCAAAATCTTTTTCTTTCCAACCATCATTGGGGAACCAATGGTAGTTGCTAGAGGCCAGATCAGGAGAATAGGAAAGGGTGAGAAGCAGTTCTTAATGCACCGAATTATGTATTTGCATAGCTAGTTTTTGATAAAGACTTTTTAATTTCCGAATGCTCATGTAATATATACAATGTTGTCTTGGCCCTAAATTACTCTATGGAATTTTTAAAAGTATTTATACCCTACACCACTATGTGGTCAGGGTATTATAAGTTTGTGCTGATGTTTGTAACACCAAAAAATATTGGTCCCAGACCAACCTTATAGTATACCGATCGGCTCAGAATTTTTTTTATTTCGATTTAACGATGTCCGTCTGTCCGTCCGTCCGTCTGTCTGTCTGTCCATGCATACTTGTGCGCACTCTACAGGTCGCAAATATTAAGATATTTTGATGAAACTTGGTACACCGACTTATGTCAGCCCAAGGACGACGCCTATTGATTTTGGTGAACATCGGTCCATGTTTAGACCTAGTGCCCATATAAGGGTCCTACTAAAATTATATGGTTTATACGCTGCAGGTCGCACATATTACGATATTTTGATGAAATTTGGTACACTGACCTACGTTGGCCCAAGGACGAAGCCTATTGATTTGGGTGAACATCGGTCCATGTTTAGACCTAGTGCCCATATAAGGGTCCTACCAAAATTATATTGTTTATACGCTGCAGGTCGCAAATATTAAAATATGTTGATGAAATTTAGTATACTGACCTATGGCAATCTAAGGACGAAGCCTATTGATTTTGGTTAACACCGGTCCATGTTTAGACCTAGTGCCCATATAAGGGTCCCCCAAAAATTGGATTGGTTACAAACTGCAGGTCGCAAATATTAAGATATTTTAATGAAATTTGGTACGCTGACTCACATTATAGAAAATTTTGACACAAGTCCCATTTTAACCCATTCGAATTTCGGATCCAAACATTAGTTGGCTTTTAACCAGACTGGTGTAGGGTATTGTATTGTCGGCATGTCCGACTTTAACCTTTTTACTCGTTTTTCTATAATATGCTCAGCACTATCAAATGTTTGAGACCTGTTCTGACAAAAAATTCGAGAAACCTTTTTTAAAGAATACACTACGAAAACCAACTTTAAATGCGGATAGCTAAATATAAGTAACCTAGAAATTTTCTTTTTGGTATTTTTTCCATAATCAATTCATTAATGCTCATCGTTTGAGTTATATTAAGAAAATTCTTGTAGTTTATTTGACCTTCTTTTTCTATTTTTAACTTCACAAATTCTTTGAGCTTAAGGTTTGTTTTTTATATATAAAAAGTTTTTTATTTTCGATATTTCGCTACTCCATTGTGTAGCATCTTCAGGAAATATCAATTAAATTAACAAATTAACAAATTATGAACAATTTTAAAAAGCTTGAAAAGTATATTAAGTAAAATTTTTAAAGTTTGGCACACCCAAATGCACATATATATTCAAACCTTTGTCTTAAATTTCGCAGAAAATAGTCTTCGTGCCTCAGCATATGACTCATCTGGATCAATTTATTTCAAAAAAAAATATAAGAGACAAATATATGTATAACAGACATCGAAATCTATTGAAGATGTCTGATTGGCTTTTTAAAGAGAAAATAAAAAAAATGGGAACATTTTCAAGACCTAAAAAATGCCCTGCCAGTAGATTGCCACAATTTTTATGATAATTTACCTTATAGAATCTAAGTTTCTTTTACAGTGTACTAACATGGAAGTTGTCCCAATGGATTCCCTTCGGTCTTAATAATATTCGGATATGGGATATAGGAGGAAAAATAAAATATTTCTAGTGCTTTTAATTTATTTCCTATAAATCCAAAGGAAAATAGACAAATTGGGTATCAAATTAATGCTTTTTGGAGACGCAACTCCAATTATTTTTGTTCTTCAACTGTTATTTTTTTCAAATAGCACATTTTAAATTGTTCCAATTTAATTTAATGGATGGGTTGTATAAGCTTTTTTCGATATAGAATTACTTTCAGCTTTGGCACGACATTTTCCATAACGACTTTTTCATTAATATTTTAAATATTTAAAATAACTGGCAACTCTAGACAAATATTTTTTTGCAGCAAAAATTTCAGTTTTTGATCCCGCATTTTAAGCGCTAAAGAAATATTTGCCTCTTATTTTTTTCTCCACTATCACGTATCCAAATTTCACTAAAATCTGAAAGAAGCTATTGGCATACTTTCTTTGTAAGACTTTTGCTAAAAACTGTATTTCGGTTTGAGTATTTCTGTTTTTAAATTTAAGTATGAATTTAAATAATATTAGTTTATCCTAATCTTAACTTACTGCAAAAAGCCCTAACTTAGCATTTATTTTACAAAAAGTCAATAATAAAAAGCCCTATCTAAAATAACTTCTTAAAAAGTAGAAAAAAATTGGCACTGGATTTGTCACTTGCCTAAACAAAAAAGGTTATTTATAATCATATGTGGCTTCATCTAATAATATATTACCATATTTAATTATGTGTACACTAATAGAAAAAAGTTCGTAAAAGATTTAGTTAAGACTACTAAAAATTAGTTAGAAATGATGCTCCAAAAAAAAAATGCTAAATCAGCAGATTATTTTTGCTATATATTAGTAATATAGAAACAGTAAAAATAAAACTGTTAAATATACAGAATTTTAGTTATATTTGAGCTAAATTTTTGTAAAAGGAGAATAGCAAATTAACCTGCTAAAATCAGCAAAAAATTTTGCTAAATAATTAGTTGGCTAAAAAATCACCAAAAAATTTTAAATTCTCGAAGTTTTTTTTTCGATTTTTTTTTAAATGCAAAGAAAAATCGAGCCTTTTGAAAACAGTATTTTTGAAATTTTTTAGCAAATATTTCTGCTGATTTTAGCAGAATTGACTGCTATTTGGATTCAACTAAATTAAGCTTAAAAATAGCAAAAATTTTGTAGATATAGCAATTTATTTTTGCTATTTTTAGTCTACAAATGTTTAACAAAATTTTCTGCAGATTTTACAGTACAATTTGCTATTTTTCAATTAACTGAAATTTACCCTAAATGTAGCTAAAAAAACTCCGTAAATTTAACAGTTTTAATTTTTCTGTTCTTATTTTACTAGTATTTAGTAAAAAATTCAGCTTATTTTAGCAGTTTTTTCTGCAGCAACATTTTTAACTAATTTTTATTAACTTTTTCTGCTATTTTTACAGATTTATTTCTATGAGTGTATGCACAGCGCATACCACTGGGACATTAATTCGATCTATCTTAAGTTTTTCTTGTGGCTTTATGCAGTTTTTTCCTTCTCCTGTAAAGTAACGAATACGCCTTTTCCATATTAACCCTCTAATGCCCAAGGCCGCCTTTTGGCGGTCTTCAGAATTTAAATAGGTTTTGGCTAAATAACAATATTTTATTAAACAAGTTGTATTATATCAATAGAAAGCTTAACTGCCTACTTTTTTTGCCTTTAAACTTTTTTTTTTGTATAAAGAACGGTTTTCAAGCGAGAAGCATGTAAAGTGAAAATTAAAAAATTTTAAAAAATGAACTTTTTAAAACGAAAAAAATATTTGAAAAATTTCCAAAAATACAATTACGATCTGGCGTAAATTACCGATAATAATAAAGCTAGTTTAGAGCCTCTAGTTGTAAAATCAGTTAAAAATTTTTCTCCAGGACTCACAGGATAACGCCAGGATACGTTTTACTAATATCTCTCTAACTCAAAAACTAGCCCACAGATTTTCTTGAAATTAAACACAGATTATATACTTAGAGATTATATACACAGAACTAACTTTGTCAAAATTTATCGATGTTTAGTGGCAAATTCGCCAAATTTCGTAATTTTCAAAAAGCAAAAATCGCCATAACTTTTGAAATAACAACAATTGATCAACAATTTTCGGTACGTAATTTTATTTCATTGATAGTGATATTTACAACAAAAACCGAAATTATTCGACTACTGGGTTTGAAGATACGTCTTCAATGTTTGTTGTGCTATATCGCCTATATAAAGCGATAAATGAAAATTTTAATATTTGTTCCATAGTAGATTTTCAACGCCAAATATATGGTTTAAATATTATTGTAATTAGAAGAAAGAGCATTAGAGGGTTTAGCCATCGATATTTAATTATTTTTATTGTAGTTCATATCTTGCTATGGGCATCGCTTGTTTTAGGATCAAAAATAAAACTAATTGATTTTGTTATTACTTAATTCCCTGTATTTTGTATAATGCAATTACTGATTGTTTTTACTAATGACGGCGATTAAAAAAGAAAAACAGACATTTATTTGTAATTGTTGTCCAACCATTAAGCGTAACATTTAATTGCTTTTGTACAAATGTTAGGGCACAGGTATGTCTATGTGTGTGTTTATTAAGGTGCCTCAAATTGTAAGACGTTCAAATTTTCTATTCGAATTTCATGCCATCAAATAACAAAACAAAATTTAAAAAATTTTCAAATAAAAAAAATTAAATTAAATACCATAGAACGCGATACATTTGAAGTTTTAACAAATTCGACTAAATATTGGCAATTCTTAGGGACCTCTGAATGTCATTCAATTTCGTTGTAATTCATTACAACGATCCAGCCTTGAGAAGCCTTGTTTTTCCATACAAATTTGAATGACCTTAGTGTATATGTATTTGGTAATCAATTTAAAGATTACAATCACAATTACAAGTGTAATGGTGTCTAAAAAAGTACACAAATAATACAATTTTACATGCTATGCTAACTTAATTTAGTTAAAAACTTTCAAATACTATTTTTGTTTGCTACTCCTCGCCCTAGTTTTTAGTACCTATTCAACAACAACAGTTCTTACTGGCACCTAAAAGCAATTTAGCCTTTAGTTTAACCTTAAAAATTACATATTGAGAATTGCAAACATATTTTTAGTTTTATGTTTAGTTTTTGAAACAAAAACGACATTTGGTTCATCCAAGTATGACTGACGGAAATAAATGAATTAACTAAATGTTGGTAGGAGCCATTTGAAATAAGTGTGAGTGGAATTGTTGTGTGTATGTGTGAGTGTATATGTCACATGGGTAACATTAAGTTACTGAAAATTTCCGGTTGTGAGTCGTTGTTGTTTGACGCAAAATGAATGTATTGCGTGTTGACATCAATTGTTTTTTTTTCCGAAATGAAATGTAGTAGAAAAAGTTTTATTGTAGGGAATAAAACCTTAAAAATTGTAAATTTTAGTGACGGCATAGATGAACTTACAGCTCACTTCACAGCCTATTTAAGTAAATTTTTCGAATATTAAAAAATCAAATAAGTCTTTTGAATAACGGAAAATTTAGTTTAAATTTTATTGGCTGTTCTAAGAGGTTTGTTTAATATTTTTTTTAAATAAATTACAACTCGGAAGAGGAACTTCACATTTATTCATGAGAGTGACAAAACTGTGGAACATAAAAATTAAAATTCATAACAAAAGTTAATTCATATATTTAATATTATAATCGTGATCAATAAATTAGGGCACGGAAATGATTTACATAAAAAAAAAAATTACCTGTAATCACTGATTTGCAATAGTGCATTGTGGACTCTTTTTTATGACAACCTAAGTTATGACCGATTTTTTCTTGTCTCAACAAAGTTTCTTTTGTCACAAGCGAAAACTTTAAAAATTTAATTGAAAGCTCTTTCAAATCCACTGATCAATTCTCTTAAGTATTATATTTGCTGAAATTTAACCCCATTGTTATTTGCATATGGTTTTAGTCATATATTTAGTTCACCCATATATTACACAAATGTAACCAGTACTCTGTTTAACACAAGTTGTAGGTTAATGGCAACAATAACAGAAAAAAGGTGTCCCATTCTTTACAAAAAGAAAAATACACACATTTGTTTTAAGTAGATTTTATTGTATGTATATGAGTTTCATAAGTATGGGGCTTTCCATACAAAAAGTCTAGCTAAAGAAAGTATATGATGGCAATGTCAAACTTAGGTACTTTCACTGGCACTGCAAGGATGTTGAAATTTTGATTTCTTAATTTCATTCTAATAAATATTATAAGTTTCGGAACAGATATTGGGTGCAAATTTTTAATTATACGCAGGAGATTTGAAAATAATTGTATAAATTCTGGTGTATTAAAATTTAGAACCAGATTCGCATGTCCCTCCTTAGTACAATTTTTTTATCACTGTTTATACCCTATGTGAGCACATCTTGAACTCTCGAGAAACGGGATTTACTAAACCCGTCAATCTGGCAGCGCTACATTTAATAAATTTAAGTATAATGTTAAGTGATTGGGACCTCTCCTATGAATAACATAATTGTTATAATTTTAGTACCACTGGAATTTTCTAGTATCTTCTACAACCACGGCCTTTAAACTATAAAAGGCTGCCACTTGACGTTAAGTAAGTAAGTCGCGCTTTGGCGTTTATATAGTCAATTTCGTATATGTCAATATAGTAATATATATTTATGAAAGCTTTTAAAAACTACTTAACACTATGCGGAAATAAATCTAAATCGGCATATGAAAAAAGTTGTAATGGAAAATCCGATTATTTTGACGACACTTTTTGTATGAGAGCATATCTGAAATTTACAAAATAAAAATTTGAATTTATATAATTTTAAAGTACTATTAAAAATATTAAGTTTGACATACATATTGCCTATATTTTGTTCACACAGCTCTAAAAGAAGCACCAAAAATTGTTCTACCGGAAAAGCCAGATGAAATTCGAAATAGCACGAATATTGAAAAATAAAAAAACCGTGTCTACTTAAATTTAATAAATTTTGTGCTGATCCTTGTATACCTCTTCATATAAACTACATAAGAATTTGTAATTTTTTTTACAACAACAACAACGTTGAAGAGAAATTTTAGAGCAACCATATGTCCTCGGATGAACCTCTGAATATCCTATCCCGAAATATCACACATGGCTATAGTTCATTTCGAAGAAATTTCAAAAAAAAAGGAAAAATTGGGCAATTCTTGATTTCATTCAACCTTCGCAATTGCACACATAAAGAAAAAACAAGTCAACCATTGATTTTTATTCTGCATCACATATCCGGTGCGGCTCTATGCTCCTTGCAGGAGTAAAATGAACAAATATATATACATATCCGAGTTTCATTCAAATCGGCGAGTACCACTTGGGGTATATTCATTTTCAGCTTCCGGAGAATACTAGGAAGATACCATAGGGATCATAGTGTGATATGCTGGACTATAATATGATAATATTGGCATCATTTTATCATCATAATGGGATAATTTAAGGATCATATTACGAAAAAAAAAGGATTTAATAATATGATTGTCGCAATAAAAAATTCAAAAATATATGATGCTCTCCGAATATATTTATATATTTATATTGAAATTTCAAATATTTTCTTTGAAGTAACTTTGCTCTGCAGAGTAAATAAATACACTATACAATTTTGAAAGCAGCGTCCCAGCAAAAATGTGGAAGCAGTAAAAACGATTACTGCTTCCTTACTGCTACTTTTACCGCTTCTAAAAATGTATAGCTTTGTAAACAGCACTAATGAAAGGCCTAAGTTGATTAATTGTTTATATCACTTTTTGATGTATTTTGATGTTTACATCGCATGAAATGAGCAATACATTTTGATTGCTTAAATATTTTTGCGGTTCTTTTATAAAAATTTTTTAAAATGCAGAAAAAGTTATTTTAATGAAAATAAGAGGTTTTACTAAAAATAAGAGACAATTTCTCTTCACGGAATAATATGCAGGAATATTGTGCTTTTGAGAAGGCCTGATTTTAAATAGTTGAAATTCTTTATAATATGCACTTCCGAGAAGGCATGAATTATCGACATTTTAAAAGAAAAACAGGAGCACTAATTAAAAACGGTGAATTCATGCCTTTTTGAATCTCGAAACAAGTGCTTTCACGCGAGCTATCTCGAACAAAAATCAGGCATGATATCATCAATAATGCAATAGCTTCACTGCTCAACTTTCACTGACAAAACTGCTTCCAAGCAAGCAGTAATTTCTGCTGGGGTATCTCTTTAAATTCACATTAGCTCTGATTTTCTTAAAAAAAATTTTTACTTATTTTTTTTTTTTTTCAAATTGCCCAAAAAACTACATTTATATAGTCAAATTTCTGACATTTTCAGTGTTCAGTGTTGTGGAAATAATCTGTGGCCCGCTTTTCGGAACAATTGGAAAAGTTGTTTAATTTTTTTAATGCTATCATAGAGAATATTATGGTTTGACATTAGTAGCATTCGGCAGATAAACCTTAAACTGATACCGTTGACTTGTAGCGCTTTGTGATTACTTACTCTGCTGAACGTAGTTTTCTTTGCTTTGTTTTTAAATACACTTTTTCTATAGTTTGATTCTTACAAAACAATTTTATTGTAAATGAACATCAACAAATTCATCACTTATTGATCAAAAAGAGCAAACATTTTTACGCTACCAAAATATGACAGCGCTTAGACTGAGCCAGAGACAATTAATTATAGAGATAGGAAATCAAAACTTACACTATTTACCGGTAGAGGGCGGTGGAATTTAGTATTACCTGAGCAACTATTTAGTATCAAGTTAGTATCAGCTGAGCCTATATTTAAAAACTCAAAAACTGCTGAAAACTGCTCAAAATAACGAAAAAACAAACCCGGAATATATTAATATATTCAAATAATAAAATCTGATATATCCGTTTGTTGTTTATTTTGTTGTTTATTATTATTTAAATTTAAATAAAAAAAAAAAGAAAATTGTCAATTTTTTGAACAAAGTGCCATTTAGTGATAATGATGTCGTTATAACTTTTGTTTTTGGTGATGCCATACCCCAGGACTGAGCGGTTAGTGATCAGGTCGTTCAGCAGATAGTTGTACAACTGTTGTTGAACTGTTTACTATTCAATTGTATCTGCCGAACGCACCCATTGATACGATATACTGTTTTCCTGTATCGGGGCAGTTAGTGTGAAAAGTCACATATGTGTGAGTAAAAATGTTATTTAAATTGTTACATGACTTAACTACAAATGTTGCATTTTCTTTTTTATTTTTTGTTCTATTTCTTTACACTTAACCCAACCAACCAAACAACACCTGCCCATTTTTCGCAATCAACTTTTGTTTCTGTATAGTTGCAATTGTTATTTTCTAAAGAAAAAAAACGGTAAAAAGGGTACAATTTTCACTAATGGATCAAAAGACATATGTCTTCTACCTTTACTACCACAACATTTGTGTGTGTGTATGTGTTTTTATGTATGAATGAATGCTTGAACAACGCGACGTTTCAATTAAGAAAAGTGCTTTTTAGTTGTTACACTCACACATATGAACCTACACTTACCCACATTTATTTGCAAAGTGTATGTATGGTGTTTATTGTTTTGTTGATTACAAATGTATGTATGGATGATAAGTGAAGCGGTTACAAGTAGAGGAGAAAGTTTTATGAAAGTGTATTTTTCTGATGAATTTTTACTTATTTATTTTAATAAATAAGGGCTAGTGTTATAGTTATAACTCAGTTTGGTCGTTGACTTAAATTTTACTTAAATACGAAATTTTCAAATAAAAATTTCTACTTAAGGTAAATTTTAGGAAAATGTATGTCTGTAATACTGGCTCTAATTTCAAGGGATTAAAATTAAATTTTACATTTGTTAATCATAAGTTATCTAAGCGTTTTCGAAACAAAAATATGGATGGAATTTCCAAACCTTTTACAAAATACTAGACTTTCTTAAAACTTGGTGAGTTTAGCGAGAGTAATAAATAGGTATTTAAAAAGATATATTCGATCTTCTTAGAGTTATATATTTGGCATAATTGTCCAATCAGCAATTTCGAGTTTTGAAATATTTTCTTAGAAATAAAAAATTTGCCAGTTTATACTTGGTATATGTAGATTAAGGATATAAATTTGTATTTTTTTGCAAATTTTAAAAATTATATGGTTATAGGTAGTACTTTGCGTTGTATGTTAACCCTTAAATGCATGCTGTAGCCAATTGGCAACATACCGGTTTTTTAATAAAAAAAACCCACTTGATGCACAAAACTGCATTTTTGGGCATTAGGGGCTCCTTCTGTACATACACTCATAAAAAAAGCCCGTACAAATAGTTCAAAATTCTGCTAAAATACAGGAAATAGTACCTGAATTTGCGCCAGCAGAATTTTCAATGAAGTTAAAAATCATGGTCTGCTAAATTTAGGTAAGCTAAATCTTACATGCTGCTAAATATACGGACAATTTTAGTTAAATTAGCTAGGAAATTTGAGCTGAATTCAGCAGAAGTTTTAACTGATTTAACTACAAATTTCTGTCAAAATGTCGCTTAAAATTTCGACTTCCGGGATCTGACCCTAGACGGGCCCATATTTATTATTGGGAGTATATGTGTCTGATAAGGGTTACTTTATAGGTACATAGTGACGATTTTTTGTCCATTTTTGCTCTATCTCGCTTAGTTTCCGAGATACAAACTATTTTACGATCTTATAATAAAAAAATTAAAATATAGCGCCATCTCTATGTGATATTGATAGCAGAGACACAAAAATATAATAACTAGAAAATAATTGTGGTTTAAGTTAGCTGAAAAATTTGTAAAGTTAAGAAACACAAATTACTAAAAATTAGCATGCTAAGTTAGTTCAAATACGGCTGAAAGTATTTGTAATGCTAAATAAGATTTACAAAAAATATTAGTTCAATCCTAAATTTTAAGACAAAATAACAGGAAAATTAGTTAAATAGAATCAGAGCGCGTTTAACTTTTTTTTGTACTAACTTTTTTTATGAGTGTAGTTTTCATATAGTTTAGCGCAGAATTTTTAAACAGTTAGAGCAAAAATCTTGTTTTTGCTCTGTATATTTATGAAAAATCTAAAACAGTCGTTTTTTTTTACAAAAAGTGTAATATTCAAAAATATTTGTTTAAATATTTAAAGTGGTATTCTCGCAATAAAATTCATTTTGGCGACAATAAATGTATAAATTATAGTTTATAGATTTTTTTTGTTTTTTCATACACGTTAAAATAATCAAAATTTAGCTATTTAGCAAAAACCATATTTTTCAATAAAAATCACCTTTTTTTAAAAATAAATTTTTTTTAGTATTTTTTTTGAAATGTACACGCTTTTAGAAATCATATATATAAAAATGATCAAAATCGAAGAGATCATGCATTTAAGGGTTAAAAGAATTCACACCTAATGGGTTGAAGTTTGGAAGACAGATTTTTCAACTTATTTTTTTTTTTCCAATAATGAAATATACTAATAATTTAATAAAACATATAATTTTCATTTAGCATCATTATGCTGAATCCCAATTTCTCTAAAATATTTTTATGAAAACGAATAGTTTTCAAATTGCAGCAATTTTCTCTATTGACGCCAATCTCTTAAAAACATAATTTTTTAAATCAATTTTTAAATTTGATTTTTAATCTTGAACGAAATTATTCGCAAAACTTATTTTATTGATTAAATTATTTCCTACTTTTTTCAATCAATATCTTATGCAAAAAATTTATTTTATTTTAATTAAGTCTTTTCAGAGAATCAAGCAAACTGATTTAATCAGAGACTATTAATTATAGAGATAAGAAATCAAAACTTACACTACTCACCGGTAGAGGGCGCTAGAATTTAGTATTACCTGAGCAACTATTTAGTATCAGTTTAGTATCAAGCTGAGCTTATATTTAAAAACTGCTAAAAACTGCCCAAAATAAGGAAAAAACAAACGCGGAATATATTCAAATAATAAAATTTGATATATTCGTTTGTTTTTCTGCTTTGTTATTTGTTATTATTTAAATTTAAATAGAAAAAGGAAATTGTCAATTTTTTTTTAACAAAGTGCCATCTAGTGATAACGATTTTGTTTTAACTTATTTCTTTGGTGATGCCATATCCCTGGATTTAATCAAATCAATTTAACACAAAATGTGTAGTTTGTTTATAGTTCGCGAATCAAATCTTTAAATAAATAATACAACCGAATCAACAACGAATCAATTTAAATTTGGATAAATCACATCCTCACTTTATTCAATATCAAATCATTGTTTTAAAGTGATAATGAATTATTCAGTGATTCATAAAATAAATCAGTTTCAATGCAAGTTTATTCAAAAAAGAATTATTTTTCTCTAGCTGTGATCGAAGCTGGAGGCGACGCATCGTTGGTTTTTGAAAACTTTAAAAAAACACTTTTATTTTAGTCTTTCACTCAGAAAAGTTCTGCAGTTACTACATGAAGGTTATTTGGTTAGTAATGCGGTTGTAGTTATTTTAATTACAATTGCAGTTCATGTACTTAGAGCAAAATTTTTCAATGTTTTTGACAGTTATTTTTTTAAACAAACTACAAAAACTACATTGTAGTAACATTTATTTTATGCAGTTATTTTGAATTTTGTTACAAATACTTCAATTTCCAAATGTGTATGTGTGTACGAAACAAACAAGAGTGTCTGTACGAAGCGCTTGTTTAGAAATTTCTAGTGAAAGAATATGAGAAGAACATGTTTTCTCTTGTCTTAATCATAAAACAAAGTTAAAGAGTGAAGACGCGTAATACGGAAAAGGTCATATATTTTATTAAATTAATAAAATAATAAGGTAAGTTTTATAATATAAAAGAAAAATTTTGATTTCTTAATTAAGTTAAGAGTATTTACAGAAATTTCCCGAGTAAAAAAGTTTATATATCTTATATATAAGAATATAAAATAATCATATAAGTGTTTATATAATCTGATCCGCAAAATGGGTTTATAAAATTATATCAGATTGTATTATTTTAGATACAATTCAATCTAATATTATACAATTGCATATACTCTGATGCAATTGCATCCCAAAATTGGGCACATCTAATTGAATCGTATTATATCTATCTATATCCGATATAGTTATATAATATTTAATACAATTGGATTTCAAGATTTTTACCCAAAATATGTCGGGTTTTGAAATATGTTTGAATTGTAAAACTGACATAAAAAATATTTTTCTTTAAAAATTTTTTTCTGATTTTAAATAATATAAATTTTTATCAAAAATTGACTCAGAAAATATTTTAAATTAAAGTAGGGCATACACGTTCAATATTATTGATTAACTTTTGATTGTTTACAAATATATTGAATGTTTCTCAATTAAATAGAAAAATTCAAAATGTTTTGGATTTTTGTTTTTCAATTTCATATTATTGAAAAGTGTGTGGCCAATATTGAAATGTTAGTTTTTTTATATTTGTTTCTGTTGTTGAAAAATAAATAAATAAAATTAAAAAATCATATAAATTATTGCAAAACAAATAAATAATCACTTTAAACGTGGTTTTATTTTAAAATCTGCAAAAGTTTGCAATTTTTCACAGGATTAGAAAATTTCTTCGATTTGGGTTTATATGTTATATCTTATTGTATATTAAACCTCATTTTATGGGATCAACCATATCTGATTATATATAGTTATGTGTATCATTAATATTAACACATTTTTTGGTATATGATTTTATATGATTATATATAAAAAAATTTCGGGAAATATTTAAAAGATATTATAATGTATGAATACATATGGATGCAAAGCCATTTTATATTACTATATCCCTGCAAAAAGAGAACATCCACTTTTTAATGCATGACTTTTTTCTCTACATTCAAAATAAGATAATGCAAAAATAAAATAAAACAAACACAACAACACATAGCGACATGACGCACAAGCATAGTTTTCTACTGAAAAATTGTTAAATTTACAGCAGTATCGGATCTTTCCAATGACACGCACGTGTTAAATTCATTGATGGAAATGCCAAATTTTGAACTACTAACAGCTCCAGAAAAAACACAACTCAAAAATAAAAGTAGTTCAAATTTCGCATTTCCATCAATGAATTTAACACGTGCGTGTCATAGAAATGATCCGATACTGCTGTAAATTTAACAATTTTTCAGTAGAAAACTATGCTTGTGCGTCATGTCGCTATGTGTTGTTGTATTTGTTTTATTTTATTTTTGTATATTATTTTATTGGATGTAGATACAATAGTCATTCTTTTTGAAGTACTCCTTAATATTTTTGCTGGGATATTAATGTGTATTTTTGTATTAAAAAATATATTGTTATATATGAACTTTTTTACTTGGGTTGTTGTTATTAAAATAATAATTTTTAAAATAATTTTTATTTATGTTATTTTAACTACATTTGCAGCTGTTTGTACATTTTTACTACATTTTGCATGTATGTTGTTTTAATTGCATTTGTAGTTGTTTTTACTACATTTGTCAGTTGATTTTTAACAGTTAAAAATAACTTCACATTGCAGTTGATTTAAATGCAAATGTAGTCTACACCATTTTAACTTCAAATGCAATTATTTTAACTGTCATTTGGAGTTGATTTTACCTACATAATTCCCTGAGTGTTCGCTACGTTTGTCTAAAGTTTTGTTTTCATTAAAAGAAAAAAAGTAATTAAGCGAGTAAGTAGGCTGGTAAGTAGTTAAGACCATGGTTTTGCTGGGTTATTACAAATATATCGCGAAAAAGTAAAGTAAGACAACTTTTTAAGAGTATCTTAAGACACATGGCGTGTCTCGCCAACGAAGCGTCGATATTTTGTTTATTATCAGATTTTTTTCAATATCGCTCAATTTTCGGGAAGTTGAACCTTTTAGTGTTAAATTTTTTGGATAATTCTGATGCTTTTCGTTTGAGTATAATCATTTCTCTAATTGTTAAATGTCTGTAAAAATGCTAGTTTTTACTATTTTCACTATTTATACCCTACACCACTATGTGGTCAGGGTATTATAAGTTTGTGCTGATGTTTGTAACACCAAAAAATATTGGTCGTAGACCCACCTTATAGTATACCGATCGGCTTAGAATTTTTTTTTATTTCGATTTAACGATGTCCGTCTGTCCGTCCGTCCGTCCGTCTGTCCGTCCGTCCGTCCGTCTGTCCGTCCGTCCGTCTGTCTGTCTGTCCATGCAATCTTGTGCGCAGTCTACAGGTCACAAATATTAAGATATTTTGATGAAATTTGGTACGCAGACCTATGTTGGCCCAAGGACGAACAATTTTGATTTTGGTGAACATCGGTCCATGTTTAGACCTAGTGCCCATATAAGGGTCCTACCAAAATTATATTGTTTATACGCTGTAGGTCGTAAATATTAAGATATTTTGACGAAATTTGGTGCACAGACCTACGTTAGCCCAATAACGTAGCCTGTTGATTTTGGTGAATATCGGTCCATGTTTAGACCTAGTGCCCATATAAGGGTCCTACCAAAAGTATACTTTTTATACGCTGCAGGTCGTAAATATTAAGATATTTTGATGAAATTTAGTACACAGACCTATATTGGCCCAATAACGCAGCCTATTGATTTTGGTGAACATCGGTCCATGTTTAGACCTAGTGCCCCCCAAAATTGGCTTGGTTACAAACTGCAGGTCGCAAATATTAAGATATTTTAATGAAATTTGGTGCGCTGACTCACATTATAGAACATTTTGACACAAGCCCCATTTGAACCCATTCGAATTTCGGATCCAAACAATACACCAGACTGGTGTAGGGTATTGTATAGTCGGCATGCCCGACTTTAACCTTTTTACTCGTTTTTACTAAAATATGTAAAAAAACAGACCCAATATTTATAGTATATTTTAAAAAATCGTTTAAAATATGATATTTTAGAAATTGATTTCGATGCAGAAATGTTTTTTTCTGAAATGATGAACTATTTGTATTATTATTAATAGGTACAGTATTGCCCATGCCTACACTCATAGAAATAAAGCTGTAGAAATATTAAAAAAGCTATTAAAAATTAATTAAAAATTACCTTCCAGAAAAAACTTCTTCCGTTGCTAAACAGCTAAACGGGTCAGTATTGCCATTAAGTATTTGATTAATATTTTTAGTTTAAAAATAACTGCAATTTAACTGGCCTTTTTTAATCTTAAAAAGAAATATCTAGCCATAATATGATTAGCATTTTTCATGTCAGTATATTTGTGAATAACTTTAACTAGATATCTACCAATCATATTTTGTTTAACTATAGATGTAATATTGTATTATCTTATGGCCAGAGCATGCGCTTTTACAATTTTAAATTGGTCTTCATGCATACAAAAACATACAGCAGAATAAGTTGTTTGTATGTATTAACATGCATTTTCCTGAACAGTTTCATATTTTTCTTTTCTTTTTATTTTTTTTCTGTTTTTCTTTTTCTTATGAATTATATTTAAAGGTTTTCTTGATAATTCTGAAGTCTACTCGGTGTAAATAATGGTATACTTAACCTGTCCTTGCAAAGTCAGTGAATGAATGAGTGTGTAGGATTGTGTGCAAGTGTGCATTTGTATTGTGCACATTTGTTGGTGACAGTTATTAATACACATTCCTACGACGACGATTGTCGTCAATTACGTCTTTGTTTATTGATGTCAATAACACAATTTTGTTAGAATGTAAGTTGCATGTACTATATGAACAAAAAGTATTACAACTTTTTCATTTACATATATGCCTATAAAATTTTATTACAATCGGTTTTCAACTACTCTAGTTCCGCAACTGGTTCCACTAGCAACTGATTCCACGGAACTGTTTCCGGAACCAGTTTCAGGGATGGTATGGGGAAGGTATGACTGATGTATCAGTTCCAGAACTGATTCTTAGGCAAGCAGTTCCACTTTGGAGCTATAGAAGCGGTTGCAAAAATCATCGCAGTTAGAATTGGCAGTACAAGGGGTTGTAAATTAAATGTAGCTATTTTAAAACCGATTCTTTGGAACAGGAAATTTTCTTGGATGTATAATGCAGGGGTATGGCTTCAGAAAAAATAAATTTCATAAAAAATTTGCTATATATGCGGTATATGACCTCACAAAAATCAATTTCAAAATAGATTATTTTTGTAAAATTGTAATTTCTTAGATAAAACTAAATAGCTATTCAGTTTATATTATATTCTACCGCCCTCCACTGGTGAAACAGAGCATTATTGTGATATCTTATCTCTATATCCAATAACATCTGATATGATATCATACAATAAAGTTTACTAATGAAACTTTAAACTTTTTCAAGGATCCGTATTCTTTTTGTGCACAGTCTATGCATGAGTTTGCACACATACAAATAACTATTAATATGCAGTTGTATAAAGTTATTTCCTTGAGTTGCACAGTATGTTATGAATGTGTATTTAATCACGTTCCACAGTTCTTTATGATTTTATAAAAAAAACGACAATGTTGGCACTAATGACTAAATAAGTAAAATTAGGAAAATGAAACACGATATCTAGAAAAATTTAATGAAAAGTGAATAATAATAGCGAAATTTGTTTGAGAATAAAACAAAATTAACAGTATTTACATAAAATTGTTTTGTTTCAATGTTTTTCATTTCAACTGCATTTGTAGTTATTTTAATAGTTTTACAATAGTTAGTATGTCTATTTTCATAGTTTTAAAATTATTGTAATATAAGTTCCCAGTCAGAAAAATACAAACGGGAAAGTGGTGGCAAAGCACTTTAGAAGGTTGTACAAGTACTGGCAAAAAGTGCTTTCCCATTCCCAAAATGATAACATCATTAGACAAAAGGATCGGCTGTTCAAAAAGCGCCGGAAAAGCACTGGAGGAACAAAATTTTTAAACGTTGGCAAAAAGCTGGCAAAACCAATAAATAGGTGGTCTGGAAATATATTTTTCAAAATAAAATTTAAAAAAAGTTCATATGTATTTTTATGGTCCTGCCGTGATTTGAACCCAGGCCCTCAGATAGGCAGACGATTGCTCTACCCACTGAGCTAACGAGACATGTAATATTTGATGGCTAAACACATAAATGAGTGATAATAGCTGGACAACTACTGGCTGTGATAAAATGCTAGTACTGGCAAACAATTTTTTGTAACTAGTATGCCAGTGTTGGGAGGGCAAAAAAAGTTGGTCTTGAAAGAGCTTTCCCACAAACAAAAAAATTGATTTTATAAAACAAAAAAAATTTTAAATTAAAAAAAAACCAAAAAAAAAATTTTGCTTGCAACCGGATTTGAACTCGGAACCTTCTGACTACAAACATTTTTAACGAAGCGTCAGCATTTTTATAAAATCATAGGTCTACCGGTGAATTGATTTTTGTACGCCTGGTAGCATTGGCTAGGTAGCAGTGGATAACCACTGGTTGCAAACCTTGGCATATCACTCTAAGCCAATTCTTTGCCAGTGGTTTTTTTTATAAACCACCGAAATTTTTGTAAAACAAATACTGGTAAAACGCTTTTTGGAAACGCTGGCAAAGCGTCCCAAATGAGTGTTATGCCAGTTATTTATTTTTAATACCGTGGTTACCCAGTGGTATGCCAGTGCTTGATTTTTTGTACCACTGGCGATTTCTTACTGGGTTGTTTTAACTGCACTTGTGGTTGTTTTCACAATATTTGTGAGTTGATTTTAAACAATTAAAAAGAACCACATATTGTAGTTGATTTAAATGAAAATAGTGTATACCTTTTCAACTGAAAATGCAATTATTTTAACTGTCATGTGCAGTTGATTTTACCTACATAATTGTCAGTTATAAGACTTCAAATTATTTAATCTTCTCGTATAATTTTATTACCTTCTTCTTTTATACATTTGTTCGTAACTACTGCCATATTGTACTAGTAGTACTAAATTCTTAATTCAAAATCTTCTATTTCTTTAAATTGTAACCAAGAAAAAAGTTTTCAAAACCATATTGTTGCCATCCAAAATCCAATATAGCATTGACTGCACATGCAGTTAAATGTCGTTGTTGTCGTTTTACAATAATAAATTAATATTTGAGGGTCAAAAGCAAACATGTTGGAAATGGCAATCAGTTGTTGTTTTTGTAATGAAAGCAAAATGAGCAATAAATTTGTTAACCCCAATGGTAAAGGGCGGCTATTTGTCAACATAACATACACACAGTTTCCTATTTATAATCACACAAATACTCACAGACATACATTAACCCATTAATGCACACTGACCTCATAGGAGAATATATATTTTGCAATGTCAAAAGTTTGTTTGGAAATAAAGAATATATGTATATTTAGTTTTAATTAGCAAATAAAATTGCCTGTATCGTTATTTTCCTTAATATTAATGTGGATAAGGTATGAAAGTGAGAGTTAAACTATAATTTTTGAATTCTTCTTCATGAATGTTTATTGTATAAAAACACAATTAAAAAAAAGGACTACTGATTTAACATTATGTTTCAACCATTTTGCTATTTATTTTCAAACATTGTTTAAACAATCCATAAAAGAAATAAAAATAATTGAAAAGTCTGTTTAAACAGTCATCAATTTTTAACTATCAAAACGTAAAAAAACGATTTTGTGGTTTGTTTTTTCATATTTGAAAGTTTTTTTTGTTTTGTTTGAATTTTCAAAACACTACATACACACACAACACACACGTTCATATTTTTATATAGCTATGTTTGTGTGTATGATTAAAGAATTTCTTGTAAATTGAATTGAAATAATTTTGTATATGTGACGCGCAAAATAGAAAGGGACCTAAGGGTAAAAACCGGTTTTGTTCAGGAGAGCCATTTTAAAGATTTAAATACGTGTATCTTTGGTGTACCATTACTGAGCGTGTTGGTATTGGTCTCATTTGAAAGCGACACATCTCATGACGTCAGGAACGTGTTGGTCAACCTTGAAAACGCTCGTAGGTCGTCCCTACCTCTTGTTTTGTGTAGTTGGTTTTTACTGTTTTCTACCTAGCGCGCTGTTTCCATGAGTTTGATATCAATTTTGCTCGCGGTTTTTCGAATCCAGCTTTATTTTCTGAAATTATTAATTGTGAATTATAATAAATACTCATTTATAATTCTTTTAAATCGTGAATACGAACATTTTTTCACATAATCTTATTATGTTATTCGCGAAAATAATTTAAAACTGATAACATTCTTACTGTTTGTTTTAGAATGAAATGGTGGACGAATTCGAAGAAGTAGATTTACTTTATCGTCGACTTCACTTTCATAAAACGCGCATATCTCTGGGAGGGAACATTTTTGGGGCATGGGATCGGTCTCATTCGATGCTCAGATGTTGTCCACATCTAAAAAAAAAATTATTTTTTTACCCTTAGGTCCCTTTCTCTATGCGCTGTCACATATAAAGAAACTATTTTATCAAAAAAGAAAACCGAAAATATTAAAATTTTTTGTTTTAAAACAGAAAACAACGAAATTATTTAAATTATTTTTTTAAAAATATAAGTTTTGACTGAAAATATAAACTCCTACAGACGATACATATTTTTTGTGGTGTTTTTTTGTTGACTGATAAAGAAGTTAAACAATATGTTTAATGTATTTTAATTGATTCTTCAATTGAAAACAAACTTTACCTATTACTTTTCAAATAGACCTCAATCGGTTATGGAAAATATATTGTGGGTGTAGTGTTACGAGAGTTTGGCTATCAAAAATGGCTAAATTTGTGGAGAAAAATGGATAAAATTAAACTAAAAAATGCTGAATAATTCTAAAGAGCAATCTTGTATTTTTTTCAAAAAATTTTCTTTATATCAAAATTATAGAGTATTTACACGTGGACACATACAACGCACTTACTTTTAAGATATTTTATTGGCATCATATGCGTTAATGATTCACGACCTTATTTAGTAAAATCATCATTACATATGATGCCAATAAAATATCTTAAAAGTAGATTTTGTAACAGCTTTTTCGCTCTCCTGAAAATCTATTAAAAAATACGTGACATTTTGCAGGCCGGTCGACGATATATCCCTACCAGTGTTGAAAAAATATTGAGTCTAAAAATATATTTCAAAAAATGTCCAAAAAAATCTAAAAAATACTTTCTATTTGAAATAATGATAAAAATGAGTCATTATCAGTAACTCATTATTATATGTTTTAAAATAATGCAGAAGGTAAGTGGGTGTCATTATTGGTAGTCCAAAAATAATGATGTGTAATTACCGTTTCTACACTGGGAGGTTTGATGTTTTATTTAATTGTTTAGTTAGTTACTAAAACACAAATTAGTGCAATTAGGGTCAAAAAGGTACTCTTAAATATATTTTTTTTTTGATACCGTTATGATAAATCTATTTCCCATAATTGTTAGCTTTAGTTTAGTTGCATCAAACTTCACACTAGCATGTTATGTCAATCTTGGATTTTTCAACATTTAAAATAGTACGCCCGATGTATTTTATTTTTTTTAACATATTTTTAGTAAAACTAATATTTACCAAAATTTTGTGCAGATTTTACAGTAAAATTTATTATTTTCAATTAACTAAAAGTTAACTTAAATTCTGTATTTAGTAGGTTTGAGGTTAATAGAAGAATAACATTTTCTTCAAAAGTTATAAACACATTAAATTTGCAAATCAGACTAGATCCAGTTTCTGCCTTTTTTATGGACAGGCTTCATCAGTGATTTTCCATTAAATTGTATTATCGTTTATATTTTTTACTTTAGATTTCCTGTTTATCTACTTATTTCCTCCGTGTCACCTTTTCGCAAATGTTGCCACACTGACGTATGGTTTGTATGTACAAGTGTAGATTTAACAGTTTTAATTTTGCTGTTCTTATTTTACTAGTATTTAGCAAAAAAATCCGCTAATTTTAGCATTTTTTTCTGCAGCATAATTTTTAACTAATTTTTAGTAACTTTTTCCGCTATTTGAACTTTATTTATTTTCTATGAGTGTATTGCTTAAAAAACCATAATTTTATTTTCATTCAAAACATATTTTGTTTTTAATGACTTATATTGCAAAAGGATATAAATGAAGTTTTTATACATTTTATAATCTAATTTAATGTTACTTATATAATTATCTGGTTTAAGATTGTGTCTAGTTGCGAGCTTTCATTTAGGCTTTAATTGGTTAATAATTCACCCATGTGTATGTATCGAGAAAAAGCTATAATTCAAATTGCATGTATTGTTAAGTGATGAATTTAATTTCTAACAATAGTACAATTTATGTAAAGTACACTCATTCCTCGATTAAAATGAATATCTAGCTCTGGATAAATAGCAATGAAATATTACCTATCGTATTACTATTATTTATCACCCAGTCAGCAAACAAGCCCAAAAATTAATAAAAATACAGCTCAAGATATGTTGTTATTAGGGAAGCCGCTTTCTTGCAAATGCATGTTTGTAGTCATAAATCCAAAAATGATTTTGACCAAATACTTTTCCGAATCAAAGATTTTGCAACAAAATAACATCGATTTGTTGTTGCATATTTTGTTATAAATGCATATTTTTTTGAATATATTGTGATTTTTATTGCATATTTTTGCATATTTTTATTCAATTTCATATTTTTATAAAAACTAAAAATAAGATTTAATGAAAAATAAAGAAAAGAAAGAATTTGCAAACCTTAACGCAGCATTTAACAAGGAAAACATGAAGTTGTCATCTACTTTGACATTTATATTGGATTTAATTTTTAACCAAACGCTCTCGTATAATAAATATGATTTTTAAAAGTCGATGAATTTAAAGTGTCTTTTTTGGTTTTAAGCTTTTATCTTCAGTGCATATTTTTTCAGTTTTTAGTGCATATTTCCATTTAAATGCATATTTTACTGCATATTTTAAGCGCATATTTAAAATTTTTATGTACATTAAAGTCGCTGCCCTGGTTATTATTGTATGAAAATTGTTCATCCAAAAAAGGCTTTTTTTAATTAAGAAATTACTCCACTGATTGGACAGGGCATACAAATTTGTGCTGAAACACCAACAAATATTGGACTAGGTCTAGGTCCTATATTTGTTGGTGTTACCGAATGACTTAGAATCATTTTTTGTTATACCCTACACCACTATGTGGTCAGGGTATTATAAGTTTGTGCTGATGTTTGTAACACCAAAAAATATTGGTCGTAGACCCACCTTATAGTATACCGATCGGTTCAGAATTTTTTTTTATTTCGATTTAACGATGTCCGTCTGTCCGTCCGTCCATCCGTCCGTCTGTCTGTCTGTCCATGCAATCTTGTGCGCCCTCTACAGGTCGCATCTATTAAGATATTATGATGAAATTTGGTACGCAGACCTATGTTGGCCCAAGGACGAACAGGTTTGATTTTTTTGAACATCGGTCCATGTTTAGACCTAGTGCCCATATAAGGGTCCTTCCAAAATTATATTGTTTATACGCTGCAGGTCCTAAATATTAAGATACTTTAACGAAATTTGGTACACAGACCTATGTTAGCCCAATAACGCAGCCTATTGATTTTGGTGAACATCGGTCCATGTTTAGACCTAGTGCCCATATAAGGGTCCTACCAAATTATACTGTTTATACGCTGCAGGTCGTAAATATTAAGATATTTTGATGAAATTTGGTACACAGCCCTACATTGGCCCAGTAACGCAGCCTATTGATTTTGGTGAACATCGGTCCATGTTTAGACCTAGTGCCCATATAAGGGTCCTTCCAAAATTATACTGTTTATACGCTGCAGGTCGTAAATATTAAGATATTTTGATGAAATTTGGTACACAGACCTATATTGGCCCAATAACGCAGCCTATTGATTTTGGTGAACATCGGTCTATGTTTAGACCTAGTGCCCATATAAGGGTCCTACCAAAATTATACTGTTTATACGCTGCAGGTCGTAAATATTAAGATATTTTGATGAAATTTGGTACACAGACCTACATTGGCCCAATAACGCAGCCTATTGATTTTGGTGAACATCGGTCCATGTTTAGACCTAGTGCCCCCCAAAATTGGCTTGGTTACAAACTGCAGGTCGCAAATATTAAGATATTTTAATGAAATTTGGTGCGCTGACTCACATTATAGAAAATTTTGACATAAGCCCCATTTTAACCCATTCGAATTTCGGATCCAAACAATACACCAGAGTGGTGTAGGGTATTGTATAGTCGGCATGCCCGACTTTAACCTTTTTACTCGTTTTTATTTAACGATGTCCGTCTGTCTGTCTGTCTGTCCATCTGTCTCTCTCTCTCTCTCTATGTCTATCTGCCCATCTGCCTGACCGTCTCTCTGTCCGTCTGTTGCTTGTCTGTCTGTCCATATGTTAGTATTAAGATATATTGATGAAATTTCATATTATATAGTCGGCATGTCCGAATTTAACTTTTTTACTCGTTTTTGAATAAAATTCCCAGCAAAAATGTGGAAGCAGTAAAAACGTTTACTGCTTCCTTACTGCTACTTTTACCGATTCTAAAAATGTATAGCTTCGTAAACAGCACAAATGAAAGGCCTAAGTTGATTAATTGTTTACATCGCTTTTTGCTGTGCTTTTCAAAAAGTCATGAAATGAGCAATACATTTTGATTTCTTAAATATTTTTGCGGTTCTTTTATCAACATTTTTTAAAATGCGGCAAAAAGTTATTTTAATGAAAATAAGAAGTTTTACTGAAAATAAGAGTAATTTTCTCTTCACGGAAAAATATGCAGGAATATTGTGCTTTTCAGAAGGCATGATTTTAAATAGTTGAAAAGCTTTATAATATGCACTACCGAGAAGGCATGCAAAAGAAAAAGAGGATCACTAATTAAAAGCGGTGAATTCATGCCTTTTCGGATCTTGAAACAATTGCTTTCACGCGAGCTATCTAAAACAAAAATCAGGCAGGATATCATCAATAATGCAATCGCTTCACTGCTCAACTTTCCCTGACAAAACTGCTTCCAAGCAAGCAGTAATTTCTGCTGGGTTTTATTTTCCTATATCATGTTATGTATTTACGGAAACTTAACTGAAAACTACTTTAGTTAAGCCAGAATAGCATTTTATGTTGCATAACAATTAAAAAACATTTTTCAGAATAATTCCATTTTTTTTGTATGGGGAAATGTCTGAAATTTAAGAATTTGAAATTTCTTTTCACATAACGGGAATATACTCAAAACAAAAAAGATTGATACACATATTTCCTACATTAAGAACTCGAAGCTTCACAAATCCTTAAAAATGTAGACCTTCGGGAAAATTTATCTCGAATATCAAAAATACTCCCTCACTTAAATATATTATATGAGGGAGTATTTTTGATATTCGAGATAAATTTTCCCGAAGGTCTACATTTTTAAGGATTTGTAGTATTTGGATCCATATATGTATGTAAAATTTTTTCTTTTTTTTCTAAATTTTATTGGCAATATTTTTTTCAGTGCTGAAAACTTTTAATTAAGCGATAAACAGTAAACCAAATAATAACCCAATCAGAAATCGCTAGTGGTACAAAAAATCAAGTACTGGCATACCACTGGGTAACCACGGTGTTGAAAATAAATGACTGGGAGAACAGTCATTTGGGACGCTTTCCCAGCATTTGCAAAAAGCGTTTTTCTAGTATTTGTTTTACAAAAATGCTACCATGCTACCAATGCTACCAGTGGTACAAAAATCAATTTACTGGTAGAGCAATGATTTTATAAAAATGCCGACGCTTCGTTAAAAAAGGTTTGTAGTCAGGAGGTTCCGAGTTCAAATCCGGTTGCAAGCAAACATTTTTTTTGGATTTTTTTAATTTAAAATTTTTTTGGTTTTATAAAATCAATTTTTTAGTTTGTGGAAAAGCTCCTTTAAGACCAACTTTTTTTTTGCTTTACCAACGCTGGCATATTAGTTCCAAAAAACTGTTTGCCAATGCTAGCATTTTAGCACAGCCAGTAGTTGCCCAGCTTTTGTCACTCATTTATGTGTTTAGCCATCAAGTATTATATGCCTCGTTAGCTCAGTGGGTAGAGCAATCGTCTGCCAATCTGACGGCCTGGGTTCAAATCACGGCAGGACAAAAAAAAAAAAAAAATACATATAAACTTTTTTTAAATTTTATTTTGGAAAATATATTTCCAGACCACCTATTTATTGGTTTTGCCAGCGTTTTGCCAACGTTCAAAAATTTTGTTTCTCCAGTGCTTTTCCGGCGCTTTTTGAACAGCCGGTCCTTTTGTCTAATGATGTTATCATTTTGGGAATAGGAAAGCACTTTTTGCCAGTACTTGTGCTTTGCCATCGCTTTCCCGTTTGTATTTTTCTGACTGGGAATCTGAGTGCAGTTTTATTAGACGAAAAAAATGTTAAAATTTTGCATATTGCAAAAAATTTTTAAAATATTGAATTTGTAAATCATTTTATTTTCTGAAGCTTATGGAAAATAGTATGAAAATCATTTTAAACTAAAAAGCATTCCGACTTAGTTGGAGTCGCCAGTTTTAAATTGACGACCAAATTCAGGTCTGAATCCTAAAAATTAGGATTATTACGATTTTGCTGTCAGTCTTAAATATTACTTTTTTTTATTTATTTTTTTCTAGTTGTTGTTAAATTAAAACAGAAAATTCAATTTTTAACTTCCTTAAGATAAATTCAATATGAAAATTAAATTACAAAATCGTGTTACAGAACATCACTTACCTGTAATGAAATCGAGTAAAAACAAGATATTTAGTTAAGATAAAACTTAGGATACTAATACAATAAAAGAGAAACAATACAAGTTACATATAAACTAACAACAAACATTGTTAGAAATAATAGTAACTTACAAATTCCCACCTCCTTTTACATTTGAAATAAATTAATATGAAACGAATGCACTACAAATCGCGTGACTTGACAACAATTGGCGTTGTAACCTTTTTGCATTGTTACATTTTTATAACAACATTTCTTTTGGCAAAACTGCATATATGCAAGCTATAAATATAGTTATTGTAATGTAAAACTGAAACTGAACTAAATTGTTTTTAAATTCTAGTTAAAATGCTCTTCAAAGATAAAACAAAATACAACTTTAGAAAAGGAGTAATGGGGAGAGAAAAGAAAATATAAATAAAGTTAAAACATATCAGATGGTAATAAAATTACAACATACTTTTAGCAAACAACTTTTCAACGAGTTCTTCTGGTAGTAGTAAACAACAAAACAATAATAATCCATAGTTCAAGTGAAATGATGGTAAACACCAAGTCAGGTAATCAGACAAAGTCGACCATATTATACTCGACATTAAAATAAGTTTTATTAATAAAAATATTGTTTAAGATACTATTTGTTAGAAAAATTAAAAAATAAAACATTTCAGCTTGATTTTGTGATACTTGCACAACAATAGGTTAAAAATATAAATCCTATTGAATATGGTAATACAGATAGTAATGATTCATTTGATATTTAAGCAGTTACCAATATTAGAACTTTTTTAAAAGACCTACTATAGCTTTTTACTGTAGGTTATAAATACCGATGATAGATAGATGAAAAAACTCTAACATTTAAGTCTATTGAAGTGAAGTGGCTGGCTTTCGTGCTTGAAAACACTTAAAAACACTTTTCACCTAATAAAAATGAAAAACAACATCAACAACAAGACAAGAACTATATAGAATGTTAAAAAACAACTTTAGCAATAATAGAAAAAAACAATAAAAAAAATATACTAACTTATTATTTCCTTATACGTTTTTATTTCGTGTTCAAGTGGTTGTTGCCAATTCAAAAAATTTGCTAAATGACAACAATAAAAAGTTTTATAATAAATATTCGAAAAATTTACCCCGAAATTAATTCAGATTAAACTTAAACAGAATCAAAAGTGAAAGCGAAAAAAAAATTTTCCCAATAATTTCGACCAAAACTATTTCCCGTGTAGATGATGTAAATTCTTGGTTTGTATAACAATTTTTTAAAGAAACAGGAAGTAAATGCTGTAATTTCCAACATTTTTGAGACGAGTTTTCGCATGTAAAGGACGAAAATGGGATATATTCTTCTGATGACGGGCTATTGAAAAATTATCATATAGAGACAATCTGATAATAAAATAACATACACTCACAATATATTTTCCATAACCGATTGAGGTTTATTTGAAAAATAATTGGTAAAGTTTGTTTTCAATTGAAGAATCAATTAAAATACATGGAAACATGTTGTTTAACTTTTTTTATAAGTCAATAAAAAACAACCTACAAAAAAACACGTATCATATGTAGGAGTTGATATTTTCATTACAATGTTCTATTTTGAAAATAGATAGCAAAATGTTTTGAATATAATGAAAAATCAGTAGTCCTTTTTTTAATTGTGTTTTCAATTAATTTAATATGTATTTTAAGTTGTTTTTAACGATAAAATATTGTGAGTGTATGAACAATAATACACTTTAATGGAAAATCACTGATGAAGCCTGTCCATAGAAAAAAGGCAGAAACTAGATCTAATCTGATTTGAAAATTAATATGATTATGATTTTTAGAGAAATAGTTTTATTCTTCTTCTTAACCTCAAACTTGCAAAATATTTTTTTTTATTCTGCTAAAAAATTCTAAACGCCAATTAATTAATTTTATATTTTTGGTAAACAATTTATTACTACATATATAACTATAAAAATAATAATGTACAAATTATATATCTGCACTATGGCATGACATTTGTTGTACAAAACCTAAACACCATTAATGTAATAACGTTAGAATAAGCAACAGAAAACGGGAATGAACAAAAACATGTCTAGATGGGCAGTAATAATAAACGAACCGCAAAATCCATCCTATTTGTCTCATCATTAAATGCACATAAATCCAATTTTTATCTTGATTTTGCCCAACATAAGCTTAATGGGTTTCAAAGCTGCTTTATAAAATACATAAACGCATAAATGAACACATACCATTAGGGTGGTATTTAATTATATGGAGAATTATAATTTTTTCTCGAGATATTCGGTATATTATCAGTAACCAGAGTTTAAGTTTCCATGTACCGAGATTTATTTTAAAGAACTGAAATGTTAGATTCAATTTATAAACAAATAATTCTGGAACTAGCTTTTATACTTGTTAAGAAATCAGCATGTCCAACTTTTGGCACTTCAAAATTTGTGCAGCAGATCTTCAAATTTTTGAACTAAACTTAAATACCTCATTTTACTTCCAGTGTTCACGCCATTTAATTCTCTTGAAAAGTATTACTACAGAAAAATAAATGTCACTTTAATGTACACATACACAAACGCAATACATTTACTTTCACACATACTGTACAAGAAACCTTAAGGACATTATTATGATTCATATGATGACAATATTGGATGTTTTATAATATTAAAACGACAAATAAAATAAATAAAAAAAAAAAAAAAAATCAAATAATGAACAGTCTGCTTTGGAAGTGGTATGATATCTTGTACAACATATTTGGAACGAGGTAGCAATTGTGGTGGAGGTTTGTCAGAAAAAAACGTTTTTAATACTGCTGCCATGATTTCATCATAAAAAAATATTTCTGATCCATTGAGACATAAAATGTACAATACGAAAAACGTACGATGGATAGGAAAAAAATAAAATTATGAAGCTTACAAATCCAAAGCCATATTATTGTGAATATGTGCAATTTGTAAGGATTTAAAAGCTTTTGCTTTTTTAATATTTTCATATTATATGTGAATGTTGCTGAAACTATTTTTGTGATTACTTGTTTTGTTGATATATTTCTTCATTTCGTGTGTTTTTGCTGTGGTTGCTGTGACAGAGATTATATAAAGTTTAATTTTCAACTAAAACTCTTATATGGTTTAACTATGGGAATGTATCATACGAGTATAAGCTGTGCTAGTTATGAAGCATGTCACTATTGCAGATATATATTCCAATCAACCGTGGAATATACATATCGCACTTGATCAACAAGAGGGTATTAACTCAAAATTTTAAAATTTTCAGTAGAGGTGAAAAACTGTTTGCGGTTACATTTCAAGAGAATTTTAAAATTCGAATACATCATAATAATCAAATTTCATTTGATAATATATTTACATTGTTTTAGAGGGGGGATCCTTCGCCAGTGGGGCACAAACACTAATCCCATTTTTCTCCGCTATTAATGGAGATAAAAAATTGGGAAAAATATATTTTGTGCATTTTTCAATTACCTTTCCTTGACATCCACTTTGATGAATTTATATCACATTTGGTCGCAGACAGACGTGTTTTTGTGTTTTTTGGGGTGCCAAAAAAATAATAGGAAGCAACTACATTTTGCAATAACTTCTTCAAATCGTGTGATAAGAAAATAATTTTTCATTATGTTAGACCTACGACCCTAAGGTTTCGAAAAATAATAATTTGATTTTAATAAATGCTGAAAAAGTATGAAAAAATATTAATTTTATGTTAGTGCCTGTCTCTGGGGCACAATTACCATATGGCCCCTGGAGCTACAAGAAGTTGGAGCATCCCTGTCTAAAATGCTCTATAAAACTTTTCTATGTGTTTAAAATATGTTTAATAGTAATTTATAACAATCGTGTTCATTCTTAAATTTATATTAATTATTCAGTTTTTTGTAATTTTGACAAATCATTATATTATAGATTTAAATTAGTTTTTTTTAATGTAGTGGAGATTTATTGATTAAAAAGAATCACATATATTAAAGAACTTATTATTAATTATTTATTTCAGGCATTAAAAGATTGGCTTTGCTGTATTAACAAATTTTTTTGTTGAAATTATGTCTAGCTCTTTTGGCGAATACACCCCAGGTTTGGGGCAGTTACGCCGAATTGAGTTACTTTTAAAATCATTAAAAAAATAATAGAAAATATGCAAATAATTAGAATAAAAATCATAGAAATTAAAGCCAAGATATGTAGATTTTCAATTTGAAAGGTATTTTTGAAAAATTATTAGGGGTTAAGAAATGACAGTGCTTTGAAAAAAAAAGTGGCGAAGGATCCCCCCTCTACCCTATATATCAGCAATAGTAATTTAGAATAATTTTTCTTTTATTCAGTAACTTTGGAATAAACTACACTTTAAAAAGTGCTTGTAATTTTACTACTAGTTTATAGTAAATTTAGTATAAGTTTAATATAACACATATCGAGTAAATACTTTCATATACAATAATACACATATAACTCAATTATAGGCCTTACCTCCTTCTATTAAATATGTTAGGGTATATATTTTGATTTTGTTGATAAATTTTACGCACAAATTTTGTAAATTTACTAACTTATAATAGTAACGAAACTGTATAGAAACTGACATGGGAAAAATTCAAGAAATTTTAAAATATAGATTATTATTATTTTATTATAAATTTGTACTAAAACATGTGACACAACTATTAATTAATATTGGTAAACGAATTTTATACTAGTGGTATTCATCTGACTGCATTGAAGCCCTCGTAAAACGTGTATTTTTGTAATCGCGTATATTTCTAACTTTACCTGTTTATTTGAATGAACGCACCTTTTAAAACTATTACATTTCAATTTTACATTTAGCCACTCTTTTGATCTTTTCATAAATTAAATACAGACTTTTTAAAATTTTTAGCATTTAAAAACAAATAAAACAGAAAATAAAAACCAACAAACAAAACAATATAAAATAATTTTATTTTTGACAATATTCAAATGTGTGTATAAGGGAAAATCTACGAAACAGGTCGATTTCAGATTTTAAAAATGAAAAATTTCAAATTAGTGGCACACATTTTTTTTCTAGATTAACTTCCCGGTGAAAAATGTTCATATACGCTTAAACATGTTCATATATGGTTTATGTATGGACACATATGGACAAATATGGATTTTTATGAACATATATGGATTTTATATGAACATATATGGAAGTATATGTGATTTCATATATTGAAAAAATTTCATATACAGACATATATGGAAGCATCTGTTATTTCATATATGGAAATGGCACTCATATATGGACAAATATGAAAGTATATGTTATTCAATTTATGCAAAAAGGGACTTGTATATGAACATATTTCGAAGAATACATTTTTCCATATATGTAAAAGGAACTTATATTTGGATAAATATGGAATTAAATTTAATGCCATGAATAAAAAAAGGAACATATGTAGCACCTAATTTGAATGTCATACATAAATTTATATCTATCGTACAACCTTATAATAAAGGACAGCAACGTTCGCATGTATTCGCATATATTTAATAAATATATATGTTCATATATGTCCATATATGAACATATACTTAGGTGTTACCTCATTTTTCGGATCCATACATATATGGTTGAACCATAAATGTTCATATATGGATATTTTTCACCGGGTTATTAAAAATACATTAAAAATAAATAATGCACTCACGGATTTTTTAAACATATTAATATAACAGATATTCCTGAGCGGATATTGATGAAACTTCTTGATATTATTTTTCTAGATCTAAAAATAATATTCTTAAAAAATTTTGGAAAATTTACCCTTAAGTGCTCTTGGGGCTTTTTTGACCCTATGATGAAAATATACCAATATTTTTTGATTGGGGCCCCAGCAGCACTTAAGGGTTAATTTTCTAAAATTAAATTAAGAATATTATTTTTAGATCTAGAAAAATAATATCAAGAAGTTTTATCAATATCCGCTCATTAATATCTGTTATATTAATATGTTACACAGGGGCAATTTAATATATTTATATTTTGCCCTAGTTTTCAGGATTGAAGTATTTGATCTTGTGTTGTTAAATTCCGGCCAAAATCATGTAAAATTAAAAGAAGAAAAAAGAAAAATTTGCCTAAAAGCTAAATAAATGCCAAAAATCGCTGTTTTCTCGAAATCCGCTCAAAGAAAATCTCTGCCGCAGCCAAATTAAAAAACGAAATCCTAAAATGTTTGTAGTTTTTAATCTCTAATATGTTATTAATAAAACCTTAAAGTTTAATCGTTGATTTTTTAAAATTTCGTTTAAAAAATTTTAAAAAATTTAAAATTTTTAGATTTGAAAACAGTGTTTAAGAATTCCGACCTTCTTTAGCACTAATTTAAAACGAGTTAGCAAAACACAATAGGAAAAATAATTCTGATCTGAGTTCGTGGAACTTATAGATTAAAAATATATTTATGTAGTAGATTATTTCAATAAATTTTAAAATTTGGACCCGAATTTCTTGATTAAATGGCCTGCGACACATCTGTTGCCTGGGGAAATTGTTATAACTCGGCTGATTTTTAACCGATTTAAGTTATTATTGCTTTATTACAAAGAGAATTCTCTCTAAATTATGATTCTTTAGTGTTTTTGATTCGAATTAGTTTCAAAAATATCATATTTTTCGAGAAAATGCACAAAAAGTCATATTTTCCCCTTGTAATCCGTGCTCCAAACTTCAGGGCCGATGCGGCACGTCTTCCCGATGTCCGATTATCATAATTTTTTGGGGGAAGTAGTTTCACACCCAAGTAAATATTTCCATGGTGTAGCACGGTTAAAAACTCAAAATTTATTTTCCTCCATACAAGCTTGGAGCACTCTAGTGTACATATCTGCATTACTATAATTATCTGAAAGTGGTAAATGGATCGGATTAATTTCGTATTCTCTACAACATATCTCTCTAAAATTCGCTAAAAGGTTAAATTCAAATTGAAGGCAAATCCACAATTTTAAGAAATATCGAGTCCAATCTATCTGGAACGGTCGATTTTATCATAACTATCAATATGTGAAAGTGTTAAAGAGATCGCTTTTTTTTATGCTTTACATAACTTTTCGCTGCACAATACGCTAAAAATCCAACTTTAAATTGACTGGCACATCCACAGATAAGAGAATTAATGGTTGAAACTGCGAATGTGCCCTGCAAAAAATATAAAATTTTAAGTTCTTCACACATAAACATGAAGAGATAATTATTGCCATATCTTCTTTAATTCCGAAGGCACACTAATCAACTTTACCTCCTTGTTTTTATTTATGTGTCAGTTATATGTCAGTGTCAAAAACTTTTTAATTCCATTGAGGCTGAAAGCGCAGAAATTAAAAATCTCTGAAATTACTCTTTATTCAAAAAACAGGGCACCCATTTTTTCAACAAGTGTGAGATTTGTTAACATCTACATAATTATCCACCAAAGGTGGATTTCCTTTTATGCTGAAAAAGTTATACCCAAAAGAGTTTAAAAACTTGTGAAAGTTACAAACAAAATTAGGATAAATTAGGGTAGTTTTCAATTGAGTAGAGCACAAGAGTATAAACATTGAGATGTTCGCCTGGTAAAATTCGTTGCCTCGGAAATGCTGGTACCATCAAAAATATTTTAAAATTGTTTAAATCATTAGTTACATGGAATCGTACGGTTCCGTATATTTTCCCATATATTCTGACAATCTTCAAAAATATAAGTTGATCATAAAATAATTTTTTTTTATATACAACGGCAGCTTTAAATAAAAATGTGGGTTAACATTTTTTGATCTCACTTGTAAGGTACATAAATTAAAATTTATTCTATTAATTTTCCTTTATATTTTATACTGAATTCAGACTGTGCAAAAAACCAGCCTATTTTTGTACAAAACAAAATTAAAAAAGCCAAGTCATTTACACTGGGTATTTAGTTTTTACTTATCACATCACTTTTTTATTACACACTTTTCTTTCTATTTTCATATTTAAATTAAAACAAAAAATGACCAAAACTACTTTTTTTTGTGTAGTGTAAATACATAAAAATTGAAAATTTTTTTAATAAGACAAAATGCCCTTAATTATAAAAACATTAGTAAAAATGTTTGCCATTTTTAACAACTTGGTTTCCAAAAGTTAGTAAAATATTATCTAAAATCAGCCAGGCAAAAAATGTGCAATTTATTAAAAGAGAACAGAAAGAATTTTTACTAAAAAAGTTGTACAAAACATTAGTTCAAAATCTGTAAATTTGGTTATATAACTCTAAAATAATTATTCCACTAAATTTTCTATTAAAGTGTGAATATATTTTAAGTTATTTTAATAAAACCTTTTGCTCAATTTTTCTGAAAAAGATAAGTTTTTTTTGTTGATATTAGGGTTTTTAAATTCATATGTGATTCTTATATACATTTGTAAATTCAATACATTTTCTCTAATGAAATTTCACAAGAAAAGTATTCATTTTAGAAAATTCTTTCAATTGTTGGTAATTTTTTTTTTTTTTATAATTTTGAAACATTTTTCCTTTCAAGAGTTTTGGCCATATTTGTTCTCCGAACTAACAATACTATTTATTTGTATTGTAATACTCATTTTACAAACAACAAGCATTCTTTTTTGTAAGCCCACTGTGTTTGAATATTTAAGTTAATCTCTTCTTTTATTTCCCTTAAACTTGGACTTTTAAGCTGCTTTTTAAAGTATATTTTTGTTTTAATTTTGGTTTGTAAATTTTTTTTAATTCTTTCAGTTTGTTTCTTTTTTTATATTTTTAATACTTTGTGTTTTTTTTTTTTTTTTGATAGGAAGCTTTAAGCTTTTATCCTACTTTGTATTATTTTATGTACTTTTTCATTTACTTTCTAAATACCTTTAAATTATTTTTGGTTCATCATTCTGGGTGGATTTTATTCGTTTGCAAATACTTTGATGAAAAAGTATACATTTTTATAATTATATGCCGTACAGTCATAGAAATCCATGCATAACAATGCTAAAGTAATGTCAGAATCGAAAACTGTCCTGAAATGAACAATATAAATATTTTATAATTTTACGATTCTTTTCGATACATTGCCATTGCACAGTGGGCCAGTATCTTCGAATTTTGGCCAAAACTAGAATATTGAGTATATGAGACTAGAACATATCAAAAAGGGGGCTTTGGTTGTTGCTGATCACGAATCTGAAATAAAAAATATAAAATTAAAAATGACGGATCCAAGATGGCGGCCATTAATTTTTAGTTTTTATTATATTGGACTTAAAATAATCAATTATATAGGTCTAGGATCCGCTGCTTAAAAATCTGAAATTAAAATTTTGAAATTCAAAATGGGGATCCAATATGGCGACAAACAATTTTTTTATTAAATTTCTTATGTCGCCTGATTTACTTAAAATTTCCGCCAGAGGAAGTGTTTGGGTAGCAGATTACGAATCTGAAATCAGATTTTAAAAATTCAACACGGCGGATCCAATATGGCGGCCATAAATTTAAAATTGTTATGTGTTGGAAAATACATTACACTGTACAAAAAAAAGTACAACTAATTCTGGCAGAGGCACCAAAGAAAAATATTAGTGTATCGGTGTTTTAAAAGTTTTCATCTGGCCCTATGTTTTTGGGGGGTTAAAATTTCCCCTATTTTGAAAATGTTTATTGTGAATCGGCATAGGAAACCATGTGAATCTTCCATTTTAGGTATAGGATATGTTCAGCGAACTTATGTAAAACACTACAAGGGATATTTTTGTGGAACATTTTAACCCTCTAACTCTGCAATTAAAGGGTCTCTTTTGGCCCTTTTTAAAAAGTCTCAAAGTTGAAGAGCTAGAGGGTTAAAATGTTCCGCAAAAATATTTATCATGAAATTGCACTATAAGTCTCTGAAGACATTAAAGTTGAAAATTTAACTTCAATGCCAGAAATAAGTCAAAATTTAAAATGTGTTTAAGGGTTAATTTCGTGCTTATTCAGAATCCCACAAACCTGGACTTTAGGGATCTAGTCTGTGTGAGAAAACCAGAACCTAGATTAATTGTAAATTTTAGTGCTATTTTTTAGTTTTTACTAAAAATCTGGAATGCTGGAAATCAGCGAGATCTGAAGGTACTTTTTCAGTTAAAGGGCAAAATCTCGAAAGTTTATGAACGGTCGCAAACGGTCGCAAAAACCTAGGTAGAAGACATCTTGTGGAATACATTGGCATTCAAGTTTTTCAAATATCTCTTGGAACATTTTGGAGTTTTTTTTGTTGAAAATTTAGGATTTTCAAAAAAACTCTCATTTTTGAGGTAAAATTAATAATTTTGTTACTTTTTTCGTAAATACTTAACAGGTTTCTATTTTTTTTTTTGAGAACTAGTTTCAGTTTTATAATTTGAGATTGTTTTTGGAACAAATTATTGTTTATTTATGATTTTTATCATTATAAATATAAAAAATATCACAAAATTAAAAAAAAACTTTGACCATGTACTCTCGCCAACTAACAACGAGTAACCACAATGATACAATATTTCACTCACAAAATATTCAACAATCCTAGATTTTGAATATATAAAAATATATTTTCCCTTTACCTGAATTGTAACTTTGGCTAAAAAACGGCGATTCTGGCCCACAGTGCATTGTTTTTATACTTTTATGTATATACTCAAAAAAAAAAAAAAATAGTAGAGAATCTAGTAAAACATGGTGCAACAAAAAATTACCCTTCAAAAGTAGAGATTTTTATTGAAATCCCATTGGATTTTTCGGAAATATTTCTTATAGAATATTCCTACAAAGTTAAGTTATTATTTTAATATTATTTTAATCGTATTTTCCAAAGAAAATTCACAGTTTCCAAAAAAAGAGTTTATTTAAAAACATTCTTCCTATAACCGTGAATTGTGAATTTTGAAATCGACACATGTCGGTAAAATCACAGGGTTCAGGATACACTAAAAACTGATTAGGTAGCTTACCGCTAGAGATATTTTAATTATATTTTCCTTGTAATATGAAGAAAATAACTGTAAAAATGGTAGTTTTTAAAAATTTTGTTAGCTGTTTTTTTTTAATTTTTTAGTTATTTTCAGGACATTGTTAGTTATTTTAAATGTATTTGTTAGTTAATTTTCAACAGTTAAAAATAAATACATTTTTAGTAACGGTAACGGTAAATAACTTTGTCGTCTTTTTAACTGCATATACATTTGTTTTAACTATCATTTTCAGTAGATTCTATCTATGATAGTACAATATCTGAAAGTGCTTTAATTGTCAAGAAAGTTTTTTTTTTCAAATGTTTTTTCTCTATTTGTTGTAAAAGTAGTTGTAAATTCTCTTTAGAATTTGTGATAGTTGATCTCAAACCGAAAAAATAACAAAAATAATATTCTTAATTAAATTTCAGAAAATTAACCCTTAAAAGCTGTGGGCTATGTACGTATAATGAAAATAGACTAATATTTTCTCAATGGGGCATATAGGCCCCAACAGCACTTAAGGGGTAATTTTCTGAAGTTGAATTAAGAATATTATTTTTAGATCTAGAAAAATTGCCTTATTAGAAATATAGCTTACTGCAAATTACGATTTTTTAAACTTTTATTCATATTCGATTTAAAATAACAAAATATTTGAAAAAATTAAAGAAAAAACTCATCTTTTGCTCTTGTAATCGGTTTTGAAACTTCAGGGCTGATGTGGCATGTCGTCTCTACATCCAATTGTCCAAATTTTTTGCGAGACTTACACCCAAATTAATATTTCTAGGAGCTTACCCGGTCAATAATCCACAATTTCGGTTTTTTCTTCATACAAGATTTGAGAACCCTACACTGAGGGAATTATCTGCATGATATTAATGAATTTTTGCATAAAACCAATGAAGTTACACTGGAACTCGTCCATTGAAACTTTTCATTGAATTAATGGAATTTTTCATAGAAAGTTTCTAAAAATTTCATTTTGTTTAATAAAAGTTTCATACACTCAGTGAAGAAGTTTCATTAAATACTGGATTCGTTAAATTTAAGAAATTTTTCATTTACTTTTTGAAGAAAACTTCATTAGTTCACTGAAAATTTTCATTAAAACTCGTCCACCAAAACTCCCTCTGTGTATGATATTTTTTCATATGGATTGTATTCAAAATCTCTATATTTTATGTGCAAAGTATTGGTATATTTTTTTTTCTTTTTTTCTTTTTTTGTATAATACACGCTAAAATTCCTTAGGCAATTTCAACAACATTTCACTTAAGTATTTAAAAATTAATTAGAAAAAATTTTAATGGAAAAAATAAATGTACCCAAAATGGGCAAAGAAACAGTATTTTACACGGGAGTATGTACTTCTTTCCTGCAGGTCTATGTTGCCAACTCAATTTGTCAATTTTGCATACGAAACGGCAAAAAAGGAAGAAAATATTAATTTTTTCTGCTAATACTTACAAAATCTACCAATTAAATTTTTAAGGGTCTGTTAGCTTGATACAGAAATAATTGGTTTAAGGGTGTCTTTTGGGTGGTACAGAATTAAAAGGACATCTTTTTTTTTAAGATTTTTATCATATACATAAATATGAATATTCTGGGAATTACAGTGCAATTTTTTTGTTTCCATTTTACATTACTTTAGCTTTGGGTTTCTCTTTCATTTATTGTTAATGGTTTTAATATCTTTTCCCCAGTTCATTTTTTTTTCGCTTTGGTCAGTTTAGGGATTATTACTATTTACATTTCTTGTATTGTTTCTCTTTTTGTATTTATTTTTAACATTTGTGATTTGTTATAACTAGAGCTCGGAACTAGCACATGCAAATGTATGCCTGTTGTCGTTACCTTGGGAACAACGTTAACCAAATACCTTTGCAAATTAACAAATTTTCAGTACAATGGCATTGGTTTGTTATTGCATATTTTTGCATATTTTGCCAGAAATGCATATTTCCCCATATCTTGCATATACATATAAATAGTACCCAAAGCGTACTTTTACGTAACCGTTGCTTTCAAAAGGAATTGATTTATAGCTGGTTTTGCCAAATCAGACAGTTCATATACAAAAGTACAAAATTCTCGTCCCGTTGATTTTTTGTACCTTATGTAATGTCTCGGTTTGTGTAATAAAGCTATCATTTTCTTATTGCAGACAACTGAAGAGTTAGTGTGATGGCTACGAAACAATTGTATTGTCTATCAGGAAAATGAGAAACCTTTTTTTAAACAACAAATAAAATCTAATATGACAATATCATATTACAATTTGGACTTGAGGTAGAACAATATTCTAACTAAATATATGAAAATATAGAAAGTGCGATAAAACCATTTTTATATTTTTTTAATGCAAAAGTTAAAATAATTTTTATAAATGCATATTTTTTGATTTTTAATATACATTTTATGTAGGTATTCAAGAAAATTTTCTGTTCTGAAGAATCGGTTGTAGAATAGGTACTTTTCTTTTACAGCCTCTTCTACTGCGCATTCTAACACCGATGATTTTTGTCTGAAATTTTGGAGAATTTCAGACAAAAATCAGCCGCCGCTTCTATAGCTCCAAATTGGAACTGGTTGCCTAAGAATCAGTTCTGGAACTAGTTCTAGAACTAATTCTACGTCAGTCAAATATTCCATATAAGATAATCGGAACTGGTTACGGAACCAGATCCATTGAATCGGTTGCAGTGGAACCATTTGCAGAATTGGTGTGTTTGGTAAGAATAAGATTATAAATTCATGAGCTTCCGAGCCCTAGTTATAACTGAGTATCTTTGGCATTGGTTTCTTTTAGTATCATTTATACTTAACTCCATATTCTCATTTGATTGTGCTTTAAATGAATTTACTTTGTCGTGGTATATTTATTTGCTGTTAGCAACTATACTTTTATTACATATGTTGTACATTCTAAACAGAAAATATAATTCAAATATACATTTCATCTCAAATTGGTAATAATTTTGTTAAAAAATAACCCAAAACTATTTCCTTTTATAATAAATTTTTTAATTTTGTAACACTATTACGAAATGTTGTACATATAATTCTTGATTAAACTGATAAAAATTGTTTTTAATAAAAAAAAAAGTTATATCGTAATAAAAAACCATATAAAAATTAATGTTCAAATATTATAAAACTTTTTTATGCTTTGTAACAAAAGTTTAATAACAACATTATACACACCTTTAACAAAAAAAAATAAAATTATATAACTTAAATTTTGCAATTGTAGCTATATATATACTGTGGGACACTGAACAAAATAACTGCCATTACTATATGTTCTGATAATTTCCCTGGGGAAAAAGAGTTACAAAAAAAAAATATATAAACGAGCAAAATTACAATGAAAACTTCCAAAATTGTATAACAACGCACTCCAAATATTAATAAAAGCCACTGATGACAAAAAAAAAAAAAAAGTGAGCATTAGGGCTATAACTTTTTTTGGGATGCAAGCTCCCAAGCCAAAACCTATTAGATAATAAGCGCATTTTTTATTCGCCTGGATTTAGAAATTTTCATACAAAAAGTGGATTTATTAAATCCAAAAAAATGTAAATATATAAAATAGCCTATTAATTTGATATAAAAAAAAAAATATGAACAAAAATTAATTGAGAAACAAAAAAATTGCAAAACTAGCAAACAAAAGCTTTCTCTTAACACTTTTTGTATGAAATATGTTTAGAAAAAAACTACACCTCACCAAATATATATTTTCCATATTGGACATGGAGAAATAGCTGAAATAGGAATGGCTATTTTACTGTAAGTAATTTAATTAAATCCAATTAGCGAATATTAAATATTGCAGTGAAATATTTTAATTGTGTAAAAATTTAAATTGAAGTGATAAAACTGAAAAGGCAGACTGTTTATCTCTGTTCCATATTAAATATAATTAAAAATTAAAGTAACATCCTTCATCATTGAATTCGGTATTATAAATTAGGGTGAAAGCAAATTCTCTTTAAAATAGGGAGAATCTAACCCCATATGTTGAGCACTTTTTGAACTACTATGTGGATTTATTAAAAAAGCGTTTAATATTGTCCTTATGATAGAAAGAGTTTTTTTTTTTAAATCAATATAAAAAAAACCTCCCGCACCGAAAGAAATTTCTAAAATGCTTTAAATTTATTATCTTTTTTAAAAATAAATTTTATTTCCTTAACTAGGTAAAATTAGTGGGAAATGTTGTTGACTGATGTTTGTATTAAAAAATTGAAAAAAACTCTCTAATTTGGAGAAAATTATTATATTTTTAAATAAAAAACAAAAAAAAAGATTTATACTGAAATGCACTTGGTGCGAGACCTTTTTTAACGATTGTGCAAAGTAAAATCGTGGTTGATTATATTTTTACATGTTTTACTTGATTTTGTCTTGGGAGAAATAATATTTGAAAAAATTGCAAAAAGTTAAATCCCTAGTACAGTGGTTCCCACTAAGTTTTACTTCACGGATCGCTTGAGACATTTCTACTAGCTCAAGGACCCCCAAACCAGTGCTGAGCGAGAGGTACTTTATAAATTATGGGGCAAAATTAATAAAAGCACCTGCTTATTTTAAATGATGGCCAATTTTAAGCAGGAATAAGGAAAAAAAAAACATTTTTCAAATCAATATTTTGTTAAATAATTTAAATTAAATTTAATTATAAAAAAAATTGTTTATATAACTTGTTTATATTTTAAATAACTCTCTTCGCGGACCCCATGGAATTCTGCTACGGACCCCCATTTGGGAACCGTTGCCCTAGTGTGTATGTTTCCCTTTAATAATACAATTTAGTTGTAATAACAGAATTTTATCAAAAGCACCGATCCCAATTTATTACTTCCTTTGCTAAATTTTTAGATTGCTTTTATCTCTAAAATTAATCACCGCAGATAGAAAGTGACTTTTATACGGAATTTAGGCCGCACCTCGACAACCAAAGAGATAAATGAAAATTGATTACCGATTTGATGCAAAATAAGTCGTCTGTGTAGAAAATATACAATAGCTTAAATACCCGGTTAAAAAGGGTTTTAATATAATAGTCTATGTGAAATTCGGAATATATATTAACATATATGGTTATATATTGACCTATATATAATTATGCATGGGCACACATGGTCATATACGGCCATGGAAAGTTCAGCGCATGACCATACTTGATCTCACATATTTCCATATATCTTCCGATCCGAAATTTGAGGTTATATGATCGTACATGTTGATATATAACCATATATGCTCATATATAATTCATATACGCTCATATATATGGCCATATGCCTCCATATACCCTCAAATTTCGAATCCGCGGATATATGGATATATATGAGATCAAGTATGGTCATTAGGGTTATGACTTTTTTGCAAATATAAAATTTTACATAAGCCAAAAAGGTCATAAAAAAATATTAAGAACAGCAATCTTACTTTTGCTTTGCTGTCATTTTGGTCTGCTGTCAATTTGGTCTATATTATTTTAGTTTAATTAAAATATTTTTCCGAATTTTTAAACAAATGAGAGTCAAACGATGCGTATTAAAAGCTATTTAGGGTAAAAATTGCGAAACCTTTTTGCAAGGACTTTTGGATAAATTTTTTGTCGTTTACAATAATTCTCGTAATAATCCCCGAGCAAAAAATTATTTTTAGAAATTGCATTTGGTGCGGAAGGTTTTTTTTTTTGCCAAAATAACCCGCAAACAAGATTTTTGTTATTAATTTAGTATTGCCTATCACGATGTGTCTGTATTCGATCACTTTTGAGTAAAAGACAATAACAGAAAGCTGAATAGGAAAGAAAACAATGAATTAGTTACATTACATTCAAGGCCTTACTTGGGTGAGATGGCTAAGCCGTGATCGTACTTCAGTATAGTTACGTTTGTAATGCGGGGAGATGTTTTCGAATACCACAGCCGACGGGTTGTTGAAAAAAATTATAATATAGTGAAAATCTGGCAATAAACAATTTAATGGAAAATTCCTGATGAAGCCCGACCATATAAAGAGGCGGAAACTAGATCTAGCCTGATTTAAAAAATAATGTTTATAATTTTGCACAAATGAATATTAATTGAAGCTGTCTATATGACGCTAAGACAACACTGTAGTATGAATTTATTTATGTTGAAGCAATTATATAAAACTACAAATAATTAGATATAATTATATCAAATTATACAATATTTTATTATAACTTTTTTAATAGCCCTATTAAAAAAAATTTAATATGGAGCTCTATAGTGTAATATATAACTTATTGTAGTATGATCCATTCACCATTTCATCAGAAAAATGGCTCGATATAATTATAATTAATTATTAGATTTTTTTCAGTTTTTATCTGATTGTATCAGTTTAAATCCTATCTGATTAAATTGTACATTAATCAGATAAAATTGTATTCCAGTTTTATAATGTTATAAGTCAAAACTCGATACAACTATATCGGGCCATTTTTCAGATTGAAACTGAATATTTATACAGATATAACTTAATCGCATTATATACATATGACTATATATGTATGTGGTGCGCATAGTTCGGAGCCATAGACAAAAATGTGCCCAAACTATGCTGTATATAAGTCAGAAATGTCTTGATACTATGCGCAGGACCTAGGAAGAGTTTGAGGACAGTCCACAAACTAACAAAATGTCTGCTAAACTAAACACTTGATCGAAAAAATGTCCCCGTACCATGCGCTATGCATACATATACTCGTATGTAACTATTTTTACTCGGGAGTGAACATTTTTGATTTTAGCAATTTTTTTTTAAATCTATAGTTTTTTTAAATGCTAATATTTTTTTATTTTTATTGTAATTTATAGTTTCTGCTAGTTTATTCCAATTTTTCCTCATTTTTCGATCAACTGTCTGAAAATGTCCTAATGTTTTGTGCGATATCCGGTCCGATGTGTGATCCGATAGCGATCGCATCGCCTAGTCTTACACGCTTCTTGGTAGGAGTACAGTTTCCTAATGTATTTATAAGTAAAATAAAACTAATTTTTTAATAAAAAACTTTTAATAGATATTCTTCAATATATCATCCCATACATCAATCATCGATTGCATGTGATCCTTATAATCATTTATTCTCTAATTAAGACTTTTTACTTCTATAAATGTCATTTAGTGTTCATGTTTTACATCCGAAAGAAATAAAAAAAAAAAAATACTCCCAAAACAATTATTCAACCATAACATTTTACAAGTTAAATAAGGCCAATTAGTGCCATAAAACACAAGTTTATATTAAAAAAAAAATGCAAATTCTTACTTAAAACATAGAGAAAATCATGTTTCTCTCTAATTGTGTATTTTCCCCCTGTTATACACAACCAACAACATCATTTAATGAAATACACAGGCTTTACAATAACTAAAATGGTAAAAATGGGAGCAAGAAAATGTCAATATGAAATAAATGACATTAAATACATTTACATATAGCAATACACATATAAACATACACATACACAGTTGTACTCACACATATACATAATAAGACCATATGAATAAGCAAACACAACTTTGTGTAAACTTAAGCACAAACTGATAAAGACTGGCCATAAATTTCGTTTAATAGTTTTTAATTAAAATAAAGAACTTAAGAAGAATAATTCCAAAAAAAAGCGAATAATATATTGAACATTTTTTGGTCCAAGTTTTCTCAGTTTTATATCGATTACGAGTAAAATTTTCTATAATGTTTCTAGATGTCAGTTGAATGTTTGTCATTTTTGTATGCTACCACTCTGTGGTAAAGCATACATTGAGTTTGTACTAAAGGGTGTAACCCCATCTTGTAGTATACCTATGGACTCAGCTTCATTTGCTGCCTCGATTTAGCAATGTCCGTCCGTCGGTCTATGTAAAATCGACTACCCTTGTAATCGCACAGGTGGCAATTCTGAAGATGATTGGACAAAATTTGATAGATAAGTTTTTAGTGCCCCAAGTACAAACGAAAATAGTTACTGCCTGTTTTTATAAAAAGAATCCGATGAATTCGTTAAAACATTTCTATGAAAAACACAAATTTAAAAACATATTTCTTTAAATTTTTTTAGCCGTAGGTGCTCTGCATAGATGTCCTAACAAACTTGTGCAAAAATTTTGAAACAAAACCTTTGTCAAATTAGTGTTTTTCACACAAATTTTTTAACAAATTCGTCTGATTCGTCTGACAAAAACACCCAGTTAAAATCGGTCTGTGTTTATATCTAGTGCAAAAATAAAACCATCTCAAGCGATTTCTTGCATTGAAGAGCATAATTTTATACATCAATAATTTCGGAATAAGAACCCCTATTCCATTTTGGTTCAAATTAATTTTTCCCGATTCATTTTTCACAGTAAAATAAGAGCCTAAAAGTTCGAAAGAGAGCAACAATTTATTGTGCTTTCGTAGTTTTTTAATTTTCTGAAAGGAAGTTATTGAATGAATTTTGACAATTTCGAAAGTATAGTCCTGTACTTTATTCTAACTAATCTTGCATGGATGATTTTTAAACAATTCTTTGAACAATACTAATAGTAAATTAATGTTTTTTTTTTTATTTTTCAGTGACTTTCCTTTTCCAAACTTTATCAAAAGCATATTTTAGGCTATACCCAGCTTTCAATAAATTTTTCTTTATTAATCATTTGTGAATCTTCTTTTTGCCCAATTAGCTTAAAAATCTTTAATTAGATTATTTTAAAAGTTTTTGAATAATTGCATTTCATTGGAAATTTTCTCATTTGAAATAAAAAAATCAAATTGTCAACTAAATCGTACACTCATAGAAATAAATCTGTAAAAATAGCAGAAAAAGTTACTAAAAATTAGTTGAAAATGATGCTGCAGAAAAAACTGCTAAAATTAGCAGAGTTTTTTACTAAATACTAGTAAAATAAAAACAGCAAAATTAAAACTGTTAAATTTACAGAATTTTAGTTATATTTAAGTTAACTTTTAGTTAATTGAAAATAACAAATTTGACTGTAAAATCTGCAGAAAATTTAGCTAAATTAAGTAGACTAAAAATAGCAAAAAAAAAAGTTTTTGCTATTTTTTTAAGCTAAATTTTGCATATAGCAGTCTATACTGCAGAAATCAGCATAAATATTTGCTAAAAAATTGTAAACTGCTGTTTTGAAAAGGCCTGATTTTTATTTGCATAACCCTACTAAAAAAAATGGATAAAAAACTTTGAAAATTTTTATTTTTTTTTTAATTTTTAGACTATAAATTATTTAACAAAATTTTTTTGCTGATTTTAGCAGTCTAATTTGCTATTTTCCATTAACAAAAATTTAACTCGAATCTAATTAAAATTCTGTATAATTAACAGTTTTATTTGTGCTGTTCCTATATTATTAATATTCCAGCAAAATATTGGTAATGACACCTCATTGCTGTCTGCATTACCAATAATTATATATCCCCAGCAAAATCTTTCATTACCAAATAAGTGATTATATAATAGAAATTCATAGCTCCGCACAACTTATTTTTTGGCGTCTAAACTCATTATTTTTGTTTGGCGTGGTCGTTTTTATAAGTAGTCACGCTTACCCGCTCGCTTACGAAAAAATGTGAAATAAGTAGTTATAAGATTTTGAATAATAAGTGGTTACACACATGCTTACAAAAAGTTTAATTATAAGTGGTTATCCGATTGCTTACTTGAATCTTAAATATAAGAAGTTAGGCAAATACTATTAGCCTAAGCAAATACATTCAGAAAAATTTAAGTTTTCTCTAGTGTGTAATTTTAGGACTCGCCATAAAAATTTAAACATAAAACATATTTACATATAATAAAAAAATTTAACTGTGTAAAAAGTAATTATTTAACCCTCTAACCGGCCTAAGCTTTTTTGCAATGAAATTTATACCATTTGTTCCTCACGAAAAATAAATAATAAGTTCTTCTACAAAATTTTTTTTCATTTCCTACTTTAGGCGATATGGGCCAAAATAGTTTAAGGGTGAATCTCGAAATCATCAAAATTACTAGGTTTAGGCACAAGTTACTTCTCTTACCAAGTAAGAGAATTTCAATAAAAAAAATTACATTTTTTGTGCTGTTACTTAAGAGGATGTAGCGATTTTCGTTTTTCGAAAAACGCGAAATTGAGCGAAAACGCACCAAAACTTCAATATATATTATTCAAACTTATAAACTTTGCTACCTATACCAAATATATTCTTTTTGCCAAATTTCAGAAAAATCCGTTCATTCGTTTTGAAGTTAAGGCGATGTCCTTTAAAGGTATCCTTATGGAATCCTGTGCGTCCTTGGACCAAAATAAGAAACTTTTTGAATAGCTTAAGCTCCAATCTTACTTCATGGTCACTATCAATTGTTTCAGTCAATTTAAATATGTTTTTAAGATTTTTGAAAATTTTGGTTGTTTTAACATATGTATTTAATTTTTGAAATTTTACGAAATTTTATCTTTGACACTTTCTCGCTTCCAAACCGTGCATTGTATACAAAAAAATTCTTCACAAAAAATTTAATAAATTTTGTTTTCTGTTGAAAAAGCATAATTTCTTATTATAAAATACTCCTTTGGCGCATTTCTGGTCAATTTAATATACCCCGCCTGGAGGCGGGCTTGCCGGTTAGAGGGTTAAACTAATACGAGTAAGTCATTATTTTATATTTAGAAACAATGAATACAATAGGCCGTTATTAGGAAGTCATTATTTTATATTATAAAATAATGCAAAATGTAATGATATATCATTTTTGGTAATGCAGATAGTAATGAGGTGTCATTACCAATATTTTGCTGGGTCATTTCCTTTTGCATTATTTTGTAATATAAAAAAATGACTTGCTAATAACGGCCTATTGTAGTCATTGCTTTTAAATATAAAATAATGACTTACTCGCAATAGTTTAAATAAGTACTTTTTATAAAGTTAAATTTTATAAATTTTTATTTATTATATGTAAATATGTTTTGTATAAAAATTAATATGACGAGTTCTAAAATTACACACTAGCAAAAACTTTAATTTCTCTGAATGTATTTTCTGGAGCTATTTGTGTAACTCCTTATTTTTAAGAATCAAGTAAGCAGTCGGATAACCACTTCTAATTCAACTTTTCGTAACCATTTCTGTAACCACTTATTATCAGGGTTGGCAGGCAATACCGCTAAAATACCGTTATCGATTCAAAACCCTTTCAACTGACTACCGTTACCCCTAAAATACCGTTACCGAAATACCCGGAATACCGTTATCCTTAAAATACCGTTACCGAAATAACTGAAATACCGTTATCCTTAAAATACCGATACCGAAAAAAATGTAATATCGATACCCTTAAAATACCGTTACCGAAATAAATGAAATAACATTATCCCTAAAATACCGTTACCGTTATTTTTAATTTTCTGCTTTTGGTAATTTCACATGGTTATTGAGTATTTTTTGTATATTAAGTTGATAAATTGGTATATTTTTAAGCTCGTTTTTTTTTTGGTAAAAAAAAATTGCAGGATGCATCGAAATAACTAAAAATACCGTTACCGATATAACTGAAATACCGTTAACCTTAAAATACCGTTACCGAAACAACCCAAATATCGTTATCTTTAAAACACCGTTACCGAAATAACTCAAATGCCGTTATCCTTAAAATACCGATACCGAAATAAATGAAATAACGTTACCCTTAAAATAACGTTACCGAAATAACATAAAATATCGTTACCCTAACGATAACCGCATTCGTTTCGGTTACCATCCATTCTTATTATTCAAAATCTCAAACTACTTACTTTTCATTTTTTAGTAAGCGAGCGGGTAAGCGTGACTACTTATACAAACGACCATGCCAAACAAAAATAATGAGTTTAGGCGCCAAAAAATAGGTTGTGCGCAGCTATGAATTTCTATTATATAACTACTTATTTGGTAATGAAAGATTTTGCTGGGATATAGCAAAAATAATCTGCTAATTTTAGCAGTTTTTTCTGCAGCATCATTTTTAACTAATTTTCAGTAGTTTTAACCAAATTTTTTACAGCCTTTTTTCTATTAGTGTAGTTATGTAAATTTAGGTCTATTTTTGTAAAACTATTTTCGTGAACAGTTTTGCACAAAAACTGCAACACATAAATAAGTACTGTATACAGAGTAAAAAGGCAAGAAGAAACTTAATTAGCATTGAAAATTAATTGGCGTAAAATACTCAGGAGAAAAAAAAACATTGTAAAAAATGTAAAAAAGCCATACAGAAGGAAAAATATGGAAAAAATCAACATAAAGAAAATTAGGTTGAATTGAAGGTAAATGAATTTAATCAAATTATTTAATAAGCACAAAAAAATAAAAAATAATGGGAATAAATTACCTTAAAGAAAGAAAAATAATACAATTGTTATTGAAAAAAATTAATTTGGTTTCATTCAACTGTAAATATTGCAGTAAAATTTTTGAGATTATTAGTTAAAAAAAATCTTAAATTTATTTCTACAATTGCATGTTAGAATTTCATAATAATGAAAATCAATCAAAACTCATAATATTATACACCTGCAGGGGTTAGAATATTATTGAAGGTATATTATGTTAGAATTTCTGCTAGAATTTATATTATATTGCCTAAATATTGTTTGATAACATGCAATACTTGCTAATTCAAATTCATAAGTCTTCAATTTCATTTGAAAGCCGTCACTAAGTCTATAGCACAAATGAAGTGTAATTTTTATGAGATTTCTATTGATTTGTGTAGAAAAAAAATTATAAAACTTTCACAGCAAGTTTAAAATAATCTAACACTATCCCAGTGTAGAAACGGTAATGACATATCATTATTTTTTGGAGTACAAGTAATGACACCCACTTACCTTCTGCTTTATTTTAAAACATATAATAATGAGTTACTGATAATGACTTATTTTTATCATTATTTCATATAGAAAATAATTTTTTAGATTTTTTTGAAAATTTTTTGAAATCTATTTTAAGACTCAATATTTTTTAAACACTGGTAAGGATATATGTAACCACATATTTTTTGATTTTTTGTATGTTGGCGAGTAAGCTTACTTCTGTGCAGCAGGTCAATTATGTTTTTATCTATTAAATATTACATGTCGATATAGCTCAGATGGTAGAGCTGTTGACTGGCAATCTGTAGACCCAGGTTCGATTCCCGCACCAGCAAATTTTATTAAAAAAAAATACAATAAAAAATATTTTTTTTTATATAATTAATTTTTTGGAAAATCTATTTTTAGACTCATTATTTTTATCAGTACTGGTAAGCATATAGATAACGATATATTTTTTGATTTTTCGTAAGCTGGTGTGTAACGACAACTCATTATTTTTCGCGGCATCGCCATATAAAGGTAATAAGAAATGTAACAACAAAAGTAAGTAGTTACTATTACCAAGTATGTAGTTACATAACCACATATCTGGTAATGATTTTCTACACTGGGATATTTAGAGTTAGAAAAGTTAACTAGTTTTCTTCTCTAGCTAGCTTTATCTTGTAAAAACGCGTACATAAAAAAAAAGAATATATCAAAAGCTAGATTAGTACGAAAACTAGGTAGGTTGTCTACTGTAAATTAAAAACTGCTTTGTGTTCGATCTCAATGAAAAACAGGAATTCATTAACACTTAAGTCATACAAAATTTACAGTTACAAATAAAAATTTGTTATGGAATTAGTATAAATAGTGTCTTACTCTTCTTTATACTGAAGAAATTGCAGCGCAACTCTCGACCTCTATCAAATCAAAGAAAAATTTACTATTTATGTGATCTGATGACACCCGTAATAAAAAAATAATAGAATGGTTAAACTTAAGCAACTTGTTTGACTTTATTGAAAGTTTACACACTATCTAAACCCATGTCACTTCCATTTAAATTTCAAAAAATTAAAAAAAAAAAAACATCCAATATAACAGAAATTTTTTGGGATTACTCCATTAGTCTTATTTTTCCACAACAGTGCGTTTATGCATAAAATTTCTTATATCCGGTTAAAGAAAAGTGCTTTGTTTCCGGTGCAGTACTTTTATAACAATTCCTGCAATTACCCCTCTTATAGAAGTTTTTCAAGATTTTTGTTTTTTTTTCTGGTTACATTTGGCAACACATCAAATAGTAAAAAGATGACTAAAATGTATAACAAAAATGAATATAAACCCATATTTATAAACTAACATACATGTTTAATGTGACAAAAATATACTACTGGTTGGTTCTTTTTGTAATTTGTGTAAGAGTTTTAAGAATATGAACTCGAGTGATAAACATAATAAAGGAAGTCACATTTTATATGAAGAAAAAAAAGGAAAAAGAACCAAACCAAAACTCAAACATAAAGGAGTTATTCAGTTGTAAAAAGAAAAAATTGTAATGTTAACCCTTTACTGCATGCATCTTCAGATCTTAAAAAAAGTTATATATTTGGAAATTATTTTAGAAGTATGTACTACACAGCTCTTTTACTTTAAAGTATTTTAACATTAAACAAGTATAAAAGTTAAAGTCAGGCATAGCGATTCTACGATACCCAACACCAGTAGGATTAATGCACTCTCAAAACAATTCCGTTGTGACAACCGATCTTTTCCCAACCGAATTTTCGGTTGAAATGGGCTTGTGCCAAAATTTTCTAATAAAAATTCTAAAAAATTAGAAAATAATTTTGAAGTTTTGATTTTGCCTAACCTACATTTGAGAAAAATTGTAAATATAGTCTACATTGGCGATAGGCCCAAATATCGACCGATTCATTAAAATACAGGGCGGTCAGCGCACCAAATAACATTAAAATATCTTAATATTTGCGATCTGGAGTTTGTAACCAAGCCAATTTTGGGGGGACCCTTATATGGGCACTAGGTCTAAACATGGACCGATGTTCACCAAAATCAATAGGCTTCGTCCTTGGGCCGACATAAGTCGGTGTACCATATTTCATCAAAATATCTTAATATTTGCGATCTGCAGCGTATAAACAATATAATTTTGGTAGGACCCTTATATGGGCACTAGGTCTAAACATAGACCGATGTTCACCAAAATCAATAGGCTTTGTCGTTGGGCCGACATAAGTCGGTGTACTAGTTTAATCAAAATATCTTAATATTGTTGACCTGTAGAGTGCGCACAAGAATACATGGACAGACAGACAGACAGACAGACAGACAGACGGACGGACAGACGGACATCGTTAAATTGAAATAAAAAAAAATTCTGAGCCGATCGGTATACTATAAGGTGGGTCTAGGACCAATATCACTATGCGACAGTCAAAATCGGGATGGGATGAAACCAACGGGAAATTTTATATCGGTCAAAAACAAGTTATACGTGTCCCGGCGTTTCGCTGGGTCACCCCTAGGAATCGAGATATATTTTTTTTGAAATAACTCGAGAACCACTAGTCCGATTTTGCTGAAACAATTTAAAAAAAAATAAAAATTACAATTCCTTTAATCTGTTTATATAACGTTTTTCTATATACTCAACAGTTTTGCCGGTAAAAATAAATGTTTGTTACCGCTACCATAAAAATCAATAACCTTTTGTTTATTACTTTTTTTTTAATATTTTAGGCAAAAAATATTTTTTTCTTCATACATTTATTTTTACCGGCAAAACTGTTGAGTATATGGAAAAACGTTATATGAACAGATTAAAGGAATTGTAATTTTTAATTGTTTTAAAATTGTTTGAGCAAAATCGGACTAGTGGTTCTCGAGTTATTTCAAAAAAATACCACCAAAGGTCAAATCGATATATCTCGATTCCTAGGGGTGACCCAGCGGAACGCCGGGACACGTATAACTTCTTTTTTTTAGCGATATAACTTTCCCCGGTAGTTTGAACCCTTCCCGATCACTGACCCCTACCATTTGTCTCACTGTGTATTTTTTGGTGTTACAAACATCAGCACAAACTTATAATACCCTGAGCACATATTGGTGTAGGGTATAATAATATCTTTGTAAATAAAAACCTGTGATTTTCGTTTTATTAAAAATAACTACCCAGTTTAGAAACGGTAATGGCATATCATTATTTTTTGGACTACCAGTAATGACACCCACTTACATTCTGTATTATTTTAAAACATATAATAATGAGTTACTGATAATTACTTATTTTTATCATTATTTCAAATAGAAAATAATTTTTTAGATTTTTTTTTAAATTTTTTGAAATCTATTTTTAGATTCAATGTTTTTTAAACACTGGTAAGGATATATGTAACCACATATTTTTTGATTTTTGTGTGTTGGTGAGTAAGCTTACTTGTGTGCAGTAGGTCAATTGTGTTTTTATCTATTAAATATTACATGTCGATATAGCTCAGATGGTAGAGCTGTTGACTGGCAATCTGTAGACCCAGGTTCGATTCCCGCACCAGCAAATTTTATTAAAAAAAAAATACATTAAAAAAATTTTTTTTATATAATTTATTTTTTAGAAAATCTATTTTTAGACTCATTATTTTTGTCAGTACTGATTAGCACATAGGTAACGATATATTTTTTGATTTTTCGTATGCTGGTGTGTAACGACAACTCATTATTTTTCGCGACATCGCCATATAAAGGTAATAAGAAATGTAATAACAAAAGTAACTAGTTACCATTACGAAGTACGTAGTTACATAACCACATATCTGGTAATGATTTTCTACACTGGGTAAGTAAAAATGTTTGAACTTATTTCTCGTAAAATTTCTCACTTTGAATTTAAGATAAATACAAAAACTAAAATCTACATACATTATAAGCTAGAAAGAACTGCATAAGGACAATCTGATGATAGTGCTTAGTAGCACTTGAAAATGCATTACCTAATTGTCAACCATTGGTTCTAGGAAAGTTTTTTTTCATAAGTTTTTGCTCTATTTGTTGTAAAATAAATTGTGAATTCTATTTGGAATTTGTCATATTTGAACTTAAAAGTGAATAAAAATAATACTCATTGTAATTCTTAAATATTTTTATAGAAACTTTTACCTATGTTATTGGCGGTGGCCCTAGCCGGATCAGTCATTGTGGTATGTCTGTACAACATCTTCAATTGAAAGGTAACGATAAATTTTCTTTGTCTTTAAAAGATTTCGATGCGCATTATTTTTTCTTTCCAAGTTTTTAAAATTTGACTTTGGCTAATGAGGACAATATTTCGTCAGATCATTGGGGCTAGGAAAAAGTGCTCAATTGACAAAAGTTGTAAGAAACTGAAGATTTTTTTATGGGTTATAGAAACAAATCATCAGAAAATATGTACTACCTCAGATTTTTAGGAGTTTTCTATAGGAAAACTCTGAAATTATGAGGAATTTTAATAAATACAAAGCCTGAGATTGTTGATGACATTTTCTTTAAAAAAAAGCTCACATTTTGTCGAAAAATTTTTGAATCCTAAGGGTTCTTTCTACAGAAAAGTATTGACAAAAAAGCTTGAGATGACCCTGAAGACTTTTTCTTATAGAAAAACTTTAAGATTCGGTGGGCTTTTCTGTAAAGGAAAACGCTGTAGTTCTGTGTATTTTTGGAAATTCTTAGGACTCTTCCTAAAAAAACTATAGATTTCAAGTACTTCTACTTCCAGAAAAATCTCATTTCCCCAGAATATCCCTCACTATCTACGAATTTTTTCCTATGGCAAAAAGTTCATGAAATCTGAGACATTTTCTTGGAAGAAAGTCCTCAGAATCAGAGTTTTTTTTTCATACGAACATTCATATGAATCTCATGTTTTTTCTGTAGAAAAGACCACAGAACTTAAGGCATTCCCTAAGACAATATATTTTGTTGTAAGAAATAGCTTAGTGATCTTCAAGAAGAAGTGTCGAGATCTAAGGCTTTTCCTATACAAAAAGTACTTAGAATTTAAGGCTTTTACATTGGGAATATTACTCAGAATCTAATGTGTTTCGAAGGAAAAATCTGCTAAGACTATGAAGCTCGTATTAGGCATAAATATTTTTATAACATTTATTGTAATAAAATTTTTTAAAACTAATTTTATTCTCTTTTTTTAAATTTATTTTTATCGGGATATACATTAATTTCATTAAAGGAATTAGGTGTGCTAAAATGCGAAAACTTATTTAGTAAATTGTTAAAAATAATCTGACGAAGGCATGTCCCTATCCGGATTTCATTCCTGCCTAAAGAACTCACACTTAACGTGAAATTCGGCCGGTTAAAACATAAACACGGAAATGCCAAGAAATCTGAAAATTTTTCGAATTCAATATAAGTAGACTATCATCAATTACACTGTGAGACAAATGGTACACTCAAAAAAAAAGTCAGTAAAGTCAGCAAAAAATGTTGCTGTGTCAGCAAATTTTTAGTCAGGAGCGTGCTTGCAAAAAAGTTGGTAATTTCAGCAAAAGGTTTGCTGAAAATCAGGGAGCTGATTTTTACCAAAAAAATAGTAATCTTCAGCAAAAGTTTTGCTAACACTTAGTCGACTGCAAATAAAAAAAATCCTTGCTAAAATCACTAAACTTTTTGCTGAATATTAGTAGACTGAAACCAACTCAAAAAACTTGTAGCGAAATTTTACTTTAGTTAATTTATTTGCTGAAAATTTAAATATAGAATATGTGTAGAGTTGTTTTTCTTTTTTGTCATTTCCGTTTCCAGACAACCTGCGACATCTACATCTTGTCTATCTGGTTGTCGTCCACGCTGTGAGTGCGGTTATCAGCACAATTTTTGTAGCAAAATAAATTAGTAAAACATTAGTTCAAAATTAGTTTAGTGCTAAAAAAATATAACTAAAATTTTTGCTGAAAACGGAATTTCAGCAAAAAAATTGCTGAAAACTAGTACACTTGATATACAAGACGTTTTACTAAAATTTCTACTAACTTATTTTTTTGAGTGTAGAAGTCAGTGATCGGGAAGGGTTCAAACTACCGGGGAAAGTTATATCGGTAAAAAAGAAGTTATACGTGTTCCGGCGTTTCGCTGGGTCACCGCTAGGAATCGAGATATATCGATTTGACCTTTGGTGGTCTTTTTTTTGACATAACTCGAGAACCACTAGTCCGATTTTGCTCAAACAATTTAAAAAAAATTAAAAATTACAATTCCTTTAATCTGTTCATATAACGTTTTTCTATATACTCAACAGTTTTGCCGGTAAAAATAAATGTATGAAGAAAAAAATATTTTTTGCCTAAAATATTAAAAAAAAAGTAATAAAGAAAAGGTTATTGATTTTTATGGTAGCGGTAACAAACATTTATTTTTACCGGCAAAACTGTTGAGTATATAGAAAAACGTTATATGAACAGATTAAAGGAATTGTAATTTTTAATTTTTTTAAAATTGTTTGAGCAAAATCGGACTAGTGGTTCTCGAGTTATGTCAAAAAAAGATATATCTCGATTCCTAGGGGTGACCCAGCGAAATGCCGGGACACGTATAACTTGTTTTTGACCGATATAACATTTCCCGCTGGTTTCATCCCATCCCGATTTTTACTGTCGCATAGTGTTATTAACCCAAAGGCATGTACTGAAGATGGATCTGTAGCGGGACCCGAAAATACGTATTCTATTCTGTTACTAAAATTAGCTAAAAATGATGCTGCAAAAAAAATTGCTAAAAATATCAAATTTCTTTGCTAAATAATAGTAAAATAAGAACAGCAAAGTTAAAATTGTTAAATTCACAGAATTTTAGTTATATTTAAGTTAACTTTTAATTAATTGAAAATACCAAATTGTACTGGAAAATCTGCAGAAAATTTTGCTAAATACTAGTAGACTAAAAATAGCAAAAATAAACTGTTATATCTACAAAATTTTTGATATTTTTGAGCTAAATTTAGTTGAATGTAAATATCAGTCTAACCTGCTAAAATCAGCAGAAATATTTGGTAAAAAAAATTGTAAACTGATGTTTTAAAAGGCTCGATTTTTTTTACATTTAAAAAAACTGGAAAAAAAATTTCGAAAATTTTAAATTTTTTTGTGATGTTTTAGGCTGCAAATTATTTAGCAAAATTTTCTGCAGATTTTAGCAGGTTAATTTGCTATTTCCCATTAAAAAAAATTTAACATGAATATAACTAAAATTCTGTACATTTAACAGTTTTATTTTTGCTGTTCCTATATTACTAACATGTAGCAAAAATAATCTGCTAATTTAGCTGTTATTTGCTGCGGCATAATTTTATACTAATTTTTAGTAGTTTTAACAAAATGTTTACGAACTTTTTTCTATTAGTGTATAGACCTTAATGCATTATTTTTGACATTCACCAGATCTTGGCTTTGAATTTGAATGAACCAATATTTTTTTTAGCAATTTGCCACTTAGTTTTTAATTTTTAAACAGATTTTAGGCTGAAAATTATAAAATAAAAACCGGTGAACCTGGGAAAACAAACCGAGTTTTCGGTTAACCGGAATATGGAAAAAGCCTATTTTGCTGTTAACCGGTTTAGAAACACTAACACGAAAACATGGCACACATACAGACGGTTGGACAAAACACTCTCAAAATCAAAATGCCGCCCAAAATCACTGTAGGGCTGAAAGTGTTAAACCAATTTAAACAAAAAAATTTTGTTTTCCTTAACACATTAAGTACTTTTTTTTTTTTATCAATTGTTGAAAATAAAAGAATGCTTTATTTAGAAATTCATTTGTCCTCATATTTATATTTTCTAACAATATTTAGAGGTTTTATTAACTGCTTATCCTTTCAGAAGAAAAAATGTGGTGGTAGTAACTTAAAAATCATTTTACTGTAAACAGTTTTTGAATAATTTTATTTAAAATGTTAAGTCGACCATTTAAGAGAATTTAAAAGGCTTCAATATTAATTTGAAAACTTTTTTTTTTGGTTGCTGTTGTGTAGATTCTAAACCATTTTATATCTTTTCATTTTATGTCCGCATATAAATATGTTTGAGTATGAATGGAAGTAGAATTGTATTATGATTTTTATTTATTTTGTTAAATTTTATTTCTTAACTTGGCTTCAGTTTTTTTTTTCTTTCTTTCTGTTCGTAAGCAGATGATGATGATGTTGAATGCTGTAGCAGTAGTGCAGCATTTAAAACTCTTTTCTCCTTCCCTACTTGATTTCCTCATCTTGACTTTTTTCGTTCATATAAACATTGAGTTTTTATTATTATTTGCTTTGGCACACACAAAGTATTTTTATTACTTTTACAAAAGCCAAAAAAATAAGTATGAAAGTTTTTAAAAAGTATGGGTTTCAGGAAAGAATAATTTTTTATTATATGTTTAAATATCCAAACCAGCTTTCAGCAGGAAAATGGCAAAAGAATTTATAAGCGCGTATATGTGTAAGAGTGTGAGTTTCAGTGCTGATACTACTCTACATCTCAAATTTATATATTTAAATTTTCTAAGCTAAACCGACTCAATTTTAAATCATAAAATTTAAATAACCAAATTAGTAATACTAAAGAGTTTTGATTGTTTTTTTTTACCATTTCTGGCAATTTTTACACGATATTGTCTTCGAAGTGGGAAACTGACCCCTTTAAACATCTCTGTGATGTGTCACAAGTAGTCAATTTCATGCTCTTAGTGCAATTACATATGATATGTTCCGGAGCAGGTCCTAAAAAATATTTAATAATTGTTCTTATAGGACAACATAAAAAATTTACTTATTGCATATTTATGTCCTAATTTAAGGTTTGGGTGCATATGATTAATATTGGTTACAAATGCATTAATCACACGTTAACGGTCTATATACATTTTTTATATGTACGGTTTTATGTAGTCACCCTATACCTATAAGAAAATTTCATTCTCACTCTATATTAACACAGAACTTATAAAAAGTTTCTAATAAAAAAATCCTCTACCACCCTCTTTAACCCTACACTCTAATTAAATTCTGTTGAAATTTACCCCACTTATAGTAGGAAACTGAACTCCTACTATAAATTGGGTAAATTTACTCTATGTGCGTAATTGAAAAAAATACGCACATTGTGTTTAAGTTGGTGCACAAATAATTTGTAATTTTACATTGAAAGTGCGTAAAAATTAAATGAAATTTTTAAATTAGTGTGTTAATTTACTAAATTTGTGTACGCAATAAATGAGTAAAAATTCACAAAAAAATGCGCAAAAATCCACAGAAAGTTCGTAAAAATCCAATATAATGCGTACATTTACAACAGTTGTGCTAACTTTAAGCACCACCCTAAAATTTTTTTTAAATAAAATAACAAATTAATTTTTAGTACGTATTTTATTAATAATAATATCCCAGTCATTCTCTCATAATCGTTTATGTCCCAATTGGTCGTTTTGGGATCTTAAGGCATTTGTATAAAATTCATATAAAAATTTGTTATAACTATTGGATGGGTGCGATGACTCCTGCTCAACAAAATGCCTTCTTTGAAAGGGAGGCGGTAACCGTCAACAATAACGGGAGAAAACGCCTTAAGAGAGATATAGCCTACGCAGGAACAACTGAGTGCAATGACTCCTGCTTAACAAAATGCTTTCTTTGCAAGTTAGGCAGTACTCAATGAATACTGACTTTGTTGAGCAGGAGTCATTGCACCCAGTTGTTTTACCAAGGCCGTATCTCTCTTACGGCGTTTTCTCCCGTTATTGTTGACGGTTGTTGGTTGACTGCCTCCCTTGCAAAGAAGGCATTTTGTTGAGCAGGAGTCATTGCACCCAGTTGTTCCTGCGTAGGCCGTGTCTCTCTTACGGCGTTTTAAATTTTGAAATGAGTTTTAGACTACAACTTGCGTCAGCAATAATTACCAAAAACAATTTCATGCTTATGTTGCTATTTCCAGACTCTAATGTGTTTGTGGAAATGTTGTAATTCACTAAAAATAATCCGTTTTCACTTTTTCTTTTTATTATTTATAATTTTTTTTAAATTTTTTCCAATTTGAAATGTCAGAGTATTTATTACTATTATAGGATAGTATTAGGGTTTGGGGTTCGGGAATTCCCGGGAAATCCCGGGAAAAGTTTGCCGGGAATTCCCGAGAAAATAATATATTTTTCCCGGGAAAACGGGAAATTTTAAAAATATTAAATTTTTTAAATTGTTTTTGTTTGGAATAGGATTTTTTAATTTTAGTCATAAAAAACATTTTAAATACCAAAACAAAAATGTCATTGTTAAAATCTTTTAAAAGGGAATCAATTTCTTTGACACACAAAAAAAATCGTTTCCAAGTAATTAGGAGCATTTCAACTAATAAAGATTTTTCGCATAACTTGTTCAAAATTTAAGTAGTAAAATCTAAAAACCTAAAAATGTTTAAAAGAAATATGAACAAAAAATTTTGTTTCTTACAAATAATCGCCCTTACTATCTAAATTTTTCAAATGTATATTTTAGTTAAATTCGACTTTGTTAAAATATTGGGTGGCAGTATACCTTGACTTGGTTTATATTTGGAGCACTCTGAATGGTTAATTTATTTTCAACCAATCAAAATGTTTAAAAATATAAATATTTTTGTAGGGTTTTCATACACAAAATGAACAAAACCGCATGATTAAAAATAAAGTCGACTTTAAATTTAAAGTAATCCTTTATATTAAGGGACAATAATTTTATAAGTTACGTTTTTATTAATAATTGTGATATTTTCAAGTAAGTGTACTAATATATTATTTAATATTAAAGAATAAAATGTCAGGAGTATGGAAATACTTTACAAAAAAGGACAATACAGCGCAGTGCAATGTTTGCCCTAAAAGACTAATGGTTAACGGAGGTAGCTTATCCGACATCTTAGCCTTATCCGACATCTTAGCCTTATCCGACATATAAATTTGGTTCACAAAAAAAAAAATGATAGTCATGCAAATTTTCTTGCAGAAAACAACAACAAGAATAACGTTCCAGCTAACATTAGCAAAGTATCCGAAGAAAAAAGTGTGAGCTCTATAGGCATTGAACGTTTTATGGTAGGACAAACATTTCCTGAAATGGTATCTAAATACCGGCGGAACGTCAATCCGCACCATAACTAGATTTTCGTTTATTCGAGAAACTTTTTATAATGAAAACATGGCTTTGCCAAAAAATTAAAAAATGTAAAGAATATTATATTAAATTACTACAATCATGGAAAAGATATCACGATAAAAGAAATATCGAGCCATATTTCTAACAATAGGAGATTTACTATAATCTTAGATGAATGGACAAGAATATCACAAAAGATATATTTGAACATATGTATAAACGGAAATAATTCATTTTATAACCTGGGGTTGGTTTATATATCAGGCAAATGCAATGCTGATGAAATAAGAAGAATTGTAGAAATAAGACTAGAACAGTTTTATTTGTCTTTGTGGCCACCATATCTAATGGGCCAAGTGTGATGAAACGGTTTGTTTCCGACAGTCCAGTAGTAGGTGCTTTCTGCTGGAATCATGCAATTCATTTGGCAGTGCTGGGGGTAATTTATGTGAAATCAAATGTTCAACATTCTGATATTTTTACTTTGAATTCTCACTACACAGACTGCATTTGTACTGAAATAGTGTTTTTTTTTTAACAAAAATTACTTATATAGGTGGTTTTCATTAACAATTTTGTTCAAAAATATTTACCGGGATTCCCGGGATTCCCGGGAATCAAATTTTTTCATTCCCGTTTCCCGGGAAATAAAAAAGTCCGGGAAATCCCAAACCCTAGATAGTATATTTACCAACTTTGTGCGTAAAAATTTTATTTAACAAAACAATAGTAATTTTAGGCACAATGTGTTTATTTATAAACACATAATGTCTAAAAATACTTTGTGTGTATATTATTGTGTATGGAAGTGTGTATGAAAAAAGTTTACGCATTTTTTGTTTATATTTACCGAATTTTCGTAAAATTAAACAAAATTTTACCCATTTTATAGTAGTAAATTTACAAACATTTTTTAGAGTGTACACTCTAAATACACACTTCCATACACAATAATGCACACATAAAGTATTTTTAGACATTATGTGTTTATAAATAAACACATTGTGCCTAAAATTACTAGTGTTTTGTTAAATAAAATTTTTACGCACAAAGTTGGTAAATATACTATCCTATAATAGTAATACTCTGACATTTCAAATTGAAAAAAATTAAAAAAAAATTATAAATTATAAAAAGAAAAAGAAAAAGCGAAAACGGATTATTTTTTGTGAATTAACATTTTCACAAACACATTAGAGTCTGGAAATAGAAACATAAGCATGAAATTGTTTTTGGTGGTAGTTTAAACCTCATTTCAAAATTGAAAACGCCGTAAGAGAGATACGGCCTACGCAGGAACAACTGGGTGCAATGACTCCTGCTCAACAAAATGCCTTCTTTGCAAGGGAGGCAGTCAACCAACAACCGTCAACAATAACGGGAGAATATGCCGTAAGAGAGATGCGGCCTAGGCAAAACAACTGGGTGCAATGACTACTGCTCAACAAAGTCAGTATTCATTGAGTACTGTCTAACTTGCAAAGAAAGCATTTTGTTGATCAGGAGTCATTGCACTCAGTTGTTCCTGCGTAGGCCATATCTCTGCGTTTTTTCCCGTTATTGTTGACGGTTACTGCCTCCCTTTCAAAGAAGGCATTTTGTTTAGCAGGAGTCATTGCACCCATTCAATAGTTATAATAAATTTTTATATGAATTTTATACAAATGCCTTAAGATCCCAAAACGATTAATTTGGACATAAACGATTATGAGAGAATGACTTGGATATTATTATTATTAATAAAATACGTACTAAAAATTAATTTGTTATTTTATTTTAAAAAAAATTTTGGATGGTGCTTAAAGTTAGCACAACTGTTGTAAATGTACGCATTTTATTGGATTTTTACGCACTTTCTGTGGATTTTTGCGCATTTTAGTGGATTTTTACGCATTTTATGCGTACATTTACACGTGAAACGTGCTTTTTTACTCACAAATTTAGTAAATTAACACACTAATTTCAAAATTTCATTTAATTTTTACGCACTTTCAATGTTAATTTACAAATAATTTGTGCACCAACCTAAACACAATGTGCGTATTTTTTTTCAATTACGCACATAGAGTAAATTTACCCAATTTATAGTAGGAGTTCAGTTTCCTACTATAAGTTGGGTAAATTTCAACAGAATTTAATTAGAGTGTAGGCAGTATAGATGGATCTGACTTTTTTTCGATTCTTATTGTAATTTTAAAAATATTTTTGATATAGCTAGAGCTCTAAAAATTCAGGTGCGCTTCTAAAATTTTATTACTTATTGATGTCTAAAAAAACAGGACAAAGAAAATAAATAAAGGGAAAGTTATTACTTCTCATTCGTAATGCATATACTCTGGCCAGACCCACATATATTTTTTATAGAGAATAATTATTTCATCTCATAATAATATCCCCAAAATAGCTTCTTTACCATGTAAATACATTAAAATATTTAATGGGCCTGGCCAGTCCTCATATGATACGGATGTGACTTTGGAAACATGTATACGACGGAGGGTTAACAAAATTCTCTTTTTTTTATTAATTTTTGTTTTGAAACACCTCTCTTTACTTAATTTTTGTTCTTATTATAACTAAAAAGACCACAAGTATTAAAAATTTTACTTTTTTATGTATTCTGCAACCACCTAACCTTCATTTCTTATATATATCTACTTTTTTCATTGGCTTTCAAAATCTTGTGTTTTGTCTTGTTTACCCGACAGTTTTATTGAAATTTTAGTGAAGCATAAATAACTTTTTGATTTTGAAACTTTTTTGTTTGTTAGATACTTTCATTTATTTTGCAAAACATTTTATTATATTTATATCGTTTTGTATTTATATTTGTAACTTTGTAGAAGTAAAACTGTATTTTGAAATTAGGGAAGTACTTATAAGCACAAGGCATTGATATTATAATACACTAAGAATCCTAAGCCCGATTACTGAATGTCCAGTTAGCTACTAACGGGGACTTTAACTGCCACATTTATTGTTGTTTCCTATGTAAAATTTAAATAAAACAGTAACCAGGCCTTGGTGTATTTTAACTGGAATTGCAGTTAAAAAAGTATGTACTGCAATCGCATTTAAAAGAAACTTATATTGGAGGTATTTTAACTACAACTGCAGTTTAATGCAATTGAAGTTGTAGTTAATTCAAATGCAATTGTAGTTTACACTTTTTTAATTGCGATTGCAGTTAATTTGGTCAACATAATTCTCTGAGTATACTGAGTATATTTAAAATTTCGTAGAGTTTTATCACATCTTAGATTAGGATTAATTAACAATATAACCTCTTAGCTACTAACTGACATCTTTACTGCCACTTTTGTTATTTACGATATAATTTTTAATTTTCATTTTAATTGAAAATTATGTTATCGGGTCTAAGTCGTCTATAGGGTAGTTAAAATATATTTTCTACCTTATTTTTTTGTGTTTAGACTCCTTTTATAGGTAGAGGTAAAATCTTAAAGGCTTCTTATATAATTCTTTTCATTTTTTATTATTTTTCCTTAAAATACTTTACCATGTTATCTTAATGATATTCGTATAAAATTTGTTCTTTTATGTTGTCATCGCTGATGATTGCTTACGGCAACAAATTGTAATAAAAATGTCAAAAGGTTTAAAACAATATTAAAAAAAAACTAAATTATTTATTAAGATCAACCATGGATTATGTCATACAAAAGAATTAGGGCGTTTCACCAAAAACTCTTTTATTGATTACTGCAACTCTTAAAGCAGAATATGAATTATTATTTCCCAAAGGATTTTTGAGAATTTTTTTCAGATTTTTTGAAGGTCGATACGGGATTGTGCAAATCGACTTTATCCAAAAAATTAGGTTATGAAGTATACATTTTTTTAGTGCTTTATTTTCATAAATCGGCGAAGCGTTTCTAAAGGAAACTTGCCTAAGAAAAACATATCCGCAGACCTTAAAAAAGAATTGAATATTTCCCAAGTTCCAACTTCATTTACAACCCTGCATTTGAAGTTCATCTAACTTTTGCTACTTTATGAGAAATATTACAAGAAACGGTAGCAAAATATTATTTTTTCTTCCATTTCACTTGAAATTTGATCAAAATAATCGAGGTGCGTTTCAAAAAAAAAAAAATTATTTCAAAGGCCTACACAACGGATTAAATTTCAGGCTCATACATTCCTCAGTTATTGAGATTTGTGCTTGCAAAATATTGGTTTTAAGGTCATCAGGTTTAGAGGTTAATCACAACTGTGTCCATTGTCGACCGACAACAGCAAAAGTCGTCGCGATTGTTGACGTTTAGAAAAAAATTAAAGCAAAACAAGAATATGTTTGTATTTGTTTCGCTACAATTCTTAACCAATTCAATTGATTTTGCATTAATTCTTGTTGTTTTACATTTTTTTGTATTTAATTTTGCTTTTTTGCGGTAAATTATGTATTTTTATTTTCAATTTTATTTCTTCTGTCAAAAAAATAAATTTTTTGTAAACAAAGTACGAATTTTTGCAACTTTAATACGAATTTCTGCAACTGTGTTCCCTTAATTAGTTAAAAATATGGCAACATTTTTACTACTATTTTGAGTGTGTGTTAGTGTGTCGTCACGAAAATAGAATAGATTCTATTACGACGACAAATCGCCGGACGACATGGCGACATTTTGCTTCCCATACAAAATATATGAAAAAGCACATGTCATTGTCGACTCAGTTCTGATTAATCTCTTAAATGAAAATGTTATACAATGAGAAATGTTATATTTTATAACCAAATTTTTTGGATTAAACTGATTTACGCGACTTTCCAAAAAGACAAAAAAGTTTTCCAAACTTTTGTGTTTCTTCGTAAAAGTTGTAAAAAAAGTACCTAAGTATTTTTGGTGAAACGCCCTAATAAGTATTCAATCAAATGTAAAGGCATAGTAATTTTATTAAATAAAAATTCTAAGAAAATCCAATTTAATTCAAATATAATAAAAATTACGCTTACGCATTATGACATAAGAGCCATTCCATGTCAAACCAAACAATTTTTAGACCACTATTTTTATTTTGGGAAAAAAATTTTTTTATAAAAAATATAAATTGTGTAATTATGTATATGTTTTTTGATATAAATTTTAAACTTGAAAAATAAACCAACAAACAATTTAATTTCGGGCATGCCGACTGATACTGGATACCACAGTAAAATTTTGGGCATATTTTTTTGAAGCGGATAATATTTCAAGAAGTGAATTTCAATTAGCGCTGCTATAAATACAGTGTAATAAAAAGTGGCTTTCGGTCAAAGATTTTCGTAGTAATAAACATCTGAACAAAGTTATTAGATCACATATCAAATAGTGTAGGGTATAATTAGAGTATTCAATTAAGTAATATTTATTCGATTAATAGAACAACTTTGTTCAAAAAAATAGTAGAAATTTGTAACCGATTATGGCCTTTAGGCTAGGCTATTGTTATAAATAAAGAAATTAAATTGTTCGAATAAATTAAAAAGTCAAATTTAGAATAACGAATTATTCGAATAATATAATAGGATTAATCGATTATTCGAAATAGTTAAAAAAAAGTTATTATAAAATGCCATAAAATTCGACTTAATAAAGGGCGAATAAAGAGGCAAACGATGTCCCATGATTCTTACGATTATTAGTTAACTCCCATCAAACTCCGATTACAGTTGAACGAGACAGGATGGATAGAAACCCACTGGTTTTAGTCAGAATTAATCTTGTATGAGAACCAGATATTGTTTATTGAGAACTAAATAACTTTTCGTAAATATGAGCTTTTCAGAAGCCAATTAAATTTACACTCCTTCAAAAAATGTTGACAAAGTTATCATGACATTGGTGCCTATTCCTACTTGTGAATCATTGTCAACAATAAAATTCAAAAAATTCAAATTTTATTTGTAAATGTTATGATTGTATCGATACCAGGTCTTAATACCAGGTCAAAAATTTGAATAAATATAATTTGTTAAGACTTTGCAACAACAAATACATGGGGAATACAGTCATAACTAAGAGTCACAGACTTTTCGTAGGAATAGGCACCATTTTCTCAAAATTCCTTGGGCAATTTTTACCAAAATCTAATTAAGGAATGGAGGAACGGAGAGGGATAATCGGTTCTCAAAATAGTTTCTCCTAACGTTTTCGTTTTTATTGTATTCAATCAAAGACTATGTATTTCTCTCACCCTTGTGCCTGCAATCAAGAAACCGGTCATTTTAAAGAAAAACCAAAGGTGTCATTTTTATGTTAAAATTATGACAAGTATGATGAAAACTATCAGTAGTAACCATACTAGGGATTTTTTCATTGGCATTAAAATTTCATTAGCATTAGTTAACTAATGCTAATGCCAAAAAAATTTCAGTGATATTTTGGCATTAGAATTTGTCCTACTAATGCTAATGAATGAAATTGCAATAATGCTTTAAAAACTAATTACAATTGAACAAAAAAGTCATTTGTTTACTAAAAAAAGGAGATGGTTAGACTTTACATTGGCTGTTTTATAAAAATTTATCCCTCTGGATCTCTCCCGGACCTTGCCGAATCTGGCGTATTTATATGTGTGTTCATACTCCAGCGGAAGAAAAATTTTGTACGTTTTGCTCTATGTCGTTTAGTTTTCTAGATACGGGCCACTTTCTAAAATAGTCATTTTACAAAATGGCCTTTTTCTCAAAAACTAAGCGAGATAGAGCAAAACGGGCAAAAGTTTTGCAAGCTCGGCAATATTCACGCTCCTATTATTCATATGAGGTAGGTCCGAGAGCGATCCCCAGGAATCAGTTTTTACGAAACAGATGCAGGGTGACCAATTTTTATCAATTTATAGAATAAAAGAAATTAATACACTAAGACAATAAGAATTTCGTTCCCCGTTTCATTTCATTTCGTTTCCTGTGCCAAGTATTACAATTTCCGTCGTTCCCCATTCCATTCCATATTGTTCTAATTTGCTTCAATTTTCCAATCCATTGTCGGAGTGCGTTAGTTTGTATTATCAAGTAAATTGTTAAAGAAACAAAAATTAAAAATCCCACCTTTGATTGTTTAATAGAAATGACCTACAAGACCTACAAGACCTGGCCATTTATGTTATCGGGGTGTGTTAATACTCCAAAGGAGCAAACATTTAGTTCGTTTTGTGTTGTCTTGCTTAGTTCTCGAGATACGGGCCATTTTATAAAATCGCCATTTTACAAAATGGCCCGTATCTCGAAAACTGAGAGAGAAGAGCAAAACGGAAAAACTTTTTGCAAGCTGGGAAAGTTCCACGCTTCTATTATTCAGGTGAGGTGGGTTCTGGAGGGATCCCGAGGAATTCATATTTATTAAACATCCACAGGGTGACCCATTTTTCGGTTTTATGTTATAATATAAATTGAAATTAATAAAGTAAGATAACGCGAATACAAATTTTCTTCCCCATTTCATAACACTTCGTTCCCTGCGCCAATTGTTCCAATTTCATTCCATATCATTCCGATTTGCACCGATATTCTATTTGCACCGATTTTTAAACAGAATTTCTAACTAAATTTTAAGACAAATATCATTCTCTAAAACTGTCTCTTAAACTGGACTTTTGTAGAATTTCATAAACCCTTTTTTATTTTCCCAAAAAATAATCTTTTAATGAAAAATTAATACCACTTTAAGTAAAATATTTATAAGCTAAAATTTATACTGCTGTATGTGTATTAGGGTCGGCCACTTTGTAAGGACAAAAATTTGTCGATATTGTGCCATCGATTTTTCGATAGCTTTTGGCATGAGAAAAAAAAGTTTCACTACGAAATATTAAAAAAAATCATTTTCGAGGCGCCCAAATTTCGTCCCAAACCCGTGTAAAAACCCAAAAAAAAACATTTTTTTTTTTTCGAAAAAATGATATTGCCATCGTTTTAAGCGTACAATTTTACCTTGGATAGGACATATTCAAAAAATTTGAAATCGGCAAATTTTTTTTAACAAACCAAATTTAATAAACCTTAAAAATTAACGCGTAAAAATTTTTTTTTGACAAAAACTCGTCCAAAACCGCAAGTAAAATATTTTTTTGGAAAAACTGCTATCGCCATCGTTTTTAGCGCACAATTTCACCTGGAAAGGTAATATTAAAAAAAAAATATTACATCAGCCGATTTTTTTTTATTACCTACTAAAAAACGCTTTAAAATAAAAGTTGAGAAAAAGTAAAAAAATTGAAATTTGGGCTTCTCGAAAATGATTTTTTTGAAATGTAGTAGAGGAACTTTTTTTTTCCTTATGCCAAAAGCTATCCAAAAATCGATGGCACAATATCGACTGCTAAATCGACCCACCCTAATGTGTATGTTTTACTTTTTCGACCAAACCAGCTTAAGACATGCAAATGAAACAGCCATAAAAAGGATTTTGAAAGCAAATGACTTTAAGCCAACTTATGTTTTTTCATATACTCCATTTCCGTTGAGAAAAAATACAGAAATGGAGAAATAAGTTCTACAAAACAAAATAAATTAATGTAAAAAAATCCTGGTATGCAAAAATTAGAAGGAAGAAAAAAAAAAATACAAAAAAATAACAACTGTACAAAAACTAATAATGGTCAAAGCTAAATGGAAGTTTAATTCCAACTAAAACTGTTTCATAATAGAGAAGAAGGTAAACAGGATGTTATGTTACACTAAAATTAGGATTCAAATAGAAGAAAATGCTACAAAAATACACCACATCCTCGTAAGTCGTACTTTAAATCAAAATGCGAATGATGTATTAATCAATTATTCGCATGCAATATAAATTAAAAACGTTTCAAAATTTGTTTTAGAAATCTTAAAAGAGGACAACAATGTTGAGTAACAATATTGGCAGAATAAAACACCGCTTATTTGGGTTTCGTTGTAATGTATGTTGAACAAAAACTAAACCCACAATATTTACACAAAAAATGTATAAAGCTTATGAGTTTTTGTTAGCATTTTCTTTTCCATTACTTTTTCGATTACATAATTGTTAGTTCATAAAACTGATGAGTATGCTACAATCTAAGTCTGTCTAATGGGAAAATAGAAAAAGTTAAAGATCCCATTCAAAGCCTAGAATTTGTGATTATATTTTACATGTTGTGTACAAAAAAAAAAAATTAATTCGAAATATGCTTAAAGGCAAATATATTTGTAGCCATAATACAAATTTCTAATATTGCCCGATATACATAACAGCATCTATTGTCAGCTAGCTTTCCTACATAAAGTCTATATGTTGTTTTGGTATGACATGTAATTTAAACAAAATTTCTAATAACAATTCCATCAGGAGTGGAGTTTTAGCGTTTTCAGTACGTTACAGTGTTCTATTGTCGTACCTACTACGAAATTTCCCTCATCAAATACGAATATTGCATTGACAGCTGCCTTTTACTAGTGTATATGTTCGAAAGTATAACTGACAGGCACTTCGTACGAATGACGTGCATAATTGCCATTACTGTCAAAAACTTCATATGTATATGAGCAAAATACAGGGTGAAGCAATTGAAATTTTGAATTAAAAAGAGGGAAGTGTTTTGATTTGTGAAGACTGCCTATGAATAAAATCATCCTTAATAAATACTATGGCTAAGTAAAGAAACAATTAAAAGGAATATATTTTAACAAAAAAAAAAAATGTATTCATCCGATTTTGCTTTCAGCGATTCAATTAGCTAAAACCTTAAAAAAATGTAAAAATCCATATAAAACGCGAACAGTGGTTTTAATATTAAATTTTATGCATCACATTTTAAGCCTGAATATGAATACAGGTCCTGTGCCTACATTTCACTACAAAAAATTTATATTGATTGCATTTGAAAATTTTTGTATATAAAAAACTAAATGGAAAACCGCTAAACTTTAGAGGCATTTCGCGGAAAATCTGCACCATTGATCAAAAATAAAGTACTCAGCATGTCTGAAATATATATAACTTATGGCCAGATTTATATTAATTTTTTTTGTGTCATGCAGTGTTATTTTATTACCCATGAATTTTGGGACATCGTGGAAAAAAGTAATTAAGCGAGTAAATAGCCTGGTAACTAGTTTGTGTTCTACTTACTCGCTCAATTACTTGGTAATATCTGATTTTGCTTGAATATTAAGATGGTGGTAAGATGGCTACTTAGTACAAACTCGATGATGGAGGAAAAGTTTCAGAAGTGGTTTTAGAAGAAGTTATCTTTTAACGATATTTTTTGCAAATAGTTAAAATTTTTAACAGTTATTAGAATCATTTTTATAAGTCGAAATAAAAACGAGTAAAAAGGTTAAAGTCGGGCATGCCGACTAAACAATACCCTACACCAGTCTGGGTAAAAGCCAACTAATGTTTGGATCCGAAATTCGAATGGGTTAAAATGGGGCTCGTGTCAAAATTTTCTATAATGTGAGTCAGCGCACCAAACTTCATTAAACTATCTTAATATTTGCGACCTGCAGTTTGTAACCAAGCCAATTTTGGGGGGACCCTTATATGGCCACTAGTTCTAACCATGGACCGATGTTCACCAAAATCAATAGGCTGCGTTATTGGGCCAATATAGGTCTGTGTACCAAATTTCATCAAAATATCTTAATATTTGCGACCTGCAGCGTATAAAGAGTATAATTTTGGTAGGACCCTTATATGGGCACTAGGTCTAAACATGGATCGATGTTCACCAAAATCAATAGGCTGCGTTATTGGGCCAATATAGGTCTGTGTACCAAATTTCATCAAAATATCTTAATATTTGCGACCTGCAGCGTATAAACAGTATAATTTTGGTAGGACCCTTATATGGTCACTAGGTCTAAACATGGACCGATGTTCACCAAAATCAAACTTGTTCGTCCTTGGGCCAACATAGGTCTGCGTACCAAATTTCATCAAAATATCTTAATATTTGCGACCTGTAGAGTGCGCACAAGATTGCATGGACAGACAGACGGACGGACGGACGGCTATCGTTAAATCGAAATAAAAAAAAATTCTGAACCGATCGGTATACTATACTATATATACTACGACCAATATTTTTTGGTGTTACAAACATCAGCACAAACTTATAATACCCTGACCACATAGTGGTGTAGGGTATAAAAAATTAAATAAAATCAACATTTAACATCATGAGAAAATTTTAATTTTAGTGATTTCTGATGAATTTAGTGTTGCCGCATAGCTCGAAATTTAAAAACACTTTATTCTAACTTTCAGTTTAATTTTTACTCTAAAATATTTTGAAGAAAAAACTTGAAAAAATTTTTAAAAATCTTATTTAAAAAAAGTCAAATTGTGAATTTCAGAATAGGGCTACCAATAACAAAAAATCGTTTTTTGACTAAAAGTTATTTTTTTTAGATTTCAGCAAGATAAATATAAAAATTTAGTGGTAACATATTGAAATAGTTGTTGTATAAATTTCTAACTGATTTACGCATATTAAACCGTACCACAAAAAATAAGTACACCGTCGAATCTAAATTATTTTTGCAAGGAGATTTAAAAAAAATTCCGAATGCAGGGGTTGCCTTTTAAAAAATTTCGTTATATCTTTGGTATTTACTGTCCGATCTTAACGTACGTTACGTCGACGTTTTTGTCTCGAGGGTACCAATGTTTTCCTCTAAGGGCCATTGTCCTTAAGTATTAAGTTCTAGTATTTACCCACCAGATATCAGTTAAAATTTTGCTAAGGAAGTTTTTCGATAATTCCCGCAGGAATTTTTTTTGTTGACGAATGTGGGGTTCGCATTTTTAATTTTTTTTCCTCTAAAGCAAACTATTGGTCTCCTCGAGGCAAAATAATCGATATATCACACTTTAGGATTCGACTGTAAATGCCAAACATATAATGAAAAATTATAAAAGCCGACCCCTAGGTTCGGAGTTGTACCGCGGACTTTTTTTCGCCTGAAAGGTGGTACGGTCTAATTCACATCTATGCAATTGACAGTGTTACAAAGTCTAAAAATCAAAATTTGAATTACCCAGCAAAAAAATTGGAAGTTATGCTTTACAAACCACTTCTTTTATTGCTTCAAAAGTATCGGTTAGTATATTTTACTGCTTTAATTAAAGTAATTCTGAATAACTTCAAAAAATGCACTTCATACATTGCTTCCAAAGTACAGTATATTTTTACAGATTTTTTAGCAGTAGTTCTGAATAACAGTAAAAATTGCTTCCAAAGCAAAAGAGATCCTAAAAAGTGATTTTGATAATGTTTATTTCCAAACAAATGATCGCGGATTCAATTTTTTACGGGGCCAATAATTTTTTTATTTTTTTTTTTTTAATTTATTTTTTTTATAATTCAATATTTTTTTTTTTTTTTGATTTTTCAATTTAAAAAATATGTAAAATAAAAGTGATGAAAAATTGCATTTGTGAAAATGGTACTGAAAAAAATACTGAATTGCAGTGCACCGTTTTCACTTGTTTAATATGTACTTTTATTGAAGAGAATGAGTCACAGTATCTCACAATGACAAATTGATGTTTTTAGCTAGTCAATTTTTGTATCAAGGTTTAGCTCAGATGTAGATACATATACTCAAAATAATACGTCTGTTGGCTGGACAGAAAAATTTGTTACTTTAACAAAATTTATTCCTGTTTTTTGGCTTAAAATAAAATTTGTTGATTTTAACAAATTCTTTTGTTAAATTTGACAAATATAAATTCTAAAAAAATCTAAAAAATTTGTAAAAATACAGTTTTATCTGTAATTATACTGAGTCGTAGTATTTATCCAAATTTAGGGTCTCGGGACCCTCCTCGGACCTAGTCCATATCATGAGAGGGCATATAAGGGCACTCCAGTGGAGCAAACATTTTGGCCGTTTTGCTCTGTCTCGGTCCCGTCAAGGTCCATTTTTGGATAGAGATAACCCCTTTTGCTGGGGTATTGCTCTATCTCTCTTAGTTTTTGAGATATGGGCCATTTTAAAAAATCGGTAGGGGAAGAAATGGCGCCATCTTTAAAACTTCGGCTAGATTGGTGGCGCCATCTACTGGTAACAGTAACATGAAAATATTATACTTTAACAATAAATTTTGTAAAATTTAACGAATGGGTGCTTAAAATTTAGTTATAAATAATTTTGAAAATAACACTCAAAATTAGTTAAATTACTGAGGATTTTTAGTATAGTGTTAAATGAAGATAACTAAAATCTTTGCTTAAATCAGTGTTTCAACTAAAAATTTGTTAAAAATTAGTCAAATCGATTTGAAACCGGTTTGACAGATTTTTCTACTGATGTATTGTTTGAAGTGTGAATTTCATTTTTTGTTTAATTAAGATTATTATTTAGGGACGTAAAATTATTTGCATTTCGATGTCCACAATTTTTGGATTTTAAATGTTTGCACTTTTTTTGAGATTTTAAAAATTTTCGCGTTTTTAATTTTTGTATATAAGTATTAGAATTTAATTTAATTTGGATGGAATATTGGCTTTGATTTATTTATCTGATTTTTTAAAGTAAATTTTCAATTTTTAGTGTAGGATCTATCATGCGACCGCTTAACCTAATTCATGTCATTTAATTTGGTACAAACAAAACGCTTTTTGTAGCGGTAGTGCTTCTAGCATTTTTTGTTTTTAAATTTCGAAAAGCGAAAACTCCCATATTGTGTGCCAATTATGAGCCATTGTGCTACGGTTTTCACAGTTATTAATAAAAGACCCAGTATCAGTTATTTTTCTATACCCTGTAAATTTTCAATACAAATTATATATCGCATATCCAGATCATTCGAACACTGTATACAAATTTGGGGATAAACATTTGCTTCGTATGTAAAACTGTACACATCAATTTCATATCAAATTGTTTTTATTAGTACATGAAGAGGTTCTGGTGCTTTGTTTTTTTTTTTTTTTTTTTTTTTGTACTCCATAAATATACAATATTAATAACAATGTAAGTTTTTTTTTGGTAGAGAGGAGGAAAATATACTAGTGGGAGTAAATAATAACAAAAGAACATTACTTGACATGCTGCTACAGGTACGTACGTACACGTACCGGCAAGAGTTGACATGAGCAAAAAACAAAAATTATGAATTTTCAGAAATATTGTATATTTTTAGTAAAATACCAAAAATCGGATTGTGAAGAAAAAAGTACACATAATATTAATAAAAACAAAGTGAAAAAAATAGTTAAAGGCGGGCATGCCGACTATATGATACCCAACAAGAGTCTGGTTAAAAGTCAACTAATGTTTGAAATAATAAAAAATTTGTCTATAAAATGATAAAAAAAAACACAGAATAACGTTAAAAAATTTTATTTTAACTAATGTTAGATGTATTTAAGAGAAAATCGAAAATGTAGTCCATATGGGTGATAGGTACAAATAAAAACTGATTCTTTCTAAAATCAATAGGCTTTATTCATGGGCGCATGTAAGTCAGCGCATCAAATTTCCTTAAAATATCTTTGTATTTGCGATAAGAAAATAATTATTAAATAAAACTTAATTGAAATAATAAATTAAAATAGTGACATGAAATATTTTTCTGCAATACAATTCAAGCAAAAAAAAATTGGTAAAATATTATGATAACTGAGATTTATTTTTCGAAAAGTTTGCGTACTAACTCAATAATGTAAATAATTTACCAGCAATAATCAAAGCGTTATATAAAAAATGTAAATAAATATAAAATAATATTATTTATTTAGTATGCAGAACAACTAAATGCAAATTGATATCATTATTAAATGCAATAGCTAATGTAACTTTGGCAGCCGTGCTTTTGAATTTTTGGAAAAGTATTAGTTTCAGCAGAAATCAAATTGCTTTCCACTACTGACAATTTACTCGCATTTAATTTTTTCCAGTTACTTCCTGAACATAGTCTTATAACACAATACAACAACAAGTGTTTCCACATTTTTGCATTACTTTCATACTTTATGATTTTAAGGTTCTTTTTTCCCCCGGTTTACAGTTCATATTATTATTAAAAACAAAAAAGAAAAAAAAAATAACAAAAAAAAACAGTATGTAAATTTTTGCAGAGAATATTTTACCGGATGTGATTTGAATAAAAATATGTATAATCATCATATGTTGATATATCTCAATATAAATTTATGCGAGTGTGTTTGTTTAAACACCCCCTTAAGGTCGTAACAAAATTGAAAATTGAATGCTATCATCGTCATTTTATTTTTTTCCAGCTGTGGAGTGTTGTTCTTTTACAGTTGCTTTCATTTTGTTAGGTGCGTTGTATACGGGTGTCAATTAAATGCGAATTTTATGTAAATATAAATTGAGTTTTGACCCCCCTTCTTCACAGGAGAAAAAAAAACAACTATCAATAATCCGATAAAAAAAAAGGAAAGAAATCAAATCAACACATCATCACTTTAATACAATAACAATTTGAAGTTTCCAGTTGATATTTTTCTGATTGGTTCTTTTTAAGCTTATAACCATAGCAGCGACTTTAGTACAAATTCGTGTTTGTTGTCAGTACCCGAAAATGATTTTGATTAAATACTTTCCAAATCAAAGAATTTTCAACAAAATGTCATCGATTTTGTATGCATATTTTAGCATGTATAAAACAAATTATTTTAAAAGCAGAGACCCAAAATAACTGTTATATTTCTAAAAAAGTCACCACCCAAATTTATTTAATTATAATATTTCAATAATGCACTATATTTTATAAATCATATTGCACAAAAAAATCACAAAGTTTGGCAAAGATTTTAATTTTTTCAATTTTTATATTTTACTCTATAAATTTCTGTTGTTTTTTGATTTTTATTTTAAAACTTTTTATAAAAGTTACAGAATGATTTTTTTGAAAAAATTAAGCACTAACTTTTTTATTTGATAATAAAATAAAAATTAAAAATTGACCTAAATTGAATGCCGGAAGTTGCTGGAATATACATATTTACTCACTTTAAATCACTGTTCAATCTTTTATTAACACTAGTTGACATCATCAGGATATTATAATTGGTGAAGTCATTGGTTCCATGGCTTTTGATTTATATTCTTAATTGTTATTTTTTGATAAAGAAAAAAAATCACAAAATAACTTTTATTATTTTTGAAAAAATAAAAATCGTGTTTGGATTGTTTTTGTTTGAATTAAAAATATAAATCAAACAGAGCAAATAAACAGAAAATTAAAAATACTCAAACAGGAAATAATTGTAAAACAATCACTTTTTTGAATAAAAGTTATAACTGTTACGTCCCTGTTTAAAAGTAGTATGGGTAGTAAAATCGAACTAATTTTAAAAATTGGTATTCACATTTGAAAATTCGGAGGTGGATACATATAGGTTTAATGTTCTCACTTTTCACAAAAAAAAGACCCACTAGGAAATTTACAGAATAACATTTATCAGATTTTATTAAATTGGGATTTTTATCAAATTCCTGAGTCATTTTGGATTCCAGGCTAAAGTGGGTTAATGATATCCGATGAAATCAAAATTCCATGTCTGATTCACCTTTACTATACTAAATGAATAAATGAAACAAAATACTACTAAATTTTTCAAAATTTGGAATTTTTGGGAATTTTTAATAATAATACACTTTTTTTCCAAATTGGGCCATTTTCGACAGCAACTCGGCAATGGTCAACGTTTTCAAAAAAAAAAAAATCGATATTGTTAATTTGAGACCATTTGTAAAAAATTTGGGGGGGGGGGACACCCTACTGAATAGGAAAGAAAACTATGAATTAGTTACATTGCATGCAAGGCCTTACTTGGGTGAGATGGGTAAGCGGTCGCACCTTAGTAAAGTTACATTTGTAAAGTAGAAACATGCACATTAGAGTGGTCCAAAAAAAAAAGTTGGAATTTTCACACTCCACAACCCAACAAATATGCCACTTTGAAAAAAAATGTGGTCTGATTAAAAGAATCACCAAAAAAGTTTTGTTTAGTGGTAGCACAGTTTCGAGGTTGTACTTGTTCTATTATTTTTAATTAATTAAAAATAATGGAAAAAATGAGAAAAATTAAATATAATTATTATGATCGCGACATATCAAATCTAATATCTTTTTAGGTGTACATTACGAATATGAAATCAAAATTGAAATCGGAGTCGCGGATTTCGCGAAATGTGAAAATTTCATATAAAAAATGATCAACTTGGATCAGATTGTTTTCTTATATTTACCAATATGAAAATTTCGTTTTTGTATTAATATATATCTGTGGAATATCCTATTATGTGAGATAGGGTTTTTGGTAGCAATAAAATTATAGCAACCTAAATAATAGCGAAATATTAAAAAATGTCAAATTTTAAGTTAATTTGCAAGGATATCTGCATTTTTCGATAACACCGTTTACAGGTAATTAGGAAAATATCTCAAAAAACTTGAGTTTTTTTGAAATTTCAAAAACCGCGAATAATTCATAAACCACAATTTTTTTTAAGTTTCGATTGCTGATTCATAATTTTCGTTAAAATAAAGATCAGATTTGAGAAATTTGCGCATACAAGGCAAAAACAAGTTGAATTTTTAATTACATCTTTTCGGAAAATTTCGAAAATTTGACTACAATATGTATTTTTTGTATAAATTAAAAAAAAAGCGAATTACTTTAAAGTTACTTCATTTTTTTAAGTTTTGATTTCAAATTCCTTATATTCATATTACTTAAGACCAGATTTAAAAAAAAAAAATGTTAATTAATAGCGTACAGGTTAAGAAATAATTAAATTTAAAGTCAACCCTACTTTTTGTATAAATTACTCTAGAGATAAATTACTAATTCTTAAAAGACAACTTTTTGTGCTACCTCTAAATAACAGCGGATTTAGCTGAAACTTGTCACAGAGAGTTTTTAGACATTAAGGAATAGGGGCAACATTGTGGAGATCGCGAATTCCAACTTTCATGTTTTTTTAGACCACTCTAATGCACATGTGCGAATCCAACAGCCGACAGGTTGTTGAAAAATTATCATATAGAGACAATATTACAATAAAATATTAACAATACCACAATTTAATGGAAAATCACTGATGAAGACTGTCCATAAAAAAAGGCAGAATCTAGATCTAGTCTGATTTAAAAATTAATGTGTTTATAATTTTTAGAGAAAAAATTTTATTCTTCTTCTTAACCTCAAAACTACTAAATTAAAATTGATAAAATGCATATTAATCACGATATTAAATGCAGCTGTCTATATGACGTTAAAACAACACTGTAGAGAACAAAACTTGTTCGTTCAAACTTTATCATAAATTTTTAAAGTGAGAGTATGAATCTGATGCCAGATTCCCGCAGTCGGCAGCGTGAAAGAATAGGTATAACTATTGATATATATTTTATTTATAATTGCAACATGGGACCGAAATGGTACACCCCTGACCAAATTTATATTGTTTTAATACTTTAGGATTAATATTTGCTTTCGGAGAAACTCGATCTCGACTGCCGCAATCTGCCCCCTGAATTTTAAAAAACGACAGATTGTAAGTGCATATTTCTTTGGTGTTTTGGTTTTATTTTTACAGTTTTAGTGCGCATTTTATTGGGTGTTTATCTCTAAATGCTTACTTTGCATTTATACTGAATATATGAAGTGCATATTTAAAATTTTTATATTGCTTGGAAGTTGCTGCCCTGCATGTAATAAGTGTGAAATAGAGTGGGCCTAAATATTTGAACTTTTAACTCTATCATTTAAAGAATCAAAAAATACTGGAAATTTAGATTAGTAAATTTGAGGTTAAGAAGAAGAATAAACCTTTTTCTCTAAAAATAATAAACACATTAATTTTCAAATCAGACTAGATCTTAGAAATTTAAATTAAAGGTGTTTAAGTCCTATTTACACTAGAACCGAAAAGTAAAAATTTTGAAAAACTAACAATTTTTGATTCAAAATTTAATTGTCAAAGTAAATAAAAGAAGTTTTTAAAAATAAATAATTTTTGGTTTTTTCTTAATAAATCGATTTTTTTTTAAAAGGAATCAACACTCAGGAAAGTCTTCCTTTGGGAAGGGGATAGAGCAGAAGCGAAAGGTAGTGAAAGATGAAGCGCTTCAAATATTTACTTAAAACTTAAAGTTCAATATGTGTGGCTATCGAGTTATACAGCAGGAAACCGTAATTTTTTTTTATATAGTATTTTACTATGTTCTTAGCAATAACTATGACCCAAGTTGGGCGCCATTTGATATTTATTTAAATTTTTTTTTATAATTATTAATTTAGTCTACAAGCGGAAAGTTAAAATATTAAATCAACTTTAAATGTCAAATTTTTTCAATTCCCCAATGTTTTTAGACAGTTTTTTTATACTATTTATTTAGAAAATTATAAGTTCTTTGATATCAACCCACTCTAATATGTAAAGCTTTATTTTTTCTTGAATTTTAAGGCGTTAGTGCATGTAAGTGAAATTTTGTATTAAAAACATTTTACTTTTTTTTTTTTAAGGAACTTTATCTTGACCCAGGGGATGTAATCAATTATGTGCTGTTGTTTGTTTTGTATTCCCTTATTTTTCTGTTCTCCTTGGGTTTGAGAATACTTTTCTAGTAAGATAAGACTTTGAAAAATCCTACATTCATACCAGTTTTTCTTATTTATGTTTCTTGTTAAAATCTGTTTGCAATAAACTAGAAAAGGGCTGAGCATATGTAATATTGTTTATTTGTTGATTTTGGACAACAATATTTATTTGTTTGGTGATTTATTGGATGACTTTTCAATGTCAACATCATCGATAAAAATATCATTTACATATACTTAAAGTGACTTGTTTTCTTTTCTGTTTTCTTTTTGTCGATTTCTGTTGTTCTCTTATTTTTCCTTTATTGCAAGATTGGCAACCGAAACGAATAAGGGTTCAAGTTTAGAAACGCTAATGAGATATCATTAATTTTTTGGACTACCAGCAATGTTACCAATTTACTTTAAAACAATTATCGTCGACCGGCCTGCAAAATATCACTTGTTTTTTAATAGATTTTCAGGAGAGCGAGAAAACTGTTACAAAATTTAATTTTAAGATATTTTATTGATGATTTTACTAAATGAGGTCGTGAATCATTAAGGCATATGATGCCAATAAAATATCTTAAAAGTACATTTTGTAACAGTTTTTTCGCTCTCCCGAAAATCTATTAAAAACCACATGTGACATTTTGTAGGCCGGTCGATGATATGTAATTATGAGTTATTATAGTTTCCGAATTGACAGGTTACATGAATATCGGGATAGTTTTTGAGATGAATCCAAAATGGCGATCGTTAATTATTTGGGGCTTTTAGGTTTTCTTGAAGTTTGCACAGAACACTCTCCTACTCACTTTTTCAGTATTCGTATATGTTATAAATTTAGCTTTGAACTCGATAACGGTATTATAGAGTTATCGTTTGTCACCCTTGTATTATTGTTAAGGTATGCAGAACAAAGGCTAAAAGGCATATGTTAATATGTTTAAGAAATTTATTGAGATAACTTAAAAGGATTTTTTTGAAGCTCATTTAAATGTTAATATGTTCAAAATTACAGCTACCCAAGGCCGACTCTAAATTGCTATTTAATGAGGGTTTTGAATACTTATTTTGCTATGGGCATAAATTACAGAATTTTTTTTAATTCAGCCCTCAGATAAGAATATTAGTAGTAGTAGATTATATCATAGAAATAAATCTGTAAAAATAAAAGAAAAAATTACTAAAAATTAGTTAAAAATGATGCTGTAGAAAAAACTGCTAAATTAGCAGATTTTTTTGCTAAATATTAGTTAAATTTACAGAATTTTAGTTATATTTAAGCTAACAGAAAATTTTGCTAAATATTAGTAGACTAAAAATAGAAAAAATAAACTGTTATATCTACAAATTTTTTGCTATTTTTAAAGCTAAATTTAGTTGAATGCAAATAGGAGTCTATAACTACACTAAAAAAAGTCATTAAAGTCAGCAAAAAATGTTGCTGTGTCAACAAATTTTTAGTCAGGACCGTGCTTACAAAAAAGTTGGTAATTTTAGCAAAAAGTTTGCTGAAAATCAGCAAGCTGATTTTTACCAAAAAAAAGTAATCTTCAGCAAAAGTTTTGCTAACACTTAGTCGATTGCAAATGAAAAAATCCTTGCTAAAATCACTAAACTTTTTGCTGAATATTAGTAGACTGAAAATTACAAACATCAGCACAAACTTATAATACCCTGACCACATAGTGGTGTAGGGTATAAAAACTCAAAAAACTTGTAATGAAATTTTACTTTAGTTAATTTATTTGCTAAAAATTTAAATATAGAAATTGTGTAGATTTGTTTTTCTTTTTTATCATTTCCGTTGTCTGTACTACATCCAGACAAGCTGCGACATGTACATTTGTTTAGCTGGTTGTCGTCCACGCTATAAATGCGGTTATCAGCACAATTTTTGTAGCAAAATAAATTAGTAAAACATTAGTTTAAAATTAGTTTAATGCTAAAAAAAATATAACTAAAGCTTTTGCTGAAAACGGAATTACAGCAAAAAAATTGCTTAAAACTAGTAAACTTGATATACAAGACTTTTTACTAATTTTTCTTCTAACTTATTTTTTTGAGTGTAAGATCATTAAAGTCAGCAAAAAATGTTGCTGTGTCAGCAAATTTTTAGTCAGGAGCGTGCTTACAAAAAAGTTGGTAATTTTAGCAAAAAGTTTGCTGAAATATTTGCTAAAAAATTGTAAACTGCAGTTTTCAAAAGGCTCGATTTTTATTTGTGTTTGTTTTTTTTTTTTTTTTTTGATTTTTTTATGCTACTAATTATTTAGCAACATTTCTCACTGATTTTAGCGGGTTAATTTACTATTTTCCATTACAAAAATTTAACTCAAATATAACTTAAATTGTGTACATTTAAAAGTTTTATTTTTGCTGTATATTACAAATATATAGCAAATATAATCTGCTAATTTAGCAGCTTTTTTCTGTAGCATCATTTTGAAATAATTTTTAGTAGTTTTAACTATTGTAACCGCCCTTTTGAACTAATTTTTGTAAGCTTGAGACATTTTCTTTTATATAATACCAGAAATGTTTCAACTTAAAAAATTTTAGATTCGGAAACTTTTCAACAAATCTTTTTTAAATACATCGAGTTTATATGTCAAGTTGATATTTAACAAAAACAGGCATCTTTTTTTTCATTGATAAAAAATTAAGGAAATATATCAATTTTGCATTATACGATTAATTCATTAGTAGCCAAATTTCTCGATTAACCGGCCCGAACAATCGGTTAAACAATTTTACCGATTTTTCGAATAATGCATTAACCGGTTAACCGCCTATGTCAAATATTTGGAAACCAGTACTGACAAAAATAATGAGTCTAAAAATATATTTTCAAAAAAATAAATTATATAAAAAAAATATTTTTTATCGTATTTTTTTTATATAAAATTTGCTAGTGCGGGAATCGAACCTGGGTCTACAGATTGCCAGTCAATAACTCTACCATCTGAGCTATATCGACATGTAATATTTAATAGATAAAAACATAATTGACCTGCTGCACACAAGTAAGCTTACCCGCCAGCATACAAAAAATCAAAAAATATGTGGTTAAATATATCCTTACCAGTATTGAAAAAATATTGAGTCTAAAAATAGATTTAAAAAAATTAAAAAAAAATCTATAAAAATTTTTTCTATTTGAAATAATGATAAAAATAAGTCATTATCAGTAACTCATTACAATATGTTTTACAATAATGCAGAAGGTAAGTGGGTGTCATTTCTGGTAGTCCAAAAAATAATGATGTGCCATTACCGTTTCCAAACTGGGATATTAAAAAAAGTATGATTGTATATTATCGTTTTTACTCGGGTAGTGAACTAAAATGTTTCTTTGGAGCGACAAGTGTTTGTATTAAGAGAATCATATAATTTTCACATTAACACATATAAGACATTTCCAGAATATTTTAAACAAAAATTTTCAAAACAAAAATTTAGTTGCTTGCGAGATCTTAAAGCGCGTGGAACAGTAAACTAAAAATCATACAAGTGGCAAACAGAAAAAATTAAAAATAATTTCAAAATAAATATGACACAAATTAACATATTGTGAATACATATAGAAATGCGTTTAAAATGAAAGTCATATGGTGTTTATTTTGGTGTATAATCGTCAATAGTTGGAGAAATTCCAAACAGTTGCAACAAGTTAATATAGGTGAAATAATATTATTACCCCCATTAACAACTGTACTGTTATCTACTAACTGGGACTTTAACTGACACGTTAGTTGCGGTTTACCACATGAATTTTAAATTTAACTTTGCGTTAAATTTTAACTGGACATTGTGTTATCCGGCATTAGAAAAATTGAAAACATACAATTTTTAATTTATTTCGCAATATTTTTTTATCCAAATTTCTTTGAAATAAGGTGCCCTATTTTTTGAAGATGAATTGGATATAGAAAAAACTTTTGAAGCCACCGTAGAACGCATTAATAGTGAGAGTGAAGGAAATTTTAAATTGCTACCCATTATAAGACGTTTAAATCCAGCAGAAGGCAGCATAGCATTAGAAAGAGAAGGTTTTTATTAAAAATTTAATACCAATAAGTTAATAATATATACATATTAACATTTTATTTTAATTTTCTTTAACTTTTTAGCTTGTGAGTTAATAGATAATGGTGTCGCTGCTATTTTTGGACCAAGTTCAAAGGCAGACAGTGGTATGTATAAAAACACACACAAAAAAACATGACAACACAAGATGTTTATGTTTTTTCTATATTTGTTTATATTTGTATTTTTAGATATAGTGGCTCTTATATGCAATAGTACCGGCATTCCTCATATACTATTTGACGCTCTTAGTGAAGAGAATGAATTACAAAAACAAAATTATCACATGACTCTTAATGTTTATCCGGCGCAATTGATCTTGTCCAAGGCATATGCAGATATAGTGAATAATTTTGGTTGGAGAAAGTTTACAGTGGTATACGACGAAGATGATGGTGAGCTTTGGGCATATGAATTTTATTTTTTTTCCTATAGTCACTCTTAATTTTGTGCACTTTCTTGTTGTAGCCAGTGCTCCTACTAGACTACAAGATTTGCTACAATTAAGAGATCTACATAATGAAGTGGTGCGTGTTCGTACATTTAAAAGATCTCACGATTATCGTATAATGTGGAAGAGTATTAAGGGTGAAAGAAGAATAGTTTTAGATTGTCCTCCCGATATATTGGTGGATGTATTAAACGCCTCCATAGCATTTGATTTAACCGGACAATATAATGTGAGTTGTTGAAATAAACTTTGAAATAAATTTATGGTGATGTCTCTGGGGCTGTATTATTCTTGCTCCAAATGAATGAATTTATTAAGTCAAAACTAAATTAAATTTAAATACTTAAACGGCACAAGAATTATTCACCTCTAGAAAACTGTACCAAGAGTTAATTTAATAAAATGGTTATTTTAGAATTTATTTTTAACAAATCTGGAAACTCATAGTGGCAACCTTGAAGAATTAAAAGACAATGTAACATTTGCCGTTAATGCCACTGCAGCACGTTTGAGAATGAATGGTAATCTTTATGTGAGTAAAAAATTTTAAAATCTGAAATTGTTAGAAATTCCTTACAAATATTAAAAAATATTTTTCCTCCAGGATCTTGATGAATGGCAGCGATCCTCTATGTATAGAACAGATTCCCAAACTTCAAATACACCTTTAAGAACTTTGCTACCCGATCTTGTATATGATGCTTTAACTTTATATTCCATTGCTATAAGAAATGTTTCCTCGAGATTTCAAATAAAACCACCCAGAGTAAGATGTGAATACGATGATTACAATAGAGGACAAACCTGGGCTATGGGTCCCTATATAAAGGGTCTCATGACAGAGGTAAAAAGTATAATAAAGTTTGCATATTGTCATATGAAATCAGAAAAGCCGTAAGTTACATTTAAAAAAGTTTACAGGAGAAGGAAAAAAATTCTTAAAATTAAAAATTAACCAAATTTTTTAAAAATTTTATTTATATATATATATTTGTTCCTTTTACTCCTTCAAGGAGCATAGGGCCGCAAAAAAATTTTATTCAGGTCAAGCTTATTTTTTGTTATCGAATTAGTATTTGAATAAAAATTTTAAACTTTTGTATTATTTCCAGAGCTATAAAACTTACGCCTTTGAGGATTAATTTTTTCTACGCTTGCACTTAGGGCTTTTAGAGTTGTGTAAATAAAATCGTCGTTTTTAGTCGTAGGAGTGTAAAATTTTGCAAGAGTGTGTATTTTGATTATTAATCAATTAAAAAGTCGATTCTGATTGTTTTTGTAACTCACGGCTTTTTTGATTTCATATGACGATATATTCTCTACTTTCTAATTATTACCTTTTTCTCCCCAGATAGCCCCTCTGCATGACGAACATTTTCGTTCTAGTCTAATGCAGTTTGATGATGATGGTCAGAGAATAAATTTCAATATTGAAATCTATGAGCCATTGGATAATTATGGTGTTGCATTTTGGGATACAAAAGGACAAATAACACCGCAACATGTTCAGGCAAATGTGGTTAAGAAAATTGTTTATCGTGTAGCTACACGTTTGGGAGAACCTTATTTTATGGAAAAGTATAATTTTTTTATATGGTTCTTAGAAAATTACTTTTATTTAATTGACAATTTTTAGTCTTACCGCCGTTGCTGAAAATATAACGGGCAATGAACGATATATTGGTTATGCGGTTGATTTGATCGATGCTTTAGCCAAGGAGATTGGTTTTGAATATGTATTTGTACCCGTAGAAGATAATGCATATGGAAAGTATAATAAAGAGACTAAACAATGGGATGGCATTATTGGAGAATTAATTAATAATGTAAGTTCAAACAAATATTAATTTTTTCTGTTCTTGCTGGCCTCCATGTAAACAAGTCGTTGGGGCCGGATGGTATACTGCACTGGTGATGAAACAGTGTATTTCGGCGCTAGCTCGTTCATTGGCTAACCTTTTTAGCGATTCTTACCATGTGGGAATTTTTCACTCGTGCTGGAAGGTTGCCAATGAGCCAAACACTAACAACCCTGAAAATTACCGCCCGATCGCAGTATCCTCTGTGCTCTCTAAGGCGATGGAGATTATGGCTAATTACCATCTTGTGAATTATCTAAAGTCTAACTAGAGTTTGCTAAAAACCGAAAAATTGGAAAACCGCGGTTTCGGTTTTTCAAAATTATAAAAACCGCGGTTTCGGTTATTTTTCGGTTTTCTTGTGATATTATAGAATTGTTTTAAAATAATTTAATATTTATCAGGCATGTCACAGACTTCAATTTCACTTGAAAGTAAAATTGAAAACGAAAATTACTTCTCCAGAAGTAAATGGTTTTTTTGCATATTTAGTTCAAATATAACAGATAAACATAATTAATTATAAGTTAAGAATGCTGTTTTTAATAATTTCACTTAAAAAAGTATTTGTAAAAGACCATATTTAAGGTTTTAACACATATTTCGCATAAAATTAATATGATTTGGATGTACAATTTCGTAACGTTTTACTTTTGCTTCTTCAGGGTTTTTGCGTTTTCGTAAATTCTAAAATGTTTAAAAAAGACTTTTTGTGGTAAATTCGTGTTCCAACTGGTAAATTTTGATATAAGTTGCCATTTGTAGTTAAAAAAGAGAAAATCGCCGATCAAAATTTAAAATTTTAATTTTTTAGAAAAAATTACGTTTTGCTAATCAACAAGAAAATTATTGAATTTACCAACAAAAAGCGTTTTAAATGTAAATTTTTTTAGGTGAAATAGTTTAAATAGTGAAAATCTAAACTGAATACGTGAAACTCAATATCTCTTAAACTACATGACTTTTGGTGGTTTTTTTCCTAAAATTATAATCCTCAGCTTATATTATCTGTAGTAGTAAAAACAAAAAATCTTTAAAGTAATATTTAATGGAGAAATTGTTCATTACAGTTAAATACAGAATTTTGTAAAATAAGAGCTGAACCCTTTGCTTTCAGTATTTGCTAAAAACCGACTTATTTTTGTCGGTTTTCGGTTTCGGTTTTTAGGCCTCAAAAACCGCGGTTTCGGTTTCGGTTAAAACCGAACAGCAAACTCTAAGTCTAACTCACTTCTTAATGACCAACAGTATGGCTCCCGTAGAAATCGTTGTACGAGAGACCTGCTGGTGTTCCTCTCGGAGCATTGGAGTCGGTCTATCAACCGTTTTGGTGTGAACAAAAAGGTTGCTCTGGATGTATAAAATGCCTTTGGTCGTATATGTCACGGGGCACTTGTATCAAAACTTATTGCTTTTGGCATGGGTAATGACTTCGCTCGTTTTATTTCGAGCTTTCTCAAGGGATCGCACTATTCGTGTTGTTATAGATGGGGTCTCATCCGACGAGTTTTAGCTCAACTCAGCGGTACCGTGGGGCTCTGTTCTTTCTCCTTCCCTATTTCTTATCCTTCTCAATGACCTTCTTGGTCAAACTTTCAACTCTATCTACTCTTTTGCAGATGAAAGCAACATTTGTCATTCATTTTCCTTCGAACGTAGGTCAAGCCCTGAGGAAATGGTGGGCAAAAAGCAGATTATGAATGACACACTAAATCGTGATATTTCTACAATCTCTGAGTGGGGTCTTTCGAATAAAGTGGACTTTAATGCACGCAAGACCCAATGTTATATGTTGACCCATAGGGATGTGGGTTCAACACTGCCATCTGTACATATGGGTGATATCGATATTGAGGAATCAGCTACTCTTGATGTTTTGGGCATGAAAATTCAGTGTGATGTCCGTTGGAAGAAGCATGTTTTTCAGATGTCGAAAGAAGCATTGAAATGTCTAGGTTTTTATGTCGGTGGAAGAAGAACTTCACCCCATCCGATTTATTCACTATTTATACCACCTATATCCGACCGAAGATGAAATACAACTCCCATATATGGGAAGGAGCTTCGAAGTCTATTTTGGAGCTTCTGGATCGTATGCAAAGGAGAACGTCGGCGCTTATCAATGACAGTAGCGTATTCAGCTCTATTGACTCATTGGAGCATCTTCGGAATGTGGGTTGTGTGACTCTGTTCCATCGATATTACAGTGGGAAGTGTTCTGCTGAAATAAGTGAACTTGTCCCCAGAGCCCGAGTTTTTTTCGTAACACTCGCTTATCAAGTAGGACACATCCGTTTTTAGTCGATTGGCTAGTGGATCGCACGACGCATTACAGAATGAATTTGTTTTTTTTTTTTTTTTTTTTTTAAACAGGAGTAATACTCAGGAAATTCTTCCTATTAATTAACGTGGTGCTTCCTTTGGAAATGGGGATAGAAAAGAAGTGAAAGGCGGTGAAAGATGAAGGGCTTCAAATATGGCAACATTGTAATTGCGCGAGATGTTGAATTTTAGAACAGTTGTTGCGCGCCATCTGATGGTTAGTTGGCGAAATTTGTTGAAGCTTTTTTTTTAAGTCATAGCCCTGTTATATTATTTTACTTCGGTGGGGTTAAGTGCTATGGGAACACTGAAGGAGGACGCTGCGATATGTTTGAGGGATAGAAAAAACTCACACATATTAGTTTTCATAAATTGATGTTGCCTTGGTTGGGGCTCGAACCCGCAATCTCACGTGTAACAGTCCAACGCGCTAACCATTACACCACAGCGCCCGCACTAGCCGTATGTGGAATAAACTCCCCGCAGAAGTCTTCCCTTCACTTACAATGTTAAGAAATTCAAATCAAATATTCACAAACACTACTCTTTCTTTCCTCTTCCCCACAACCTTTTTCCTTAATACCAACATAATGCACTGCGTTAGTAGGGGCATACCTGAGGCATCTTAGTGTTGGTAAAAAAAAATGATTTATTAGAGCCATATGTAATCATATACGATCCCTTTCTCACCTGGGTTAGTAATATTTGCCAGAGATGCACTGTGAGCCAGCAACTCCATATTTTGGCGAAAAGTATATTTAAGGTAGATCGAAAATTTAATTAAATTTTCAGAATATATGTACAAATGTTGGGTATTATATGAGTAAAGTATTACATCATTCTGTCTAACGGTATTTTGTTGATAAGAGTTCAAAAACCAAAATTTTATATTTTTTTTTTATATTTTTCAATTTAGGCAAAACAAAAATTTAAAACAGCTGAATATTTGTGAGAAAACTTATTAATTTTTTATTTGATTATTAGAATTGAACAATTTGTTGAAAAATATCCTTTCCCAAAAAAAGCTCGAAGAAGTTCCAAGAGTTATTAAGAAATTTTTAATGCCACTTTGTTCCCTAAGATGTCTCCTACCTAAGTTTTACCGGTCTAAACTAACTTTCTTAATTTGGACCTGCATGTAACTCAAAAAGTACCTTCAGTTCTCGCTGATTTCCAGCATTCCAGAGTTTTAGTAAAAACTAAAAAATAGGAATAAAAATTACTTTAAATGAACGTTCTGGTAGCTTCTAATTTCAAGAATTAAATCACAATTAAAAAAGTCAAAATGGCAGATCCAATATGGTGCCAATTCTGAATAAGTATGAAATTAACCTTTAAACACAGATGCTTTAATTGCAGAATTATAGTGTTAAAATGTTCCACAACAATGTCCCACGTAGTGTTTCGCATAAGTTTGCTGAAATAGAAGATTCACATGGTTTCTAATGCCGATTCACAATAATCATTTGCAAAAGGAGGGAAATTTTAAACCCCCCGTCCAAAAAATATAGGACCAGACGTATACTTTTAAAATGCCGATACACGTATATTTTTCTTTGGTCCCCTCTGCCAGAATTAGTTGTCAGATCCTTATCTTTTTTTGTGTTGAACAGTGTAATTTATTTTCCAACGCATAACAATTTTAAATTTATGGCCGCCATATTGGTTCCGCCATGTTGAATTTTTTAAAATTTGGTTTCAGATTCGTAATCTGCTACCCAAAGTCTTCCCCTAATGGAAATTTTAAGTAAATCACACGACATAAAAAATTTAATGAAACAATTGTTTGTCGCCATATTGGATCCCCCATTCTGAATTTTAAAATTTTAATTTCAGATTTTTAATTAGCGGCCGCTAGACCTATATAATTGATTATTTTAAGTCCAATATATTAAAAACTAAAAATTCATGGCCGCCATCTGAATTTAACATTTTTATACCCTACACCACTATGTGGTCAGGGTATTATAAGTTTGTGCTGATGTTTGTAACACCAAAAAATATTGGTCGTAGACCCACCTTATAGTATACCGATCGGTTCAGAATTTTTTTTTATTTCGATTTAACGATGTCCGTCTGTCCGTCCGTCCGTCCGTCTGTCTGTCTGTCTGTCCATGCAATCTTGTGCGCACTCTACAGGTCGCAAATATTAAGATATTTTGATGAAATTTGGTACGGCCCAAGGACGAACAAGTTTGATTTTTGTGAACATCGGTCCATGTTTAGACCTAGTGCCCATATAAGGGTCCTACCAAAATTATATTGTTTATACGCTGCAGGTCGTAAATGTTAAGATATTTTAACGAAATTTGGTACACAGACCTATGTTAGCCCAATAACGCAGCCTATTGATTTTGGTGAACATCGGTCCATGTTTAGACCTAGTGCCCATATAAGGGTCCCACCAAAATTATATTGTTTATACGCTGCAGGTCGCAAATATTAAGATATTTTGATGAAATTTGGTACATAGACCTATGTTGGCCCAAGAACGAAGCCTATTGATTTTGGTGAACATCGGTCCATGTTTAGAACTAGTGCCCATATAAGGGTCCACCCAAAATTGGCTTGGTTACAAACTGCAGGTCGCAAATATCAAGATATTTTAATGAAATTTGGTGGGCTGACTCACATTATAGAAAATTTTGACACAAGCCCCATTTTAACCCATTCGAATTTCGGATCCAAACAATTCACCAGACTGGTGTAGGGTATTGTATAGTCGGCATGCCCGACTTTAACCTTTTTACTCGTTTACTTCAGATTTGTGATTAGAAAATTCCAAACCCCCTTTTTGATACTTTTGGTCCCACAATAGGGTGGGTCAATTTGTATGGGTCCGAAAAAAAATGAAGAAGCGGATAGCAGAAATGTGATCTACACTAAATTTTAAGAAAACTACCCGAAGAAACTATGGGTCTAAAATGAAAACCTAGCTCCCGCCGAGAAGCATTTTGATTTTATCGGTTTTGTAAAAACTGCATAAATTTGAAATTCGAAAAACATGCTGTCTTATAAACCTAACATCATATTTTACACATTTAATACTTGGAATTGATTTGGAATTGTCGTTTGAAAAGTTGTAAAAAAAATCGAACATTTTTCTGGAAAATTTATGAAAACTTTTGTGTTAGGTTTATAAGAAAGCGTTTTTTCGAATTTCAAATTTATGCAGTTTTTACAAAACCACTAAAATCAAAATGCTTCTCGGCGGGAGCTAGGTTTTCATTTTAGACCCATAGTTTCTTCGGGTAGTTTTCTTAGAACTAAGTATGGATCACGTTTCTGCTATACGCTTCTTCACAAAAAAAATTGACCCACCCTATCCCACATATTCAATATTTTTGTTTTGGCCAAAATTCGAAGATGCTGGCGCAACGGAAATACCGTTACCGTTATCCTTAAAATACCAATACTGGAATAAATAAAATATCGAAATACCATTATCCTTAAAATACTGTTACCGAAATAACTGCAAAACTGTTATCTCTGAAATACCGATATCGAAATAACGGAAAAAGAGTTACCCTTAAAATACCATTACCGGGATAATCTAATGGCGTTTTCTTTTCTGAGAAAAATGTTGCATTTTTTCTGCCCTTTTTTTACAAAATGCCTTTTTGTGTATAGTAATAAAAGGTAAACATAGACAAATTTGGTATCAAATTAAAGGTATTTCAGATATCAATCTAACCGTGTATAAAATATGTCTAATTATTCCCTAATTTTCGTGCAATTTAACAAAATGTCACATTTGTCTATATTTTGGTGTTTTGTTAAATAAGTTGAATATTGTTGGACATTTTTAAAGCATAGTTAAATATGTCTTTAAAATACCTTTAATTTTATACCTAATATGCCTATATTTACTTATTATTTCTATGCGCAAAAATACATTTTTTTAAAAAAGGGCAGAAAAAAGGCAACACTTTTTTCTGAAAAGAAAACGGCATAAAATAGTGTTACCCCTTCTTATTCCAAACTTACCAAACTTTTGTAGATTCTCGTTTGAAAATGACGATTGGCTTTTACCGTCAAAATGATTTTTTAATTTCAGACTAGATAAACTTAACACTTATACCTTTGTTTATTTTAGGATGCCCATATGGGTATTTGTGATTTGACTATAACACAGGCTCGCAAGAAAGTAGTGGATTTCACGGTGCCTTTTATGCAATTGGGCATAAGTATATTGTCCTATAAGAAACCGGTGGAAATCAAAGAATGGAGTGCCTTTTTGGAGCCTTTTACCAACGAAGTATGGATTTATGTAATGATATCAGTTTTTATTATAGCTTTTCTATTCATATTCATGGCGCGGTAAGAAGAAATTATCCAGCAAAGAATAGACATGATTTTTTAGTAGGCAGAGTGGTTGTTGTTGTGGTATTGTTTTAACCCGGTATTTTGTTCATACTTTTGCGAAAGAAGCTGTTAAACTCCATATAAAAAAATGTTTTTTCACTTTAGTGAAATTGTTGCGAAATTGCGGTGGAATTGTTTTTTCGCATTAATTAAATATACAGGACATTTGAAAATGTAGCGAAAAAGCGATATTTGGCTTTTTTATAATTGTGGATTTCCACGGAAAGTAAAAATTGTGTGAGCTTAAATGTTTTTATTACAGTTTTCGGGCTTCAAATATAGAGTGAAATTTTTTCCCTCTTGTGAACAAAATACCACTCTTTTATTATAATTTATTGCTTCTAAGAGGGATATTGCCATATCAGCCATAAACGAAGTGCTACTTTTCACTGCATTTTTTAAAGAAGCCTCTTTTTTGTGGGCACGTCACATGGTTTTTGTTTTCGACGCCCACTTGGGAGCAATAAATTACAACAAAAATACAACAATATCACATTTTTTGGAAAGGAATCAAGAGAGTAGCGCTAAAAAATGTGCTTGTAGTTCTGAAGTGATTCTGAAATCATGTCTATTTTTTGCTGACTATGGTCATATCGTATATTTTAATTTTTAATTTCATACAGCATTTCTAAAGAAGAATGGGTTAATCCGCATCCTTGCAATAAAGATCCGGATATATTGGAAAATACTTGGAATATATTAAATAGCTTTTGGTTGACTATGGGTTCTATAATGACAGCTGGTAGTGACATATTACCACGCAGTGCTCCAATGCGTACTTTCAACGCCATGTGGTGGATATTTGCTGTAATTGTTACCAACTCCTACACAGCTAATTTGGCTGCCTTTTTAACAAATAGCAAAATGGAAGGTTCTATCAATGGTATAGAGGATTTAGCAGAACAGACTGAAGTGAAATTTGGTACCATGGAGGGTGGTAGTACTTATACCTTTTTTGCAGAATCTAATGAAACGACTTATCGTTTGGCTTATAACATAATGCATAATGATGATCCTTCGGCATATACCAAAGATAATATAGCCGGTGTGGAAAGAGTTTTGAAAAATAATGGTTCTTATATGTTTTTGATGGAAACTACTAGTTTGGAATATAACACGGAACGCAATTGTAAATTAAAAATGTTGGGTGAAAAATTTGGTGAAAAACATTATGCTATAGCAGTACCATTTGGTAATTTGAATATAACATAAGTTAAGTTAAAAAGTAATTACATTTTTTTTAATAATATTAATTTAAAGGAGCGGAATATCGTTCAAATTTAAGTGTGGCCATTTTAAAACTCAGCGAACGTGGTGAATTATTTCAATTTAAAAACAAGTGGTGGAAAAATCATAACAATACCTGTGATGTCAATGTTCAGGATGATTCCGAGACTCCCGATATGACATTTTCGGAAGTACGAGGTATATTTTATACTCTGTGTGTTGGTGTTTTCATTGCTTATACTGTGGGTATTATTGAGTTTTTAATACATACTCAAAAAGTGGCCATGGAAGAGAAAATGACTTTTAAGGAGGCTTTTATCAAGGAAATTAAATTTGTTATGTGTGTATGGAATAATAAGAAACCCATTATTGGCACACCTTCAGGTAGCACTAGATCGTCATCGCGCATGTCGGGTAACACCATAAAATCAACGAAATCTAACAAGTCTAATAAGTCGTCTTCACGTAAAAACAATCCAGAGGAGGAAATGATCGAAACAAAAATAACAAAAACTTTAAAAAGTGCTATTACAAATATGAGAGAGGCGAAGATATAAATTGTACACTTAGAATATTATATAGATAAAGACCGTTGCAAAGGTCTTTTTTTTTTAACGAACAACTAATATTTCATTAAATATAACTTTTATTTTCAGTTATGTTTGATTGTTAATATAACAAACCACAAAAGAAGTCCAAACAACTGTTTTGTTCTCTTGGTTTTACTAACAAAAATAACTTTCCAGGTAATAAAACTAATTATTTACTCGAAATAGGTACTACTTTTACTACAATTGGAAAGTTTTCTTTACTTTTATTGAAATTTTCCAACTGCAGTAAAAGTAGTAACTTCTAGTACCTAAGTACACGAACAACCTTAATGTGAATACACTTATTTTTACTACACAAATTAGGGGTCTTACTTGTTCCTGAATTACGACAATACGGGTTTTTAATGCAACAGATGGCGCTGACTGCTCTTTTGTTTTTCTGGCAATACTGTTCTGTTTAATGGGGAGCAGTTTTGCCAGAAAAGTTTTAGACCATTCCCATTTGGAATGCTTTAATCGCCAATTTTATACCCAATTTATTTTAATTTAAACAAAATAAACTATTTTGAACATTAAGTTTGCATAAGTCGAATTTACACGATTCAAAAGGTACATACGAGGTTAAATAAAAACCCCTAGTATTATTTGAACTTATACAAAATAGATTTTTTCTGAGTCCTTTGCATGTAGCAATTTCAAAATTTTTAAAATAGGAGAGTTTTTGATTAATTATTGAGCTTGGTTGCTTTTTGTTATTTCAAGATTTATAAATACTTATTTATACAACATTTCTTTAATAATTCAAATATTTTGGAAAAAATAAACCCAATTTGATTGACTTTAATTTAAAATAATATGCATATAATATATTCGAATATTCTTCTCATTTTCGCCATAAAAATAAATCATTTAAAATTTTAATTAGTAATTAGTAAATATCAAAAATGAAAAACAAAAAATTCCCAAAAATACTTAAAAATAGTAGCAAAACCAACCATATTTTAATAAATACCCAAATCCTTCTCCACAAAAATCTGTCCCCAAACGGAAGTCGAAATCCCCAATTTGGGCCCAAATCCCCTTACCAGACAATACTGTTAAAACTTCACTTGAGAAAATAATATCGTACGTTGACAAAATTTCCCAAAATAAAATCTTTACTTGACAAAATTTCCTATTTCGATTTCACATCTCTATATTATGAATCTCCGTACTAAACATTTAAATTTACTGTTTATATTCTACACTATTCTGTGCAGCAGGTAGGGTTGCCAGACGGCCTGGATTGTCCAGTTATTTTTGGTCTTGTCCAGTTACCAGCTAAATACAGTTTGTCCAGTTAAAAAAAATTTTATTTAATTTTGAAAAATAATTCTTTTATTAATTATATATTTTTTATTAATTAAATTAATATTCAGAAACATTAGCCCTACGCGTTCTGATTAAACTAATTTTTCTGTTATTTTCTCATAAAAAAAAGTCCGTACAAATATGTCAAAATTCTGCTAAAATAACAAGAAATACATGAATTTGCGCCAGCACAATTTTGACGTATTATAAATAGAACTGCCCTTGTAAAAAAGTTTAGATCTGATCAGATCTTTTTGGATCTAAATAGATATGATTGATTCTAATTAGATCCTGTACCAGATCTCATCAAATATGATCAGATATGTCATATGTGATAATACCTTATGCCAAGATCTGATCAGATCTAGTGCCAAATTTGTTCAAATCTAAAGTGATCTGGACAATTGCGCCTGATATGCCTAGATCTGATCAGATCTAATTAGATCTGGTAAGATCTACTGAGATCTGGACAGATTTGATCTTTTTTACACGGGTGCACAATATAATGAGTAATCTTTTGAATTGCCTTAAAAAACGTTTAAAAGATGAATTTGGTGGAAGCTAAGTTGCAACTATTTTCCAAAAAAATTCCCTCTCACGAAACAAAAACTTTGAAATTAGAAGCAAATCAGTTTTTAAGAAATGCTGTTACTTGGAGCAACGATATGATTTCGGAGACGAATCACTTTACAACAAAATTTCTGTTTTAAGTTATAACTTATCAGAGCTTCCGAAAGTTTTAGAAATATCAAATTTAATTGACAACGACATGTTGTACCCTGACTTCTGCTGCCTGCGAGAAACCTTTGATAATTTACCGAAAGATATTCCGATTGATAAAATATGGTCAATTTTTTTTTAAATGCAATAAAAGTAATGTACAAAATCTATGTGCATAAATTGATCTTGTTTGTTTTTTCCGTACCAATTTTAATTTATCTATATTTACAAGAAAGGAATGGAATGTCATTCGACCTAATAAAGGCTGATATTTTAATAAGAATAAATTATTTTGAAGAAAATTGCAAAAATTTTCAAACATTTTTTCTTACAACTTAAGCAAAATAGTTATACTTTTTTATGTGATTAAAATGAATATATGTGATCTTCTCCGAGAAAAGGGACCTAGTGTGTCAAAAACTTGGGAAAATCGATAAAAATGAGAAAATATCGATTTTCCCAAGTTTTTGACACATTAGGTCTTTTGACACACTAGGTCCCTTTTCTCGGAGAAGGTCACTATTATGTAATATGATGTAAATGTAATTGTTACGTTTCCTTATTTCTTTTAGTTTTTGAACTATAAGTGCATTTTTAAATAGTCCAGTTATATTTTAAAAATCCAGGTTAATTTTTTCCATTGTCCAGTTATTTAAATTTTGTTACCTGGCAACCCTAGCAGCAGGGTATATTGTGATTGTGATGATATTTGTAACTACCGTGCCGGAAAAAAAAATACAAAGAGTTGGCCCAGAACTTTTAACGGCGGTACCAGAGAAAGATCTTTAAATATATAGTATTTTGTCAAACCCAAAATGATAACATGTTTGTTTTTTAAAACATTGGCATAAAGGCCTTTCGGAGTAATAAAATGAGTGCTTCGCCAGTCCTAATATAAATTAAAAACGTTAGCAAAGCATTTGTAAAACAATCAATAAAATGCTTTTTCAAAGATAAAATAATGAGCTGTGCCCACCTCAAAATGATGACACAGGCTTGGCTGTTAGTTTTTAAAAACGTTTGTAAAAAATTGGCTAAATAATTAAACACAAATGTCGACTTCATGGCCTTATAGGTAAACAAGAAATATTAGGTGTTGCATGCATTGAAATCGACTTCATTCGAAAATTGTTATTAGGTCCTGAATAATCTGCTTTTTGGCCCCAACCTCTATAAGACTTGACCCATAATCAAAGAAATATATTTGGTGAATGGAAATGAAATTTAAAAAAGTTTACAAAAATTTTTCAAAACCAATTTTCAACCCTTCAGTCAATTTGTATTTAGTTTACAATATATTTAGCCACCTCGCGCGGGGCCTAAATAAAAAAACTAAACTATAAAATGTTATTATTGGATTCACAGATTATACCAGATATGAATCAGCTGATTTGAGCAACATGTCCGACAGAAAATGAGCAAAACAAAACGCAAAAATTTAAGAAAAACACAAAAGATAAATCACAATAATAATAATCCAAAAAGAGACAGATATATACAATAAATGCGTAATACAAAAAGTGTGGAGATTTTATATTGTTACATATATCCCTCTTGACTTGACTTCCATGTAAACAAAACCATACGATTCCAGAATACTTTTTTAACACCTGTCGTTGGTTTCACATCTGGTATTAATCTGTGATTTCATTATCAAATTCAGCAGACCAGAATAAAGAAAAACCATACATGCTTTCAGTGTAAACTGGTGTAAATTTTAACTTCATTAAATCACATTTTTCAAATTCAATGACAAATTTTATAATCTAATTTTCAAAAAATATATCAACATGTGCTTGTGAATTTATTCAATGATTTCATCAATATTATTTATCAATTTAACAAACCTAAAGCCAAATAGTAAATAAAATAAAAATTCCATAACAAATTATGCTCTAATCCTGGAAAATATGTAAGTGTCAATTTATTTGTATTTTTTCTATTTCTGCTCCTTTTCAATACTGTCAATAGATTTCTGACAATACTACGATATGTCAATTTTAGCTATCAGAAGTATGAGGCTGTGTGCGAATTCTGTATCTACTTATTGGTATAAAAATTCACAAGAAAAGCGTTGGTAAAACTGAAACTCAAGTGGCAAGAATTGAAAACGAAAAAAAATATGACTTTGAGGATTATATTATGTGATATGTAAGTTGGAAAATGAAAATATGATAAAAAGAGACAGAATATTAAAAAAAAAGTGAAAACTGAAAATAAAATTTATTGATGCCCACTTGAAAAATAATAAAAGAAAAGCTGAACTGAAAGCTATAAAACTGAAAGTGGAGAGGGAGAAACAAGTGAACACTTATCAAATAACAACAGTGTTCAATATGTTTGTAATAGAAAAAAAAATTACAGAAATAAAGAAAGAGCAAGCAAGTAAGATGAAGTAAGCAAGTAATCAGCATGGTGTTGTACATAACTATCAACAGTGTTGCCAATATAAGTAATTGCGAACTTGAGTTTTTTCGATATATATGTATTTGTTATATTTATTTTATCAATTTTTAAAAATCGCCAAAACCGAAAAAACCACAAAATGAAAAATTTTTAAATTTGAAAAAAATGCTAACACTAAAAAAATTTTCAAAAATAAAACAAATTCTTAAACTGAAAAAATCGCTAAAAAAAATTAAAAACAATCGCCAAAATTATAACAAAATTGACAACATCTTAAAAAACAGAAAAAATTTTATCGTAGATTTTAGTTGATCTGAAGATTGTTACAATGGGTGTTATTTTTGTTCGGTTTTAAGAGTTTACTTCTCAAAATGTTTTTCACTTTGAAAGTTAACATATATCCTCAAAATAAAATCTACATTACAACCTAGAGGGAACCCCATAAAGATAATCTGATGAAAGTGCTTGGTTGCACTTGAAAATGCATTAATTGTAAACCATTGGTTCTAGTAAAGTTTTTTTTTTCATAAGTTTATTATTATTTATTTGTTGTAAAATAAATTGTGAATTCTATTTGGAATTTGTTATTTAATCTTAAACCGAACAAAAATAACACTCATTGTAAAATCGAAAAAATTTAAGAAATTTGGTTAAATTAGAAAAAAAATTTAAAAAACGATATATTTTAAAAATTGCTAAGTAAAAATTGCAATCACTAAAATTTTAAAACACTGAGGCCCGTTTACTAAATGTCCAGTTAAAATTTAGCCGCCAGTTAAATTAAATTTTTTATGAGAAATAACAACATATGTGGAAGTTAAAGTCCCAGTTAGTAGCTAACTGAATATTCAGTAATCGTCCCTGAAAGAGTTTAAAAAATCGCTAAAATTTAGTTAACACAAAACTCTAAAAGACGATATTACGACCATGATATTTTATTTTATATTAATAGGTTTGTTTTTTTTTCGAATTTTATATCTATATCTATAACTACTTGTAAAAAAACGACTATCCGTACTTACCTGAATTTTCTTTTATTTTTGTAAACAAATAAAAGACTTCGTTGGAACGCGAAATGGAGCAATTATCTTGTGTGTCCTGCTCTACATTTCCTAACAAATGCATAATTCATTTGCTAGCATTTGTTGTTTTTCATATTTTATGAAATAAAAAATTCTAAAATTTCGAATATTTTTATGAAAAATATTTTTGTTTACATTTGAAAGAGAAAAGCCAAGAATTTTTAAGACTTGGTAGCATTTTTATAACTATTTAGTTTTTAAACAGCTAAATTTATATCTACTTAAAAGTTACATCTAAAAGTTAAATTTGTATGGAAAATTTATACAATATTCGAAAAAAACAAACCTTAATATTTGTTCTTTTTACGTTGAAAGTCAAAATTATAATAATTTTATTTATAAAAGTATTTCCAAAATCCATTTACATTTTTGAAGTTAAGAACTATGTTGAAATAAAAATACTGAAGAGTATGTGGGGAAGGAGTCCCCACGCTAATATTAAAAAAAACCGCTATTTTTGTTCGTTTTACTCCTGCAAGGAGCTTAGGACCGCTAGACTAAATGAAAAATGGCAGAATTCACCTGGGCGCCAAGGCTTTATCCAAACAATTCGCACATAACGTAGCAATACCATCTTGAACCAAACCAGTTGTCAATTTTCACTTTCATAACAAAGAATATTTTTATCTGCGATGTTTATTTTTCAAGATAAACGCAATCTAAAAATCTAGCCAATTAAATAGAAATTTGGGACATACATTGTGATATTGGTGTTGCGTTTTTACCTCGGGTGCAAATATTTTTTTTATAGATATCAGCGATTAAAATATTATACTACTGATTTGTTTTTTTCGCAGATGACTTACATAAAATCCTTAAGCCAAAACCGTTGTGCGTTTTCATATATATAATTCAGTTGTAGAGATACGGTCGATATTTCCAATAAAAGCCCTTTTCTCTTTGCGAAACTTAGTTCTCGCAATAAAAGCGATTAAAAAATTTATCAAATTAGGTAAAAATTTGGGACTGGCATAATGAGAGACCTGTGACCTCTGGCGCAAACATTTTTTCTCTAGCTCATTTAGTTTTTGAGTTATTGAATACAAAAATTTCCTATTAGCGATTTTTAACCGTCTATATCTCGAAAATTAACGGATTTTTATCATTTTTGGCAATATTGTTTTTAATTCCAGAAATTTTTATACCATTGGCGTTTCTGTTAGTGTTGGCGATTTTTTGTTCCAAAGTAAGCATTTTTTTATTTTAGCGATTTTTAAATATTTGGAGATTTTTTAATTTTGCCGATTTATTTTATAGTTTAGCGATTTTGTCAGCTTTGGTACTTCTTTGAATTCTGGTGATTTTGTTTCAATTTTGTCATTTTTTCAATTCTGGCATTCTATGAAATTTTGGAGGTGGTTTTTAATTTTCTTTTTTTAATTTTAATTTTTTTTATTTTCATTTTTAGGATTTTTTAATTCTAGCTGTTTTTTTTTTTTAATTTTGGAGATTGTTTTCAATTTTTAAAATTTAGTAATATATTCTAATTTCAGCGTTTTGATTTAATTTTTTTTTTAATTTTAGATTTCTTGCTTTTATTACAACTAATATTGTAATTAATATGTATTTTTTTTAATTCTAATTTAGTAGGTTTGAGGTTAAGAAGAAGAATAAATCTTTTCTTCAAAAGTTATAAACACTTTAAATTTGTAAATCAGATATCGATATCGTTAGCCTTAAAATACCATTACCGAAATACTTGTAATACCGTAGTTACACTTAAAATATTTTTTATTTAAAGACCGCTGCAAATGTATTTAAAAACAAATGAATTTTCACTTTTCACCACTAAGATTTCATTAAATTGTGCTTACATTTTATTTAAGTCCAAACAACTAACAAAAATTACTTACATACATTTTCTTATTACTTTATTTTTTTAGAAAAGAAAGTAACTGAATAAAATGATCATTACGAGCATTTTATGTTGTGTGCTTTTTTAATGACTTACAAACGTAGGTAAAATTTAGATTTCTTATACAAATAAATGTTATTTCTATTTGAAACAACCATTCTGAAATATAACCTAATCAACAACAAATTCTGACTACAGAAGTTCACTGAGTGTAGTTGAAAGGAATAAATGCCACTTGTGATAATTTGGGTTGGTCGGCAATTTTTAAAGACAAACCCAATTAACACTGTTCGCGACGAAAAATTTACAAGTGGAGAATATTTTTTTTTATTAGGCCCATTTAAAGAAGTATAATTTCAGAAAAATATAAATACTATATGTTTTCTGAAAGAAACTTTTAATATGGAGCCAAAAGAGCCTTGCTATGGGCGTGTGAAATTTCATCTGATACCTACCAAATAATAATGGCTGCATTTCTTCCAAAATATTTTGAAAACACTTCACCGGCAGAAAACAGCTTTTGAATTCTGTAAATGTAATTTTTTGTTTTTCAATTCAGTGAATGTATTTTTTTATTCAATTCACTGAACGAAAATGATATTAAACGAATTCAGTGGTGAAGTAAATCAGTAAAGAATTTCTGAATTAATTTAGTAAAGAATTAATTCACTTTTTATCCGTTCCATTTATAAAATTGAACGCGTTCACTAATAAATTAATTAATTTGATTTAATAAATAGAACTATAGCAATTAAATTAATTCGTAACATAAGAAACAAATATGAATTAATTACATTCAATTGTCTTTTGTGAATTAGTTCATTGAATTTTTAATTCAGAATTCAAAATTAATTTGTCAAAGCTATGCCAATTCCCAGCCAAAAATATTTGGAATCGCCCTCAATTCAGCTTTTTGGCGTTGCTTTCGTTCCTGGATCTTTTTGCTTTGTCCCCTTCCAAGCTATCTTTAAATTATTAGGTTGAACTGTTTGACCATTTGGGAAACAAATTACCTGATCACGCGTACTTCTGTTGCAATTTTTTAGTAGTCCACTTTGGATTATTTTGAATAATTTTGTGATGCACTTTGATTCTCCATTGTAAACTAATAAACCACTCGAATTTAATAAACCGAGATCTTACATTTTTCTATAAGATATTTTGACAAGATTATTTTAATTAAAGGCGGAAAAAGTTATTAAGAAAAATATGTGTTACACTTTTTAACGGTGCACTTCTTTATGTTCAGTGGCGAAATGCTAGCGATTAAATTTATTTCTCTATAGAGATTTTTTTGTAAAGATAACATTACTGACTACATGTATATATGCTTACGGCTGTTAACTGTAGCGATATGACGCGTAAATTCCATTACATTCGCATTGAATCCAATTGCACTTCAAACCAATAACAACAAACACGAATAAAATAAAAAAAAGAGCTTGGATCGAATTTAAACCTTCCATATAGAGAGGTATTTACGAAACTGCAGCTTCAAATGGTGTTGGTATTTTGAGGAGGGTGTGTTGTATTCATATATGTATATATACAGTAAAACTCGCTTAAGATGAACTCCGGGGGACCAGACAAATTAGTTCGTTGTAAGCGAGGTTCGTAATAACCGGGACGAAATTTTGTTTACATTTTTTTTAAGATCCACAAAATATTTAATATTTCTAAAAAGAATTTCGGAAATTGTAAAACTTTTTTATTTGATTTCTAAAGTAACTTTTATGCAAATATTATATTAAAGGAAAAATGTCTATGTGTTCGATTCAAAATTTGTCAAAATTCAAAAAAAAAAAAAAATATATATAAAAAAATTGCCAAATTTTGGAAAGTTCGTATTAGAAATAGAAAATTTATGAAAATTTGTTTGTGGGACCATCAGAAACAGTTCGTTGTAACCGAGGGTTCGTATTAGGCGAGTTCGTATTAACGGATGTTTTTTATATGAAAATTGTTGCAAAAAAGTCGGGAATTTCAAATTAGTTCATATTATCCGAGAATTCGTCTTATCCGAGTTCGTATTAAACGAGTTTTACTGTATACAAGTGTTTCTGTGTGTGTGAATAATTTTTACTGGTAATACTGTTGGATTGTCGACATTTTTTGTTGTTGTAGTATTTTTTCCATAGCAGAAGTTTATAAATTTATGTCGAGTGTCAAGCAGCCTGAAGTATTTTCCACTTGAGTTCGTATATAAAGTTTCACTTCTACCAACGCTTTTGCTGTTGCTGCTGTTTTTTTTATATTATTTTCATTTTTGCAACAACTAAAATATTACTTTAAAGTGGTGGGAAAATTTAAAAAAAAACATCATATTTTATGTAAAAAAAAAAAAAATAAATAAAAATATGAAAAATGATATAAAATTGAATTGAAAATATATACGGTATCGTATCTTCCCATAACATCATTCATTCATTTATTCACCAGCGCCCATCATCAAACCAAACGTTTGTTATTCAATTTCTTATGCACTCAACTTTTTTCACAACAGCTTAAATATTCTTCAAACAGTGGTTTGGGTTTAGAACTTTTTTAAATTTAAACTTAGGATTGATATAACTTAAGATCCTCATCAAGTCATATGGTCTTAGAAGCTGTTTTATTTCTATTCTCTTCTCAATTAACTTTGACTGATATTATACGACGCCCAATCGATTTTTTTTAAACAAAATTAAAAAAGTTATTTTAACCATATTTTAGAATTAAGTAGTCGTGGAACATTGTTTATTTTATGAAATTAGTTTCAAAAACTGTGTCATTTCAGTAATATTTTATCTCAGCTTCGAGGAGTTTAGTTTTCCTTTCTTATTTTAATATTTATGCAAAATTTACTGAGAAATTTTAACAATATTTTACAAAACTAATCACTTAAGTGCTTATGCATAATAATTTGAAACCCTTATAACACGTTTATAAGATGAATTTTATAAGAACAATTTGTTTTAAAAGTAACTTATAACATTTAAAATTGATTATGCATATGACCCTTAAATTATATGAAGTAAAGGTACCGTATATTCTTTGTTAAAAAACTTCATAAAACCACAGTAAATTATAATGTTTTCAGCATCATTTGAACACAGAGTCATCTTCTGCTGCATCTTCTGCTTCTTATGCTACAAATACATAACTACAACCAACACAACTGACATGACAAATGTTATGGAAATATATAATATGTATATACGATTGACAGTTCGATAAAGTGACAACAGTAAATGCTCAAACATCAATGATGCATGCAACAGTACACTAACGGAATCAACACCATGTAAAAGAAGAAGAAAACGAAAAGGGAGTACTATAACTTGGCACGCAGAAATGTGAAAAATATTTAATAATGAGAAACAATCAATAAAGCTCAATTTCCCACTATCAACTTAAATATTATAAATTCACTTAAATAAATTATCATTTTTCCCCCACTCAATACACTGACACTAGCAAAGCATCCTTTTCTCTCAATATTGGAACTAAGTATCTATTCATAGAAACACATTTACATTTGAGGTTTCCTTTTTGGCTTTGTATGCAGTTACAACTATTTTATATGCTTAACATTTTATAATTGCATTGTATAACATACCACTGAAAGAGGGTGGGCTGGTGGAGGTGGCAAAAATGAAATGTTAGAGAAAACAAGCAAATTTTACAATTGCAATTAAATTCATTTTAATTACATTTCAATATACTGAGAAACTCTAACAGTATTGTGGTCGCAACAAAATGCTTTTAGTTAGTAGCATAGCAAAGATTTTCTTAGTAAGTATCAAATAAATAATTTACACCATTTCCAACTAAATGTCGGAAATTGTTAAGGCTTTCACCAAAAATGGCAAGGGTTTTACGTCAAATTATTTTTTTAACAGAAAGTAAGCTATTTAGTTTTAAATTAAAGCATTTCTTTTGCTATTTTTTGTTCTGCACAGTGCAGATTTTAAAATCAAAAAAGTAGTAAAATAGAAATTTCGTAAAATTTTTAAGAAATTATAATTTTGTTATTAGAACAAACAGTTTAAAGCCATTTCGCCTGCATATCTCTTTTTCTACCGTCCATATTGCCTTTGTTACAGATAATATAACTTGACGCGAAAAGGAAACCTTTTGATTGATATTAGTTAATTTTATTTATTTATTTTATTTTATTTTATTTTATTATATATTTATTCTAATTTCAAAACATGCATCGTGTACAATGTGATTGATGAAACTTCAGTTGTGCCGACCGTATACTCCGATTCTAAGCAATTGTAGGGGTTTACGGGTTCGACTCCCGGTCATGGCATATACAAAAAGTTTTTCATAGTGAAACAATTTAGTAATTAAATACTTTGATGAATTTGGGTACGATGATACTGTGGCAGTATGGTGATGACTCCCTTATGTCTGATAAATTTTTCGATAAAAATATTTCTTCTTCCTGTAAATGAACTTTGGAAAAAAAATTTTAGTACCCAGCAAAAATATGTGTAAGTCATTCAAAACAAACAACTTTTAAATTGGTTACAATGGAGCGATAAGTGCTCTTTTTCTGCTTCGAATGTATGTGCTTTAAAACAACTTTCAAAAATGTATATATAATGTTGTTTTTTTCTTTGTAAATGCATTTGTTTGTAAATTACGAATTTGTTAGAGATTCCATTTTTTATCCCTAAAAAAACAAAATAGTTAATTGTATTAACGTACTTTATTAATTTACGATTATTTACATATTTTTTAATTATTCGTACATATTTTAAAAAATACTTCAATTACAGTTCCCATTGAAAAAGGAAAGGAAATAAAGAATTGGATCCCATTGAACCTCCTGGACTATGACCCAAATATTAATTTTTCTTTTCACTAAATGCAAATATATAAAAGTTAACAATTAAAATGTATTGTTAGGGCTCTATGAAGTCGCTCGCGTGCTTTTGCACCGTGCACCAAAGAAATATGTTAATAAAATTTGTTGCAATGTTAACATATTTTATCGTTTAAGACATACCAATCAAGAGGTTCGTTAACAGAGGTTGGTCCCTTACCTTTTCTTATACATTAAAAGTTCTATAAATGTCACCTGCTTTAAATGTCGATATGCTTTAATTGCTATTACATCTTAAAAGTCGTAAAATCAAGCTAAATAAATAATTCTATAGTGACAAAAAATATATTATTTCTTCAACTTAAAAGTAGATTTAAAAAAATGACTGCCGTCAACTTTAAAATGAAAAAAAAATTTTCAACATAAGAATTTAACTAATCACGATTGCAAATTATAGCGTTGGAACTCAATGCATCGTTTAATGAAAAAGTTGATTTTAAGCTAACGATGGTTGACTTGCAAAATTCAAATGACGACATGGTATTCGCCTTCGAAATATGTCTGGGGAAAAACTGTCCTCCAACTGTTCTCAGAATTTAAAGCTAAAATTTCAATTATAGATCTGCGGATTCAGCATATTTATAATGATGGCCTTATTACTGTAGAGTTGTAAAATCAAAAAATAGTTTCCTAGTACGCTTTAATATTCTGAAAATTCCTTGAGTAATGTTTTTAAAAAAAATAATCAATCAGAGGGTTACATATAACTTTTAGTCCCAGCTTTTAGGATGTAGATTATCTTTAAACTTAGTTTAACGCAGTTTATAACTGGAATACTGCTTCTAAAATCTATTTTATTTTTCGTTTTCGGTTTAACTAAACCAAGTTTAACTGACATCCCAAAAATTCGGTCTTAATGTATTAATCTTATTTAATTCAATATCGTAGCTTTTTCGAATTTAACGACTGAAGTAAACATCCCAGGAAAATTTTTTATAATCGGTAGCCAACCACACCCATTCTACAACTGGTTCCACTGCAACCGATTACATGGAACTGGTTCCGGAACCAGTTCCTGGGATCCCATATGGAAGGTGTGGGTGACGTAAAATCAGTTCCAGAACTAGTTCCAGAACTGATTCTAGAGCAACCGGTTCCAATTTGGAGCTATAGAAGGGGTTGATTTTGGGACAATTTCAAACAAAAAGAATCGGTGTTGGAATCGACAGTAGAAGGGGTTGTGAATGAAAAACAGCTATTGTACAACCGATTCTTTGGAACAGAAAATTTTCCTGGGATGTTACAAACTTATTTAAAAAACTAATGAACAAAAATTAAAAAAAAAATTGGTTTTGTCTGATTTTGACTTAATCGAATTGATTCAGATGCAAAAGAAGTGTTTCCTTAGTATTGCCCTAAAAATAATAAATAATAGCTTTTGTTACACAATAGGTTCAGAAATGGGCTCTGTAAAGGCTAAACATTAAAATTGCCTCTAAAATATGCTATTTCAGACATTATAAAAAGCACATTTAAACCACTTTAAAAAATGTATTATATTATATATTATAATGAGTACTTCTAAATCAATCTAAAAATGCAAACAAAATGTACTCGTATTGATGTGATGAAAATGTGTATCTAAAAACGATACTTTTATTAACATCATGTAATCACTTTTAAATTACTAACAAAATGCTTCAATTGAACTACTGACAACATGGGACATCACGTGTAAAATAAATCAGTGTTAAAGCTAACTACTTCACAATCAGTTGATGCTATTCGGAGTGCTTTTAAAATAACTTTTTTGTAATGGATTTTTTTGCTGGGTAGTTAATACCAATATAAATTACGGTTGTCCCATGCGATGGTGACAAACATTACTCGCCATAGCCTGTGTATAGGTTTGCCGGTTCGATTCCCGGTCATGGCATATAAAAAAAGTTTTTCATATAGAGAAAATTTAACAACCAAAATACTTTGATCAATTGACACATGAGCTAACCACTGACGAGTCTTTGGGTGAAACGCAACTCTAGTGATGATTCCCTCGTGCCTGTTAAATTTTTCAATAAAAAATTTGGCTGGAACTACTAATCTGTTTTTAATGGTAGGTGTTCCCTTTTATCTTCATATTATTTAACAAATATTATATGATTTAATAGAGCAATTTTCATTTCAGACCAAAACCAATTTTCTAAGCCGAAATTATTCGGATGTTGGTTTCATTTTTCCTAAGCAGCACGATAATTTTTCCCAAAAACTAAGGAATTGGCATTACATATATAATTTCAATAAAGAAGTATCTTCATATAATATCTTCATCTTTTCCTTTCTTTTCTCTTCTCTTTTCTTTGGGAGTTTTTTCATTATAAGACAACCAAGCTTTAGAGATTGTTTCATTTCCTCTTTTGGGGACGATTTCCTTGCCTTTGAGTAATATTAATTTCTTCTCTTGGGCCATATTTCATTAGTGGTTAATTGATTTATTCTTTTAAAATGGCGCCGCTGGATCAGAAACGCAAAAGTTAGTCTATCAGTTAAGTTTCGAGATCTTAGGTATACGTTTGTGAATTGGGACGATCGGAATTCGAAGCGCTGTAAAAAAAGAACCGGGAGAACTGAACCAAAGTTGGTCCCAGAAACATTTGAAAACATTTTCAATATTGTTTGTTCTTGTGGCACTACAAACTTATTATAGAAAATTTCATTAATTTATGTTCAGATCTGCAGTTTGATTAATACCAGGTTCGTTCATTTATAATAGAGACCGTAACTATTGAGACTTTTATCATAAAACTCAGATGTTGTTGTTGTTTCTTTAATTTTATTTTTTTGAGCAATATACTTGAGTCAGTTTTCCGACATTTGCTTCTATATGTTTTTAACTTAGAAATTCAAACCCTCTGTCCCTGATATATAACCAGAGTTACATAAGCGTTAGCACAGGTACATCTATATGAATTTTATAGCTATAATTAAGCCCTTAACTTTGGTTATATTTAAATAAATTAACAGGCCTCAGATTTTAAAATTTTTCTTAAATTAATATTTTGAAATTGTGTATTTCATTATATTAAATCAATACATAGAAATCTATTTAATATAGAACGCATTTACAAATCTTTACATTAATTTTACTAAGCTATGATAAATATATACCCAGCGAAATTGTCGGATACAAAGAACCGGTTGCAGGACAACCGGTGATTTGTGATTTTTGATTGGTGATTGTTTTAGTTTTTCCCAAAAGCAACAGTTCTTGTCCTCCGAACTAGAACAGATTGCTTTGGAACAGGTTCTAGAACCAGTTATAGAACTGGTTAAATTTTGACTTGCAGGAATCATTTCTTGAACCTGTTCCATGGAACCGTGGTACAAAGACCTGTTCTAGAACAAATTCAGAGGTAACCAGTTCAAGAAAATTTTGCTGGGTAGTATTTGTGGTAAAATAAGCATATTTCCAATAAATAAGTACCTGCAGTGGAAAATTTTAATGGATACATGTTTTACAAAAATTTGTTAATTACGCTGCAACTCATAAGCAAACATTCTATTTTTAGATTTTTGTTTATCTATTTAATCTAAAAATAGAATATTTCTATGTGTCTCTGTTTGATCATTTCAGAGTAAAAGACAATAACAGAAAGCTGAATAGGAAAGAAAACTATGGATTAGTTATGTTGCATTCAAGGCCTTATTTGGGTGAGATGGCTAAGCTTTCGTTGCATTTTTATGTTTGTAATATGAGAACATAAACATAATATGAGAACATAAACATAAACAAATAAACAATTAATAACTTAATAGAAAATCACTAGTGAAGCCTGTCCATACAGAAAAGCAGAAACTAGATCTAGTCTGATTTAAAAATTAATCAGCCTTACTATCAATATTCTCCAAACGTGTATTTTAGTTAAAGTCGTCTATAGTTAAAATATTGGGTGGCAGTATGCCTTGACTTGGTTTATTTTTGGAGCAGTCTGATTGATTACTTTATTTTCAACCAATCAAAATGTTTGAAACTACAAATATTTTTGTAGGGTTTTCATATACAGAATGAACAAAACCGTATGATTAAAAATAAATTCGACTTTAAATTTAAAATACTCTTTTATAGTAAGGGACAATGTTTATAATCTTTAGAGAAAAAGGTTTATTCTGTTTCTTAACCTCAAACCTACTTAATTAAAAATTGCAACAATGCATATTAATTACAATATTAATTGCAGCTGTCTATATGACGTCAAAACAACACTGTAATTAATAATTTTGAACCAATTTATTTTGACCACTGGCAAATACCGCTGTCTTATTTTAAAAAATATCGAACTGGTACAAAAATGGATACATATTTTCCGGAACTTCAATTGCAGTTTTCGTAAATTAGAGAAAAAGGTTTATTATTCTTCTTAACCTCAAAACTACTAAGTTCTTAATTATTGTTTTGGGATACTATTTAATTTATTCTCTTTATTGTGTCCCAAATATGGTACGGAGCTTTTGCCATAATTACAGTATTCTATGGAAAATCATTTGAAAAATGTCAATAAATATTAATTGTGCGTATTGAGTGTCAAAAAAAATTATTAAATTATTTGCAATTTAAAAATTTGTTTCGCGAATTTTTTGTATTTTACTGTCTTTTAATAAAAAAAAATATATAAATATTTTCTCTACATGATCTGCATTTCACAAATAAAAGTACAAAATTGATCTTGTTATGGCTAAGGCTTTTCTATTGCTATTTCATTAGACATTTCAGAGAAATCGGTTAAAAGCATCCTTAAATAACTGCACTCACAATATTTTATTGTTAAAAACAACCTAAAATGCATATTAAATTAATTGAAAACACAATTAAAAAAGTACTACTGATTTTTCATTATATTCAAAACATATTGCTATTTATTTTCAAACATTGTTTAAACAATCCAGAAAAGAAATAAAAATAATTGAAAAGTCTGTTAAAACAATCATTCATTTTTAACTGACAAAACGTAAAAAAAAAACGATTTTGTGGTTTGTTTTTTCATATTTGAAATAATTTTTTTTTGTTGAATTTTCAAAACACTACCACACAACAAACACGTTCATATTTTTATTGGCTAGCTTGTGTGTATGAGTAAAGCATTTCTTGTAATTTGAATTGAAATAATTTTGTGTACAAACAAACCATTTTAACAAAAAAGAAAACCGAAAACATTTGAATTTTTTGTTTTAAAACAGAAAACAACAAAATTATTTAAATTATTTTTTCTAAAAATAGAAAACTAAAAATAGAACATTTGGCTGAAAATAACATTTCCTACAGACGATAAAAATTTTTTTGGAGTTTGTTTTTTATTGACTGATAAAAAATGTTAAACAATATGTTTCAATGTATTTTAATTGATTCTTCAATTGAAAACAAACTTTACCTATTACTTTTCAAATAAACCTCAATCGGTTATGGAAAATATATTGTAAGTTTATACATTCGTAAAATTTAGTTTATTTCGGAATTACGCATTCTTTTCTTCATTATTTTGGATAAGTGAAATTTTTCATTAACTCCATTTTCGCGTCGGATAATTAATTTTGAATGAAAACAAAAATTTTAAATTTCCAAAGTTTTTAAATAAACTTACGAAATTCCGAGTTGAAAATACATACATTTAATTGATATAAGCAAAAAAAAAAAATTGAAAGGTGATTCACAGACGGATGAAAAGAAATAATTTCTTTTCCACCGGGTTAGGGCAGAATAAATTCAAATCCAATGAAAAATATCCTTTAACAATAACTTTTATCATTTTGTACAATTTATTTTGACCATTAGCCAATAAAAAAAACATTATCGATTGGATACAATAGTGTTGTTCAGAATTACAATTGCATTTTTCGTCAGCTATTCAAATGAAATATATTTGGTTCGTTAACGAAAAATAATGTACTCATTAAAATATTTCTCTCTCGCCCCATAGTTTTATTTCGAATAAGTTCAACAGCTCCTGAGTTACCCCTTAATTAACCAATTTTTCTACAACACGGTATCCAATATAGTTTTCCACTGTATATGTACATTTTCAATTTGATACATATGTACCTATCTACATACATTACTTATGATTCTCTCTTAAAATTTGATTTTCATCAGTTCTTATCTTAATGATTGATGGGAAATTTTTGTTGAATATTGTTTGTATTGATATTAAGCATAGTCATGCATGTATTGTTTGATTATTATGTTTAACATATCCATAGGGCTAAAGGATTTGTTTCCTCAAAAATATATATTGAAAGTTTACTTTTCTGTACATTGTGTTATGTACATTATGTTTGTATAATGAATAGGAAAACTTACTTATTGTACAATCACTTAATACTGACTTACTTTAGTGTTATTGAAATATGACAGGAACATTTTACTGATTATAATGAATGTTCGATATTAAGATGATTGATGAGAAATTACTGTTATTATCTAACAGTAATCAAGTTTAAATCTTAGGTTCCTGTAATAAAAATGTAATTAAATTTAAAAAAGGGAAGTTCATTTCTTTTTTTTTTTTGTTAGAAAATTGTTCGCAATTTAAAAACAAATTTTAAAACTTTATATATAGGATATGCTCCACAATAATTTTGAGCAACGGCTTTCTTATGACACCGACAAATATCTTGGGTAAAAATCATTAACCCTACCGAGCCCACTACGGTCCTATTGTTCTGACTTTATTAAGAATCGTGGTACTCAAAAAACCATATTTTTTTTTATAAAAATCGAAGCAGTAGATGAAAATAGTCTTGTTATGTTAGAAGCGTTTTATAGCGTAAAAACTCTCCTTATAACCCTGATATGATTCAACTTTCGTAGTAATACAAAATGTTCTCTGTATATATTTTGTGCACAGCAAAAACTGGTTCCAATTACATACTCGTAGTAATAACATTAAGCGTTTTTTTTTGAATGACCTGGATTTAGAATTTTTCATACAAAAAGTGGATTTAATAAATCCAAAAAAAAAAGCTGTATTTATTTGTCTGGGTTTACATATAACAATAAAAGCACAAATATATGAAACAGCCTATTAATTTAATGTCAGAAAAAAATACAAATGACAATTAAAAGTAAATCAAAAAATTTAAAAAATAACAAATAAAAGGTTTTTATTAAAATTTTTTTATGAAATATGTTTATAAAAAAAAATACACCTCACCAAATACATATTTTTCATCTTGGACATGGAGAAATAGCTGAAAGAGAAATGGTAATTTTTCACTCTACTGTAAGTATTTTAATTAAATCCAATTAGTGAATATTAAATATTGCAGTGAAATATTTCAATTGTGTAAAAATATAAATTAAAATGATAAAACTGAAAAGGCAGACTGTTTATCGCTGTTTTATATAAAATATAATTAAAAATTAAAAGTTAAAGTAAAATCCTTTATCATCAAATTCGGTATTAAAAATTAGGACGAAAGAAGTGTCGGACAGAAAATTCTTTTTAAAATAGGGAGAATCTAACCCCATCTGTTGAGCACTTTTAGAACTACTTATTGGATTTATTAAATCAAAGTGATTAGAAAAAGCGGCTATTATTTTCTTTTTAATTTTTGTTTTTACAAACATTTTTTTATGGTATTTTTTTAATGTTCGCATTACATGCATTTATTGTATTTCATGTATATTTTTAAATGACATTTTGTATAAAGTGACCCTTAAAAGGTTTTCTTTATATTTTGTTTTAAACCAGTTTATTTTTTTTTTTTTTTTTGTTCAAATAACATTTGAAATGTTTAAGTGTATATTTTTTTCTCTTTGTTCTAACTGTCATTTATAGTAGGAAGGACAAAGCTATGTTCATGTGAATGTGTGTTTATATTATGCCCTACATCACTCTGTAGAACTGGTTATATTGAGTTTGTACTGATGTTTGTAACTACCAAAAACACAGGGCTTATATCAACCTTGTAGTATGCCGATCGTGTCAGATTCACTATTTGGTGGATTTAGCGATTTCTGATAACCAAACCAGTGTGACTTTAATCGAGTTTTTGCAAAGGAGCTATGCAATTTCATTAACGGATGTAATAAATCCAAAATGTAGTTTTCAAAGTGCCCAATAGATGGAGTTAGCGTCCACCTATTTATACCCTACACCACTATGTGGTCAGGGTATTATAAGTTTGTGCTGATGTTTGTAACACCAAAAAATATTGGTCGTAGACCCACCTTATAGTATACCGATCGGTTCAGAATTTTTTTTTATTTCGATTTAACGATGTCCGTCTGTCCGTCCGTCCGTCCGTCTGTCTGTCCATGCAATCTTGTGCGCACTCTACAGGTCGCAAATATTAAGATATTTTGATGAAATTTGGTACGCAGACCTATGTTGGCCCAAGGACGAACAAGTTTGATTTTGGTGAACATCGGTCCATGTTTAGACCTAGTGCCCATATAAGGGTCCTACCAAAATTATACTGTTTATACGATGCAGGTCGTAAATATTAAGATATTTTGATGAAATTTGGTACACAGACCTATATTGGCTCAATAACGCAGCTTATTGATTTTGGTGAACAGCGGTCCATGTTTAGACCTAGTGCCCATATAAGGGTCCTACCAAAATTATACTGTTTATACGATGCAGGTCGTAAATATTAAGATATTTTGATGAAATTTGGTACACAGACCTATATTGGCTCAATAACGCAGCCTATTGATTTTGGTGAACATCGGACCATGTTTAGAACTAGTGCCCATATAAGGGTCCCCCCAAAATTGGCTTGGTTACAAACTGCAGGTCGCAAATATTAAGATATTTTAATGAAATTTGGTGCGCTGACTCACATTATAGAAAATTTTGACACAAGCCCCATTTTAACCCATTCGAATTTCGGATCCAAACAATACACCAGACTGGTGTAGGGTATTGTATAGTCGGCATGCCCGACTTTAACCTTTTTACTCGTTTAACAATGATTTTATTGTAACTTTAAATGCTTTGTTATAGTTTGTACAAACAACAAGATACAGTCTTTCTTTTGAGTTTCATCACTTCAATTAATATTTTTACACAATCACAATATTCCATTGCAATATTTAAACTTCGTCAAGTGAAAAACTGCCATTTCTATTTCAACTATTTCTCCCCTTGTGCTGGTTGAAAAATAAGTATTTGTTGAGGTGTAGTTTTTTTTTTAAACATATTTAACACACAAAATTTTAAGAAAGAGCTTTTGTTTGCTAGTTTTTAAAATTTTTTGTTTCTTTTTTAACTTTCATTTTGTATTTTTTTTGACATTAAATTAACAGAATGTTTCATATATTTAATAAATTCACTTTTTTATAAAAAACTCTAAATCCAGGTTATTAAAAAAAGCGCTTATTGTGTCCTATTCTCTTCAATAAAAGAACTTATTAAACAACTGCAAAAGGTGCACTGCAATTCAGTATTATTTTCAGCACTATAAAAAGCAATTTTCATCATTTATTTATGTACTAATTAATTTTTTTTAAATTTATTTATTCTCATTTTATATATTTTAAGAAACTGAAAAATTCAAAATATTGAATTTAAACAAATTAATTATAAATACTAAAAAAAAAATAAAAAAAAAACTCTTGGGCCTGTTTGGAAATAAACAGTATTAAAATCACTTTCTAGGATTATTTTTAGAGCAATAATGCTTTAGACGCAATACTTAAGTGATCTTTTTAGATGTTGTTCAGATTTACTACTTAAAGAAAGCTGTAAAAATATACTAACGGATACTTTGGAAGAAACGAGAAGAAGTGATTTTTTTTTAGCTTATACAGAATTACTTTTAAGAAGCATTAATTACACTAATGGATAATTTTGAACCAATGAAAGAAGTGGTTTTTTAAATAATGACTCAATTTTTTTTCCTGAATATTTAAAAAGTAAATCAATAAAGTTGTTTTAGTTGAATAAATAGCTAAATTTGAAAATTTTTATTTTTTTATTTTTCTATCAATCAAAATTTTCTGTTAAAAACAATCAGTTCCCAGCAACTTGCTTCACAAGTATCCGTTAGTATATTGTTACTGTCTTTTTAAAATTACTTTTGAACAATATCCAAAAAAAAATCTCTTAAGTTTAGCTTCTAAAGCATAACTGCATTAAAAGTATCTCAAAAGGTGATTTTGATATCATTTGAAAACCAGATGATTGCCTGTTCAATTCCTGGAGGGACCAATATTTTTTTTATCTTTTGTTTAATATTTAAAATTAATTTGTTTAAATTCAATATTTTTTTAATTTTTAAATTTTTTAAAATATATAAAATAAAAATTATGAAAAATTCTTTTTTATGCGCTTATGAAAATAGTACTGAAAACATTATTGAATTGCAGTTAATTAAAAATAAAATGCAAAATGACAATAATTTAAATGGAAGATATGTTATTGTTTTTTTCTAAATTATTTTCCATTGTTTCAATGTCCATATTCTGCTGGCTTTAAGGAAAAGTAATGTAAGTGTAATTTTTTCATTCTTTGGCGTAACTAAAACACCAACAACCAACACCAATAGCTAACCGGGTTAGAAACCCAAAAATTTAACTTCAAGCTCCCATAAAAATGCAAAAAAAAAACCTTAAAATTTACTAGTGCCATTATGGATTTTTCTCGATGTTTGCACAAAGTGCAATGCAGGGGAATGTAGAATATCTTTCCTAATGCATTAAACACATAGACGACTGCAGCTGCACGACTACAGCCTGTCAAAAATAAAATACACACGTTTATATGAAAACGATTATTTTGACACCAACACAGCTACACGGCTACACGACTACTTTTGCCGCTGTAGTCAACTTAGGATAATTTCTATTTTTGTTGGCTACAAAACAAAAATAGTGTAAAACAGGACAATTTTTCCCGCTAGAGGTGAAAAAAATCGCTAGTTCTGACTAGAAAATCACCATTATGGGAACACTGTAGAAACAGCTGTTTATATTTTACAATTGTTTGAAGATTTCATTAATTTATATTTGGAAATAATTTTATTGTGATGTTTTGTAAAAAAAATGGATCTTACAAAATTAACAAAATATTTATCAGCCATTATTTTAGAAGCACAAACCAAAAAAGATTAATATTTATCAAAACGTCAAATTTTTAGGATCAGTTGTTTATATGTGGCTGTCGTTTTCAAAAAAATTAAGTAGCTGACTACACGACTACAATTGCAGCATGCTGCATTTGTAGTCGTGTAGTCGTGTAGCCGCAGTCGTCTATGTGTTTAATGCATAACAGGTACAAAGTAATGACCAGGGCTACAAAACAATGTTCCCCTCTATCACAGCTGGTTGGTCAATCAAATTATTAATTTATTAAGAAATGATTTAGTCACCTATAACCATTTTATAGTTAAGATCTCTCTCTAGGCAATGATCATATATTATTTGTATAATCGCATTCCTGTCTGCTAATTGTTTACAATAACTGATATAGTTTTGCCAACTGTGAAATGACCAGTATACTGGAATTGGATGAGCCTAGTATAGAAAATTCTGGAATTTTGGAAGAAAGAAAATTCTGATACTAAAATCGTATAACTAGAAGCACTACACTAGGTATAATGTTAGTACTCTAGGTGTTTCCGGAATTCTCTATCACCACGGAAGTAAAACTATATAAGGTTGCCATATGTTATTTCGTTAGTGGCGTATTAGAGTTGGTATAGTTAATTCCGCTTTATAGTGTATAGTGGGTTGAGCATAGAGTTTGTGTGTTTGTTATATTATTGTATTTAAAGTAATACAGTGTTAAATAAACAAGTTTTTTTTATTTGCGGAAGAGCACCAACCCGGTTTATCTAAAGGAGATTAACGGACATTTCATAAGCTAAAACGTAACAATTGATGTCAGCGGTGGGATTGAATATTTTGACTGAAATGGAAAAGAACCCGGTTTATTTAAAGGAAATAAGACGATTAAACGAAAATGCATAAAATGTATAAAAACGACTAAGTGGTAGTCATTTTAATAGTGACAATGTTTGTGGAAGAAGAAAGTTTCCTGGAACTTATGCATGGAAACTTTTCGTTGAAATAATGAAATTTTTCATAAAATGTCAAAAATTTCATTTTATTTTTTAAAAGCTTCATATATTCAATGAAAAATTTTCACTCAAACAGGTTTCATAAAATGTATAAAGATTTTTCATTGAATTCAAGAAATTCTTCATTTATTTTGTGAAGAAAACTTTATTAGTTTACTGAAAATTTTAATTAAAACTCGTAAAACTAAATTAATTCTGTGTATATTATACAGAAATTGCATCCTGTTTCATTCAGTTCTTTCCGGAATGTCACCCAATTCTTTATGTAATGTGCAGTTTCATTGTGACAACCGATTTTTTCAATCGAAGTCTCTCGGTTGCCTTAACCTTGCAGTTCGGTTGCCCCAAACCAATTCAATTGTCACAATGGAATTCGGTTGAAATTCACTTATGACAACCGCATAAATTTGGTTAGAATAACTCCGTTTTAAAAAATCGGTTGTCACAGCGGACTTGTTTTGAGTGTTTAGGGTATCATATATTCGGCCTACCCGCTTTTAATTGTTTACCTTGTTTTTCTTTTGTTTAGATTTGTTTTTAAATATTTCTCTCTGTTTTAATGTCCATTAAGTTTAATGTCATCATAAAAGCATTTTTAACCCCAAGCTCTCACACTAATGAAAGCCACCTTAGTTAAAAATAACTACAAATACAATAAAAATTGAAATGAGAGAAGGACGACGACGATGATGGCAATGCTGAATAACACTTTGCGGCTTAAACAAATGTGTGTGTGTGTGTTTATAATAACCTATATGTATACTTATGTCTATGCGTTTGTAAATGTTTTTAGAATAAGTGTTTAAGTGTTTGCTCTATGAATGCTTAAAAAAAGTAATAGTATTTTTAGAATAAAAATAAAAATGATGATTATAACGACAAACCACACAATGAAACAACATTAGTGTATGGTGATGATATTAAAATGAAAATGTTTCAACTCCTAATACATTCATACTTATTCCAACATGCACTATGACAATAGAATCCACAATAATAGCGGTATTCACAATTTGACTAGTAAAGTAGTTGTCGGCCTGGTATTAAAGTAAATTTTTATTCAAACCAGTATGTATTTTGAAATTGTTAAAAAAATGTATACAACACCAGGGAAAACCTTTCTTACTCTGCACATTGTGATTCCGGCTAATAATATGTATATTAACAAGAGAGATAAAAATCATTGTTGTATGCTGAAAGAAACATAACAACTTGAGTGAGACATAACATAAGACTCCCATTTGAATTTTTTGAAAATATATCAGAATTTTATTCCGACCTAAGGCGAATTTAATATACCGTTTATCGAAAAACAAGTGCTTCGTTGACAGAACCAGTGTTGCAAATATTTGGCCTCAAAAGAAGGATAAACCGCGTCGCTGCTTCATGAGGTCTTCATTGTTGGCTAGCAAAGAGACTGAGGTCTTTTCTCTGGAAAATACCCATCTCATGAATAATAGTTTCAGAGCAATTCATAGTAAAATATAAATTCCCTAGTAAAAAGGGTGCCGCGGCCGCAAAATTTAGCTAAAACTACTAAAAATTAATTGAAAATGATGCTGCAGAAAAGAACTGCTAAATTAGTAGATTATTTTTGCTATTTATTAGTAATATAGGAACAGCAAAAATAAAACTATTAAATATACAGAATTTTAGTTATATTTGAGTTAAATTTTTGTCAATCGAAAAAAGTAAATTCAACTGCTAAAATCAGCAAAAAATTTTGTTGAATAATTAGTAGCCTAAAAAATCACCAAAAAATTTAAAATTTTCGAATTTTTTAAAAAAAATTTTTTTTTAAATCCAAATAGAAATCGAGGCTTTCGAAAAAATGTATAAAATTTTTTAGCAAATATTTTTGCTGATTTTAACAGAATATTCTCTTTCCATTCAACTAAATTTAGCTTAAAAATAGCTAAAATTTTGTAGACATAACAGTTTAGTTTTGCTACGTTTAGTCTACTAAGATTTAACAAAATATTCTGCAGATTTTTCAGTACAATTTGCTATATTCAATTAGCTAAAAGTTAACTTAAATATAAATACACTCATAAAAAAAAAAGTTAGTACAAAAGTCTGTTAAATGCGTTCTGATTAAATTGAACTAATTTCTCTGTTATTTTCTCTAAAAAATCCCGTACAAATAGATAAAAATGCTGCTAAAATAACAGTAAATAATACATGTAAAGGGTTTTTCAACAGGGACGCGACAAAAGTAGAAAGACAGGGACAGCAAACGACGCCATATTTCTTGCCGCTCTTTTGACATTTCTTTTCAGTAAGGTTTGCCATTTCATGATGGAAAGATATACGAGCCAACAACGAGTCGAAATTATTAAAATTTACTACCGAAGTTCGGAGTCAGTGGCCTCAACGTTAAGAGCGCTACGTCCAATTTATGGTCGTCATAATCGTCCTAGCAGATCAACAATTGAGCGTCTAGTGGAAAAATTTGAATCCACAGGCATAGTACAAAATGTTCCCGTGCCAGTGAGACAAAGAAGTGCCCGTAGTGTCGAGAATATTGCTGCCGCTGAGGCTTCAGTTGAAGAAAGCCCAAATGTGTCTCTCACACGTCGTTCTCATGCGTTGGGCATTTCTGTGACATCATTGTGGCGAATTTTGCGAAAAGATCTTGGCCTACATACTTACAAGATGAAATTGACGTAAGAACTGAAGCCGCTTGACCACCAGAAGCGTCGTATGTTCGTGAATTGGGCTGAGCAACAATTTGAAAATGATTCGGATTTTCATCGAAAAATCATCTTCAGCGATGAGGCTCATTTCTGGCTGAATGGCTTCGTCAATAAACAAAATATGCGTTATTGGTCAGACAGCAATCCACACGTACTCCATGAGTCATCATTGCATCCCGAAAAAATTACGGTTTATGGGCCGGTAGCGTCATTGGGCCGTACTTCTTCCGTGATTATCATGACCTGCACGTTACTGTGAATGGGAATCGTTACCGTTCAATGATAACCGAATATTTTTGGCCCCAATTGGATGATATGGACTTGGAGGACATGTGGTTCCAACAGGACGGCGCCACAAACCACACAGCGAATGTCACAATCAATTTATTGCAAACCAAGTTTGGAGAACGTGTTATCTCACGAAATGGTCCAGTCGATTGGCCGCCTCGGTCGTGCGATTTGACGCCGTTGGACTATTTCTTGTGGGGCTACGTCAAATCTATGGTCTATGCCAACAAGCCAGCGACGATTGATGAACTTCGTACGAATATCGAAGGTGAAATTGCAGCAGTATCGGGCGATTTATGCTTGAAAACCGTCGAAAATTGGGTACATCGTCTGGACTTCTGCAAGCGTGCGCGTGGTGGCCATGCAAAAGAGATCGATTTCCATACATAATGGCATCGAACGTACTTTCACAGGAATAAAGAATTTCATTGATCTCCAGAACCGTTTTTGTTTTATTTAAAAAAACTTTTGTTGCGCTCTTATTGAAAAACCCTTTATTTGCGCCAGCACAATTTTGACCTATTTGCACGGGATTTTTTTTATTCTGTAAATTCAACAGTTTTAATTTTGCTGTTCTTATTTTACAAGTATTTAGTAAAAAATTCTGCTAATTTTAGCAATTTTTTCTGCAGCATTATTTTCAACAAAATTTTAGTAACTGTTTCTGCTAATTTTTCAGATTTATTTCTATGAGTGTAGTTGCTCTAAAATCGATTCTTTGGTACAGAACATTTTACTCTTTGTGTAACACAAATACAAAATGTTGCAAACTAAAGGAAAAACTAAAGAAAATCAACTATTCTCTACATGTTAATTGTGTGTATTGCTACAGCATAAAACTTAATTTAACACTCGTCTCACATAACAAAAATTTTGTTGCATTACATTAGATTATATCTCTAGCTCGAGAGAAAAATACAAATTCACACATACACAGATGCCACATATGGCAACATATATTTTAATGTATCGCAACTGTTGTTTAGGCTTTGTACAAAAAAAAACCCAAACAACAATAGCAACACAACAATAATGAAAAAGTACGGATAAGACATTAAATGTTATGTCATAGCGTCACATTTTCCATTATTCGTGAATCATTTAACCCGAAAGCAATTTCTGTAAAATGAAATTATTAAAATTGTTCTTTGGGGTCTCCTGCATAATCCAAAATATAATCATCACACATCCACACAGATACAAATACACACTCAAGTACATATACATATTTTAACTGTTAAATGTTTTTATTTTTGTTGGTGCTGTTGGAAAACTCGTATTGTATAAATGAAATCCTGCATTTTTTGGTCTGTATATGCCGTACTTTATGTTTATTACTTTTCCGTATGTGTACGAGACTCCAATGGTGTGAGTGGGCTATTGTTTGTAACACATGTATGCTGTTATGCGATATCGCATACGTGAGTGAGTGACTCATATTATAATTTATAAATTTAATACACTTGTGGATTGTTTAAAAGTCGTTAGGTATGAGTTGGTTGCAAAAGTATACAATTTTTGTTAAATTAGTTTTTGTTTTTCAATGAAATTTTAAGCTAAAAATTGTATTGATTTCAAAGTGTCAACAAGGTTGTAAAAAGTTTCAAGTTTATACTTAATTGTTGTAATTTTAAAAGGATTTTATAAAACTAAGGACCAATTACTGAATGCCCAGTTAAAATTAAGTCAAAAGTTAATTAAACCATATTTTCATGTAGTTAAATTCAAATTTTAAATGGAAAACAACTACAAATATGCTAGCTAAAAACTCAGTTAGTAGCAAACAATTTATTTAGGCTTGTATTCACAAATGCTTAATAAAGTTAAAATAGATTTAATAAACAAATTTTCCATACAAAATTTGTTTAATAAACCTATTTTATCTTTATATATCATTTGCGAATAGACGCAAAAAAACTAACGCTATCAATTAAATTAAAATTTTATAAGGGAAATAACAATAAATGTATCAGTTAAAGTCCCTCGAAATACCTAGCGGAATATTGTGATCATTATCATTATTAGCCCCATTGGGCTAAGTGCAATTAAAACATTTTCTTTATTCCACAAAAATTCCAAAATTTCATTACATGGCTTTCAAACAACAGAAATTAACATTTTGAGTTTCCATAAATTTGAACATATTTTCATATAGCTAAATTTGTATATATGCTCTCGATAAATAAAAAAATAAAAAACAATATATGGTACTTTTAGGAATTTCCAGTACATTTCACCGTAATTTGTTAAAATCACAATTGTGTAATTTTCACGAGTGACATTTTGCAACCGACAATCGACGCCTTTGTTTACAACATACATCCATTTGGAGAGCAAAGGAAGCCTAAGTGCAGCAGGCAAAAGCAATCATAGTATTGTCAAAATTCCAATAACAGCAGCAACTGTAGTAGCTGTTGTTGTTGTTGCTGTTGATTGCATGGAGTAGTAATAGAACAGCATCATCAAAGTCCACAATAAACATCATACATCAACAGCATCGTAAACATTAGAGCAAAACGAATGGAATATGTAAACACACACATACACATACGCGTACAATATAAAAACATCAATAACAACAAATGACCAGGCACAGATCCAGTTAAAAGTATGCATTAGTTGCATGAACCTTAGAGTGGATCGACTTGGGATTTTGTTGAAACTTTGCTTAAAAGAGGGGTAGATATAGAGATTTATAATATAGAGATGTGACGTCGATAATATTTTAAACAAACTGCAGATGTCACTGTCAAGTAGGAAATTTTGTCTGGGTAGGATTTTATTTTGGGAGGATTTTATTTTCTCAAAAGAGGTTTTAACAGTGTTGACAGGTAAGGGGATATGGGCCAAAATTATGGATTTAGACTTCCGTTTGGCGACAGATTTTTGAAGAGAAGAATTTGGGTATTTGACAAAATGTGGTATTTTTAAAGATTTTGTTTCATTTTTGAAAATTATAATTTGTAACTAAAAATTTAAAATTTTAAAGGATTTAGTTTAAGGTCGAAAATAATAAGAAGTTTCGGCTAATTTAGAACTTAAACCCACAAAATTTGTACTTAACCAAAAACTAGTAGTTTTTGAACACTTTTCGTATTTAACTCCATACAAATTTTGAAAAGAAAGGTTTTCCACGATAATGAGTTTCGTGTGAAAATTATGTAGAATTTTTTCTTTCGAAAATTTAATGTACATGACTATTATTTTGAAAAAATAACATTTCAGCTTAATTATGATTGTAGGCGTGTTCGTTTACTTACTACAAGTTACTACATTTACTACAGCTGGAAAAATTCAATACAAAAAGTAAACAAAACTTTCTAATTGTAGTAAAAGTAGTAAGAAATCCGAGTAAACAAACACACTGTGTGTGTGTCTGTCTTATAATAAACGAGTTAAAGTCGGGCATGCCGACAATATAAAAACCTATTACATCAGTCTGGTTAAAAGTCAACTAATGTTTGGATCCGAAATTCGAATAGATTAAAACGGACTTGTGTCCAAATTTTCTATAAAATGATAAAAGAAGTGAAAATCGAAAATATAGCCCATATGGGCGATAGGTCCAAATATGGACCCATCCTATCTAGAATCAATAGGCTTTGTCCTTGGGACCATGTTAGTCAGCGAACCAAATTTCATTGAAATATCTTAGTATTTTCGACCTGCAGTGTGTAAACAAGCCAATATTGGGGGGACCCTTATATGGGCACTAGTTCTAAACATGGACCCATTTTAACAAAAATCAATAGACTTCGTCCTTGGGCCGACATAGGTGTGTGTGCCAAATTTCATTGCAATATCTTCGTATTTGCGACCTATAGAGTGCGCACGCGAATGCATGGACAGACAGACGGACGGACATCATTAAATTGAAACAAAAAGTGATTCTGAGTCGATCGGTATACTATAAAGTGGGTCTAGGTCCAATATTTTTTGGTGTTACAAACATCAGCACAAACTTATTATACCCTCTCGACGTAGTGGTGTAGGGTATAAAAATTGTTGAGTTTCACAATTTAAACAAAGATATGAAGCCTTTAAAGTTCGAGTGAAAAAGTAAGTATTTCTTCGTAAAATATTTAATTTTATTTTCCTACTTTGCTGAGTCGTTTCTTGATAATTTTCTATACTTAAGAGCAATGCGAACTTAGCTTTTTTGTTTTAAATTTGGGTTCCATTAAAATTAAAAGGAATTGCATATAAAATTGGGGATTTCAGCTTTCAAAAGGGGAATGAGCATAAACTTGTTCCCCACTAAACAGAGCAGTGTTGCCAGAAAAACAAAACAGCAGTCAGCGCCATCTGTTGCATTAAAACCCGGTAATTCCATAATTTAGAAACATGCGAGACCCTGGGTAGATACGTTGTAGGTAAACTTTTTGTTTTTTGGAATATCTAGCAAGGAAGGTATATAAGTGGGGCTCTCCGATTATAATGAAATCCTGCTATACGATGGGTGAGAAAAGAATAAAAAACACGTATTTTTCAGCGGTCCAATCTCACTTTTAAGGGTTAAAAACTGGGTTAAAAAACCAACCTATTTTTCTTTATATATATGAATTTAGAGTTATTGTATAATGCAGTAAAGTACTCTAGAAAATACAAATTTTGTGTACACAGCGTTGTGCAAAGGCGTTATCAAAAATGTCGGTCTAAACCTGAACAATAATGAACATCAAAAATAGCACCAGCCCCCCTCTGATTAAATTAAATATAATTTATTTTGTGTAAATTGGAATTGAAACAAACAACTGTTTTCCATATTAATATGCAATTCTAAAAAAAAAAAAAATTGAATAACAAAAAAGTTTGAATATGTTCAGATGTATTTTGTATACCAGTATTTGCCTCTACAAAAAGGTTTCATTTGATACATAATTTTTCTATTTTTCTTTAAAATTATAGGAAATAAATAATAAAATTAAAAGTGTTATTTATGAACCCGTCTTTTAACCCCTAGATATGCTACTGAGCCGATTAAAAAATACATGTTTATTATAATTTTCTCCTGTATTACATATTCTAATGTCATTAAGATCAGAGAGCACGCTCTGGCATACCTTCTATGTATGCTAATACGGAATTGATTTTAGAATTTCGATTTTCATATAAAAATCAAACTAATAAGGAAATAACCTCAATGCCTGCACGCCGATGAAACTTTGATCTGTAACTAACGAAATTTGGATACGGAATTTATAATCCAAAAATTACGTCATATTGTTGAAAGCACTCTTCTCCGGATTTCATTTTTAGCTAAGGAAATCGTCAGGGAAAGATTTTTTTTAGAATTTCTAGAAGTATTTGTAAAGTTAAATTACAAACTGAATGAGAATTTTTTGGTCTCATCTAGGAAAATCAAAGAAAAGAAAAAAAATAACAACAAAAAATTTACCACAATTTTTTTGTCATCTTCTAAAATACTCTTCTGTTGTTTTGACAGATCTAGCGGTGTATGCGAATTTGCAAATTTCACAGCTCTATCGCTATAAAGAATTACAAACATGTTAATCCAGTGTCTCGATGTGATATAAAATATCAAAACGATTGCAGAGAAACGTCAAAATAATATCAATTGCACTGTAGTGGAGAACACTTGACCGATCATTTCACGGCTAAGAAATATTTTCGATTTTTCTTTGAAAAACTCAAGTTTTTATACAAATAATAAATAATTAAAACATTTCCGCGTTCTTGTTTACTAAAATTTACGTTTTATTTTTATTTATAAATTAAAACGAAAACTAAAAATATAATTTTAAGGCAGACTTGCAAGAGCCGCTTGCATGTCACCGATATCATGATTGCAAAAATATTGAAATTCTCTTCGCTTCATTTTATTGCATGTCAAGACACTAATATAGTTTTTACAACAACAACTAAATACAGAATGAGTAAAAATACACAGAAAACAACCGAAGTATTCGGTTGTTGCCAATCGAATGCTTCGGTCGTTACTACAGAATTTTTCAGTTGTGACCACCGAAATATTGTTGAAGCAATATAAATTCTGTTTCCATTATCAAATGACTGTTTACTCTATTTATTTTCAGTCGCCACAACTGAAAATTTCGGTCACCGCAAATGAACCATTCGATTGGCAACAAATTCGGTTGTAAGCACGAATATGTTTTGTCTGTGAATGTTAAGGGTTACGCTATAGCAGTTGATCAGTAAATTAATGTTTGGATCCAAAATTTTAGTGGGTTGGTATGGACTTGTATTAAAATTTGTCTACAAATTGAGAAACAATTAACAATGAGTAAAACATTTTTATTTTGCCTAATGTCAGGCCTATTTAACCCAAAGTCGGAAATATGGTCGATATGAGGGCTACACACAGGAAAATAAGTTGCCAACCGAATTGCTAAGCCTATTTTGGTTGCTACAACCAATTAATTCGGTTGTCGAAACCATATTGTAATGTGATTCCCAAATATTTTGGGTATTGCAACTAAAATTCAGTTGTACCAACCTATTTTAGTAGACGTAACCGAATTTCAGTTGGAAAATGGCAAATTTTTTCTCTGTGTGTAGGTCAAAAAAAGGACCCATCATATCCGAATGACTCATAAAGAATAAACCATATGTTTATTCTGTCTGAGTCAGTGTAACAATTTTCTTTAAAACATCTTTATATTTGCGGTCTGTTTCGTGCATATTGGCCATTTTTTGGGTGACTTTTATACCGGCACCGATTCCTACACTCATAGAAAAAAGTTTGTAGAAAATTTAGTAAAACTGTTAGTACTTCAACTTAACGAATTTTTAACTAATTTTTAGTTAAAATTTAATTTTTAGTTAATTTTTTTGCTACCTCCACATTACTAACTTACAAATTATTTTGCTATTTTTTTTTGCTGAATTTACTTACTAATTTTTAACAATAAATTTGCTAACTTTACAGTATTTTGCTGAATTTTAGTTACTAATATTTAACAGAAGATTTGCTAATTTTACAAATTTTTTGTAAACTAAACAATTTTGGAGCGCTTATAAACAGAATGTTAAATGACTCATAAAAATTACTGCATATTTTTAACTCGCCAAAAATAATGCGAGTTTTTAAATAAAGCTAAATTGAAATGGTTGAAAATTTGTCCTACTCATAAAATATCTAAATTATTAATATTTATCGTAATACATTAATTTTCAAAGATCAAGGTTTATTTTGGACAACCATTTTAATATGAAAATTGTGATTAAAAGTATCTCTGGGGAGCAAGTGGAGTTTACGGGGATGACACTAATTTTTTCCCCCCAATATTGTACTTTTTAAGCTTATTTAAAGAATACGATATTTTTAATCGGCCATACCTTCTTTCCTGTGGGTGGAGCTTTAGAGGTGAAAATGGAAACTCAAATAAATTCGGAAGTACATATCCGATCAGCCAGCAATGAAAATAAAAAGAAGGGTCTCTGAAATACATTCTGTTATGGTTAACATATTATTGTCTATAAATATTACCACTTTTACAAAAAATCATTCCTGGGAAATTTTCATTGGCATTGAAATATAATTGGCATTACTTTATCTCAATGTCAATGCCAACAAATTTCATCACCATTCAATGCCAATGAAATTTTTTTCAATTTGCATTAATGAAAACAATGGTAATGAAATGTACACATAATTGAAGAAAAAGCATTGTAATTAAAAAAAAAAAATATAAGAAATAAGCTAATTTTTAACTTTTTTTTCTTAATTTATTCTTTTATTAAAACATGAAAACAAATACTTCTTTCATCAATTATAAATGGGCATTTAGGCATTGAACAATGCAAATTGAAAAATTTCAATTAATTGACACATTCAATAAACTGGTCCCAAGTATGTTTTTAAATACACATTTATTTTTTATTTATTAATTTTCATTTCATTTGCTCCTTTTTTACCTTTTTCCAGTCCACTAGTAATCTGCAAAAGTTTTGTTGATTTCAGAAAATTTTAGCAAAAATTTTGTAGATTTAACAGTTTTTTTTCTATTTTCATTCCAATATTATTTAGCAATTTTTTTGCTGATTTAAGCAAGTTAAATTGTTATTTGCAATTAACAACAATTTAGCTCAAATATTACTAAAATTCTGTAAATTTAACAGTTTTTTTTTGCTGTTTTCATTTTATTAATATTTAGCAAACTGATTCTGCTAATATTAGTAGTTTTTTCTGCAGCATCATTTTTAACTAATTTTTAGTAACTTTTTCTGCTATTTTTACGGACTTATTTGTATGAGTGTACCAACCGATTTCTACCAAAATTAATTGGCTTCATCCCAGACGGACGGACATCGCTAAATTGACTAAAAACGTGATTCTGGTATACTAAAATGGTATACAGTTTTTGGTGTCACAAACATCGGCATAAATTTAATATACCTAACTACCCAGAAAGGTGTAACTACAGAGCAAAAAAGTTATGCAAAAGCAGTAGAAAAAGCACTAAAATTAATAATCTGATGTACTTATTTTTTAACAGCAACAACATTGAGTTATTACAGAAGGGCAGTATTCCCACTATAACATCTTTTCAGTACTTTTTGAACGAGTGTAATAAAAATTAATTTTTCAACATTTTAATTTTATTTTTTTTTAAATTAAAAAGAAAAAAATTCTTAATATCACTTTTAGAGTAGTAATGATAAAAGAAACAGCAATTAAGTGATTTTTTGGATTTTTTTAATGACTTCTTAAAAAGCTGTAAAAATATATTTAAGGACACTGTGGAAGAATTGAAGGCAGTTGCTCAGAACTACTTCTAAAAAAGCAGTAATTTTGCGTTAAGAAATTGCGATTTCGAAAAAAAATTCAATTTGAACAAAAGTTTCCGAATTTTAGACGAAAAGCGCAAGTCGAAGGTCAGTTGCGGTTCAGTGGAAAATTTCAAAGACAATTTTCTGCGTCTATTCCCTACTTGTCTACCTAAGCGAAATTTTCCTAAAGTCTTAGTTCGATCCAACCTAAAACACATAAGGTGGGAACTTAATTTTGTAATTCTTCAATATTTAAAAAGATTAAAATTAAAATATGAAAAAAATAAATAATAAAATTTATTTCAGCCATTTTAACTCACTTTCTTTAATAAATGAAATCTGTGGAATAAATGTGTGAACGATCTCCAAACTTCAGTTATAGTGCTGACCCTAATTTTCATAAAAATGTAAATGTAGTGTCTATAGACAATATTATGGGGTAGGTGGTTGACTGGTTTGTTACAATGGACAAACGCAAAAATTCCGTTGGTCATCATTTTATGCCAACACACAAAAATTCAAATCTCCGTTTAATGCAAACGTGTTAGAATAGATGTATGTATGTATGCATGTAAGTACAAAATATGTATTATTTTGTCATTGTGTTAGTTTTTCGGACCCAAAATAGATAGATGAGCCAACGAGCATAGAATCTCAAGAGTGTGCACGCATCTCATTCTCTGTTGGTCGACATTTCAAGAAATTCTAGTGGGGGTGGATGGGTTAATATTTATGGTAAAATTTTAATAAATATTAAAAATTGCTCTAATAAATACATAAAATATGAAAAAACATATTACAAAAGCTGAATTTAAATTCATGAAATGTCACACAGAGCCAGAGAGAGAGTGGTTAACAGTAATTGAGCGACTTGCATAGACCCTAAATGAACAGCCTCTAACTATCTATCTAAAGCTTTGTATGTGTGTGTGATTTGTTCGTACAACACTTGACATTTTAACATTTTGCACATTGATGTGATGGGCAATGTGATGTGATCTTACCAAAAAAAAAATTAAAATAGAATGAATTGGGTAAATGTGAATTGTATACATTATAAGGTACACTCTAAAAAATGTTTGTAAATTTACTACTATAAAATGGGTAAAATTTTGTTTAATTTTACGAAAATTCGGTAAATATAAACAAAAAATGCGTAAACTTTTTTTGTACACACTTTCATACGCAATAATACACACACAAAGTATTTTTAGACATTATGTGCTTATAAATAAACACATTGTGCCTAAAATTACTATTGTTTTGTTAAATAAAATTTTTACGCACAAAGTTGGTAAATATACTATCCAATAATAGTAATAAATACTCTGACATTTCAAATTGGAAAAAATTGAAAAAAAAATTATAAATAATAAAAAGAAAAAGCGAAAACGGATTATTTTTTGTGAATTACAACATTTCCACAAACACATTAGAGTCTGGAAATAGCAACATAAGCATGAAATTGTTTTTGGTAATTATTATTAACGCATGTGGTAGTCTAAACCTCATTTCAAAATTGAAAACGCCGTAAGAGAGACACGGCCTATGCAGGAACTACTGGGTGCAATAACTCCTGCTCAACAAAATGCCTTCTTTGCAAGGGAGGCAGTCAACCAACAACCGTCAACAATAACGGGCGAAAACGCCGTAAGAGAGATACGGCCTAGGTAAAACAACTGGGTGCGATGACTCCTGCTCAACAAAATGCCTTCTTTGAAAGGGAGGCAGTAACCGTCAACAATAACGGGAGAAAACGCCTTAAGAGAGATATGGCCTACGCAGAAACAACTGAGTGCAATGACTCCTGCTCAACAAAATGCTTTCTTTGCAAGTTAGGCAGTACTCAATGAATACTGACTTTGTTGAGCAGGAGTCATTGCACTCAGTTGTTCCTGCGTAGGCCATATCTCTCTTAAGGCGTTTTCTCCCATTATTGTTGACGGTTACTGCCCCCCTTTCAAAGAAGGCATTTTGTTGAGCAGGAGTCATCGCACCCATTCAATAGTTATAACAAATTTTTATATGAATTTTATACAAATGCCTTAAGATCCCAAAACGACTAATTTGGACATAAACGATTATGAGAGAATGACTCGGATATTATTATTAACAAAAGACGTACTAAAAATTAATTTGTTATTTTATTTAAAAAAATTTTTGGGTGGTGCTTAAAGTTAGCACACCTGTTGTAAATGTACGCATTATATTTTATTTTTACGCACTTTCTGTGGATTTTTGCGCATTTTTTGTGGATTTTTATGCGTACATTTACACGTGAAACGTGCTTTTTTACACACAAATTTAGTAAATTAACACACTAATTTCAAAATTTCATTTAATTGTTACGCACTTTCAATGTAAAATTACAAATTATTTGTGCACCAACTTAAACACAATGTGCGTATTTTTTTTTTTCAATTACGCACATAGAGTAAATTTACCCAATTTATAGTAGGAGTTCAGTTTCCTACTATAAGTTGGGTAAATTTCAACAGAATTTAATTAGAGTGTAACTGCATTTGGGTGAGTATTCGTGTATGTAATTGTATGATGTTGATGATGATTCCTGTATTGTGCTGGAATACAATAGCAATTTAGACAACGATGCGACAACAAATCAGTACCATCAGCAAAACAACTAAAGCACAGCACACTAGCCAACAAACTTTATATGCTCGTTTATAAATAAAACTCGACCCGTTTTAGTTGCTGGTCGCAATAACCAAACAATAACAAAAAGTCAACTATTGTACATGCATGTTCAAGCAATTGCAACAGAAATGCGTTTTCCGTATGCCATGCATACGATAATAATAAAAATTGCTATTGCAGTTTTAAATCGAATGTATTTGACTTCCGTAATAAAAAAGAACTTGTACGAGTATATGAAAGCATCAAAAAAACAAACTTTGTTTATACTTTTCTTTTTTGATGACTTTCATTTTCAAATATAATGTTTTATATGAGCACTTTAATCGGTTCTTACGAATTTCAAATACCATTCAAAATTGAAATTAAAATCACATTAGCGGTGCATAAGAATTCAAGTCTACTGAAAATTCTTTATTATTCTTTTAAAAATGACAAAGTTGTTGCAGAAAAAATTGTTAGATTAACAGATTTTTTTTTTGCTAAATACTAGTAAAATAAGAAAGAAAGAAAAAAAAAAGACTTTTAAATCTACAGAATTGTAATTATATTTAAGTTAACTTTAAGTTAATTGAAAATAAAAAATTGTACTGTAAAATCTGCATAAAATTTTGCTAAATATTAGTACACTAAAAAAAATAAGTTAGTAGAAAAATTAGTAAAACGTCTTGTATATCAAGTGTACTAGTTTTCAGCAATTTTTTTGCTGAAATTCCATTTTCAGCAAAAATTTTAGTTATATTTCTTTAGCACTAAACTAATTTTGAACTAATGTTTTATTAATTTATTTTGCTACAAAAATTGTGCTGATAACAGCATCCATAGCTGATAACAGCATTCATAGATGTCGCAGCTTGTCTGGAAACGGAAATGACAAAAAAAGGAAAACAACTCTACACATATTCTATATTTAAATTTTCAGCAAATAAATTAACTAAAGTAAAATTTCGCTACAAGTTTTTTGAGTTTTTTTCCGTCTACTAATATTCAGCAAAAAGTTTAGTGATTTTAGCAAGGATTTTTTTCATTTGCAGCCGACTAAGTGTTAGCAAAACTTTTCCTGAAGATTACTATTTTTTGGGTAAAAATCAGCTCGCTGATTTTCAGCAATCCTTTTGCTGAAATTACCAACTTTTTTGCAAGCACGCTCCTGACTAAAAATTTGCTGACACAGCAACATTTTTTGCTGACTTTACTGAATTTTTTTTTGAGTGTAGACTAAAAATAGCAAAAAAAAACTGTTATATCTACAAAATTTTTGTTATTTTTAAGCGAAATTTAGTTGAATGCAAATATCAGTCTATTCTATTAAATAACCAGTAATATTTGCTAACAAAAATTGTAAACTTCTGCTTTTAAAATGCTCGATTTTTATTTGCATTTAAAGAAAAATCTAAAAAAAACTTCGAAAATTTTAAATTTTTTCGTGATTTTTTTAGGATACTACCCAGTCAGAAATCGCCAGTGGTACAAAAAATCAAGCACTGACATACCACTGGGTAACCACGGTATTAAAAATAAATGACTGGCAGAACACTCATTTGGGACGCTTTGCCAGCGTTTGCGAAAAGCGTTTTACCAGTATTTGTTTTACAAAAATTTCGGTGGTTTATAAAAAAAAACCACTGGCAAAGAATTGGCTTAGAGTGATATGCCAAGGTTTGCAACCAGTGGTTATCCAGTGCTACCTAGCCAATGCTACCAGGCGTACAAAAATCAATTCACTGGAAAACCAATGATTTTATAAAAATGCTGACGCTTCGTTAAAAAATGTTTGTAGTCGGAAGGTTCCGAATTCAAATCCGGTTGCAAACAAAAAAATTTTTTTGGATTTTTTTTTAATTTAAAATTTTTTTTGTTTTATAAAATCAATTTTTTTGTTTGTGGGAAAGCTCCTTCAAGACCAACTTTTTTTTGCCCTCCCAACACTGGCATACTAGTTAGTAAAAATTGTTTGCCAGTACTAGCATTTTGGCACAGCCAGTAGTTGTCCAGCTATTATCACTCATTTATGTGTTTAGCCATTAAATATTATATGTCTCGTTAGCTCAGTGGGTAGAGCAATCGTCTGCAAATCTGACGGCCTGGGTTCAAATCACGGCAGGACCAAAAAAAATACATATGAAGTTTTTTTAAATTTTATTTTGGAAAATATATTTCCAGACCACCTATTTATTGGTTTTGCAAGCATTTTGCAACGTTTAAAAATTTTGTTCCTCCAGTTCTTTTCCGGGGCTTTTTGAACAGCCGGTCCTTTTGTGTAATGATGTTATCATTTTGGGAATGGGAAAGCACTTTTTGCCAGTACTTGTACCACCTGTTAAAGTGCTTTGCCACCGCTTTCCCGTTTATATTTTTCTGACTGGGTAATTACGCTGTACAACAATTTCTAACTTTTTCCAAAATTACGGGGTTCTGATTCTGGTAGAGGAGATAAAAAAAACTAACGTCTTTCGGCGTTTTGAGAAAAATCATATCGGAATTTTATTTTAGGGGGTATTAAATTTACCCCCCTTTTTCAAATTTTTTTTTTTGAATCGGCATAGGAAACCATGCGATTGTTGCATTCTAGGTTTGGATGCGTTCAGCAAACGTATGTAAAACACTCCGCGGCACATTTTTTGGAACATTTTAACCCTATAAGTCTTACATTTTTTGGCCCCTTTTTAAAAGGTGACAAAATATGTTCCACGCAGTGTTTTACATAAGTTCGCTGAACACATCCTATACCTAAAATGGAAGATTCACGTAGTTTCCTGCTAAAACCCAGGTTTTTGGACATATGAGCCCGAATTCTGAATAAGTACGAGATTAACCCTTAAACACTGTCACTGAAGTTAAATTTTAAACTTTGATGTCTTCAGAGACATATAGTAGAATTTCTTGGCAAATATTTTTGCGGAATATTTTAACCCTCTAACTCTTCAACTTACGGGGCTTTTATATTCCTTTCTAAAATGTGGTCAAAAAAGTTAAAATGTTCCGAAAAAATATTTGCCATGAAATTCTACTATAAGTTCCTGAAGAAATGAAAGTTGAAAATTTAATTTCAGTGCCATAAAAAAGTCAAAACTTAAAATGTGTTTAAGGGTTAATCTCGAATAGGGTATTCAAATTACTCGGGTTTCTGCAAATGCAATAAAATGTATAATAAAATTCGTAAAATTACACAACAGCAACAACAGAATTTAATTTGCTGTTGTTGCTTTGTATGTTATTTTCAAATTTATTTTCACTTTTCATTGCGTTTGTAGGTTAAGGAGCATTTTAGAGAAATTGATAAAATATTTGTGCTCACTAAAAATATATAGGGTCATATGCTTAATCACTTTTTAATTTTATAAATCGCTTACAAAACAACTTTTTCATACAAAATTTGTTTTAAAATTTCTTAAAGTTTTCGCGGTTTTCACATTTTTGGTCGATATAGCTTTTTATTTAATTTTTTAGATATGCCCCCAAAAAGCATAAAGTTTGTTCATTTGATGTATGAAACACCTACAAAAATATTTATATTTTAAAAAATGTTGATTAGTTGAAAATAGATTAACCAGTTAGAACGCTATAAAAATAAACCAAGTCAAGTAAATTCGACTTTAACAAAAATTTACATTTGAAAATTTAAATAGTAAGGGCGATATTGTTTTCACAATAAAGTTATTCAAGTTAATACAAATAAATTAAAAATTTTCAACAACAACATTTTCTTCTTCTTAAAACAACACTTAAAATAAAAAACAAAGATTTTTTAAAGCTTCTTTCAAATTTTGTAAACAAATTATGTCGTACTAAATGAAAAATATTTTCTGCCCTCTAGTTCTAATGTAGGCTACTGAAAACATTAAAATTTTTCTTTGGCAAACAATTATTTCTTCTACAATTTCTTTTGAAAAATAATTGCCCTTAAGGTTTTAATGTGTATGTTTTTGTGTTTACGATAGGTATTTTTTTTTTCTGCTGTGTGCATGAAATTTCCCTACAATTACCCAGAATATATCAATTACTTTTTCAACTTCAATTTAAACGCAAAGAAAAAGAATTTTGTATTTGCAGCACAAAAGAATTTTTAGCTTGAACTGACAGCTTTGACATTTGATATCGCTCAATTACCACATGAAAAAGCTAAGCATTTTGTAAAAGAAAAGAAGAACAAACGAATAAACCAACCAACCAACCAACTAACGAGCACTGCTACATTTTAATAAAACCCAGCAAAGGAAAGCCTTTGTGTTAAGCCCATCATTATTGGGGCCGATAAGAAAATACCACTTTTGCTGTTGGTCTTTTAATCCATTGTCCATCAACCATCGTTACTGCAATGACATTGTGTATGGATGGCATGTTACACCATAAGGAAGCATTATCATTCATTTGGTTTTACTTAACTTGTAGGCCACATAAAAATTCACACAATTAATTTGATGCGATTAACAAGAAACGTCAGACACGTCATCATCACCATTATCGTCACAAGTCAGTAGAAAAAGAATGTGCATATATTGTTTGAGTGACTGTGACTCTGTTACTGACTGTGATGTACTTATCAATAGATGACAAACTTCATTGTTCATTGGACAACACCATTTAAAAGTTAATATCAGAACAACTTATCAAACTTGTGAAATTTGTATTTGAGGTAAAATCAGAGTAAAATCCTTCATCATTGAATTCGGTATTAAAAATTAGGGTGAAAGAACTGTCGGGAGAAAATTCTTTTTAAAATAGGGAGAATCTAACCCCATCTGTTGAGCACTTTTAGAAATATTTTTTGGATTTATTAAATGCAAGTGATTAAAACACGGTTATTTTCGTCGAATAATATATTTTCATTTTGCTGCTGGTGCATAAAAGGGTTAATTTCGATATTTTCTTCCTAAAAATCCTAAATTAGATAACTTTTATGTTAATTATGCAAATCAAACAATATATTTTAACATTTTATAATTTTGAGTCATTTTGACTACAAGTGCATATAAGGGTTAATTTTGATTTTTTCCTTCAAAATATCAATTTTGAAATCGTGGAACGAGGATCGCTTGATATTAGAACACAAGACAACGGGAGCGTAATGGAATGGAATATGGAACGTGTGTAATTAAAATGGTAGAGTTGGCATGAAATGAGTGGAATTGAAGCAAGAGCCAGCAGAAATGAATTGCAAACCAAATAAAATAGAATGGGAATGAGTTTAATTGAAACACTAGGCACCTAGACCGAACTGGAATTGAATATGAATGACTGAAACCACTGGAGTTTGGTTCTTAAAATTTTGTATGTGACTCTGCCCTTAACATAGGTTATAACTTTTTAACTTTTTTTGTAAAGATCAAAATTGGCACAGTACAGTCGAATACACTGAAAAATTATTGCCAATAAAATTTCAATTAAAATTTTGTTTGATTTCAAATTAATTTTCAATTAAAATTTTAATCATATCAACTAAAATTTTAATTGAAAATGAGTATGGTGTCGAAAACAATTTTAGTTTACCATAACTACTATTGACAACATATAAAAAAAAACTCTTAGGTCCGACTACTGAATGTCCAATTAGCTACTAACTAGGACTTTAACTGTCGGATAAATTGTAACTGGACATTGTAATAATTGAGCCTTAATATGCGTTGCGTAAAATCATATTATTTTGTATTATTGATAATTTTTTCTCTATTGCAGATATAAAAATTGTAAAAGTGTGTCTCAAGTCAATCAAAAACATAAGAAAATTAATAACCCAGCAAAATTTTTATCAACTGGTTGCCTTTGAATCTGTTCTAGAATAGATGTTTTTACCACCGGTTCCGTGGAACAGGTTCTATAACTGATTCCTAGAAGTCAATATGGAAGGCCTCACTGTCGCAGAACCGGTTCTATAACAGGTTCTAGAACCGATTCCAAAGCAACCTGTTCTAATTTGGAGGAACATAACCCGTTGCTTTTGGGACAAACTCAAACAATAATCACCGATGATAGAACATAAATTAGAACAGGTTGCATGCAAGAACAAGTTGTTCTACAACCGGTTCTTTGCATCCGACAATTTTGCTGGAAAATATTTATTATTAATATTTTTAATATCACACATTTTAATAAAAGCGCCATAACTTAATTGAAAATTTTGACGATTTTTGATTAAATTTTTAATTGATATGATTAAAATTTTAATTGAAAATTTTTCAATTAAAACTTTACAAAGAAATTTAATTGATATAACGATTTTTTTAATTCGTCCGAATTCAATTAAATTTTTAATTATATTTACAAATACTTTAACTGAAACTCGATTTTAGTTTTTTCTGTGTAGGCAATAGAAGACTATGAAGCAATACATTTTAACTTTTTCGCTGGCGTGAAAAAAGTTCACCCACCAACAGCGATGAAATTTTAAATTTGTACCTTTTTTTAATTTTTAATAAAAATATATTTGCATTTTGTTTTATATCTGTATGTTCAAAAAAATACCTAATTAACCCTAATTAACAATTAAGGGTAGAGGAAAAGTTTCCCGCCAACCGAAAAATTGTTTTTTTTTTTTAATTTCAATAAAAAAATGTAAAACTGTTTATTTTTTCTAATTGATTTCACTAACTTTGAGAAAAAGTTGGTTATAGCCCTAATAGATATTCACTGGTGAATGATAATATATATTTGGAATTTTTGCGGGGACGGGCAAAAAGCGGAAAGAACCGCTTTTAATTGCCTTTACTTACAAATCCTTTAAGCGAATAATCTAAAATTTTGAATTAAAACATACTGCAGAAAGAGGTCAAACAAACTTATGAACAGAGAACAAAATCTTAGAATACAATTTTCTTCTAAAGATATTCTGATATTTAAGACTACCTTTAACGTAATGTTGGGTTGTTAAGCTACATATTGATAAAGTGGTGGAAGAAACCGTCGCGATTAGCTTTCCAACAGAAAGCCTTCACATAGACTGGAATTAAATAAACTTTAAGGCACGCTAAAAACATAGGGGCATTTGCCTGCAAGTTATTATATATTTTTGTATATTAATTGCACCGTTAATTGAAATTCCCTTTTCCGAATAAGACCCAAATCGCAGTATGTAGGATTTTGTACAATCGGCATGTACGATTTGAACTTCTGTATTGCTTGTTTTTTAATGTATCATAATATCATCATAATCTTTTTGAAACAGTGTATTTAGTCAGTGTGAGTTTATATTGGCTAAAGTAAAAATACAAATTTAAAAATCTCCAAAAACTTCACTTCATACTCTTCATTAGTCAACCTTGCCCTCTTGGCAAACATAAAAAAGACTTCCTGATTATCCTTTTTCCGGAAATTTTATATTTTTATTTTTCCTAAACTATACTATGTCTCAGGTGTTTCAACAGTTAAGCCCTGTTATTAAGTCAACATGTTGTGTGCCATTCATGTAGGGATAAATGGAAGAGAGCGCGTAGTAAAAACTGACGAAAACTTCAGTTTTGCAAAGGATAATTTTTGTTACTTTCTCCCAAGCCAACGAACTGCTGAACAACAGTAAACGGCAAGTCACACAGTCATTCTTGTTTTTATAAAACAACACAAAAAAATAAACCTGAACATTAGGGTTTTTGTTGGTGTTTCTTTACGTGTGTTTTTGTTGTGTGGAGTGTTGCAAAAAATTATACGTGTTTTCTTTCAATCAGTAGGCATTTACTTTGAGTTGTTAATGAAGACACTCAGTTAACGCTTTGTTTGTATTTGGTTTAGATTATCTTTGGATTAAGATTAATGAAAGGTAGATAGTTATATGCCGGCCTTTCTATCATTTCCATTTATTTGTGTAGCACGAACATATTTTATTATACAAATAAATAGTGTTAAATTGCAAAATTATAGTTTGTCATTGTTAAGTGATTTTATTAAGGCTACAAAATAAGTGTTAATGGATTTCTGCTCAAATACTAATCATTTATCCTTTTGGTAAGAATAAAAAAAAAAAACATATTGTTGAAAATAACCCAGCAATACATTCTTTTATGCAATTAAATTTTGACTTATATTATAAATTTATAATATTTGAATAAAGCACAGAACGATACGAAAGCGATACCGCTATCACCTTACGTTTTTACCGTTTTAAAACGTTGGTTTATTTTCTTTAAGTAAACCGGATTCTTTTCTATTGCCTATATTCTAATAACCACAAACCCTTTTGTTTGATAATGAGCTTATAAACTTATTTACTTAACACTTTATTACCTTACATATAACAGTACAACACACACAAGTTTTCCAACTAAAGCTGAACTGAACTTCACTGACGCTAATGCGCGACTGACTCTAGTCGTCAAGTGGCAGCCTTTTTTTTGTTTTATTTTTGTGGTGGTAAAGAGTTTCGGAAACACCCAGAGTATAACACTTTATTTTATTCATAGCAGATCCCCCAATAATTTAACATTATACTTCAATCTAGTGCTGCCAGATTGACGGAATTAGTAACTCTCGTTTCTCGGAATATTTTTCTTCTAAAATTCCAAAAGTTTCTATACTAGACTAATCAAATTTCGTAGCAATATTATACTCCAGAAATATTAGAATTCCAATAGGATTTTGTACATTACAATATTGTTTTCGATTTCGATTGTGCCATCATATAAATATCTGGAATATCTACAGTATTTATTAGGCTGGACTTCGTATTTTTGGATTTGCTACAGATTAATCTGGTGATAGCACTGACTACAATATCCCTAGAATGGTCTCCAATGTGGGACTTGGCATCACTATCTGGGACTATGGATGGTTGGCAGGTCTTCACTCGAACCACAGAACCTCATATTACTTCACGGATGGCTCGAAGATGAAGAAGTGAGTCAGAGCTGCGGATTCCTCTCGGGAACTGGTATCGAGGTATCATATAAACTTCCCAATGACTCCCAAAATGGCTATTGACCTTAAAAATACTCCTGAGATGGGTGGTTTTTGTGCACATTTTTGCTTTGTAGACTCCACTATGATTAGTAGGGGGCTGAGGCAGTTTGGGGAAATACCTAAACATGCAGAGTATCGAAAATATGTGGTGATCCTACGATCATAAGACGACGGAACTTTTCTATCCGTCACCAGAATCGGCTGTTGATTTCTGAGGGAGGTACTGATGTTTCACGGCTGGACTGCGATTCTTACCAATAGAGCAGGAAAACTGAAGAGTGATAATTGTAGGATTTATGGGGAAATGGGGATAGTGAAGATCATATCATGGCTACTGTTCGACTCTTACGTGCTCCAGTGCGAGATTTTTTTTATTTTAGAGATTATCTATTCCGAGACTGGATGAAATCTCTAGATTCGGAACCTTGAGAATTCTGGCTTTTGCTAAGAGAGTGGGGTACTCTGGATGCCATCACATCACTTTGAACTGAGATATGATGGATCGTTTCTCAAATGCTAACACTAGGACTCATTCGTCTATCCGAGCTCTACGACTTATAAGTTTAACCTAGCCCATCTTAACCTAGCAGACTTTGGACAATTTGCTATGGCTTTTCAAAAAAAAAAATCGATAGCGAAAACGTTATAATAATTTTTTCAAATAATTTTATTGGGAAACATGCATTTCGGAACAAACAATCTATCGTTTTCCTCTCACAATGGCGTATTGTATATGATCACAAATATCACCTGGGTTGCATCGTTTCGATATAGCAATGTTTACTGGGTGTGAGTGCAAATTTTAATTTAAATTCTTTCTGGGATGTTGATAAAAATATATATTGCCAGTATTTCAAAGAACTTACTTTCTTATAACATTTTAATTTCTTTCTCTTACTTTAATTTATTCATTTTCATAAATATTTATTAAGTGTTTGTCCAATGTGGTTTTGCTTATGAGTGATGTGTTGTTTTATTTCACACTTAAGTTAGGATTTCTTGATGAAAAAGGTTTGTATTATATAATTATATTTGAATATTTTATAAACATAAAAGATGAGTGCTTAAACTATCACAAATGTAGAATTAAAATACAACAATTTTAAATGAATTAGACTTCCCAGCCAGCAATTCCAGAGCGCCCATAAATAAGATTTTTAAATGGCTCATAGAAATGATTATTGTTTTTGTGAAAACACTCTTTTTTTTGGTATTAAATATGAACCCTCAGAAAACAATCCAAAAAGTTGTCTCTACAATCTAAAAAGCTGTCTCAAAACGAGGGTTCATTTTTCGGACTCAAAGAAGATTCCAAAATTATTTAAATTTATGAGGAAAATTTTAAATTTTATATGTTCTTTTTTCTGAGTCATTTCTGAGTACACAGGGGGCTCTTTTGGACGTACCATTTTCATAGGAAAAAGTAGAAAAATGTTTATGTTTTTGGAGCTCATTTCTGAGTCATTAATGATCATCTTTGTTTGCTGGGTTACTCAAAAGCCAGCATTTTCAAAAAATGCCAGAAAAATATAATTTTTCCCCCTTGTAAGTCGTAGTACAAAATTTTGAAGGGCCAGGGATAGCTCAAAAATTCTTCGATTTAGCTGAAATTTTTTCTGGATTTGTTTTTCCAGTAGCCTCACAAAATAAGCCCCGGTGAGCGGGTTTCCGAGCAACTTTAATACCGCCCATACAATGAAGGGCCCGTCTAATATTTATTTTGCAATATGTAACTATAAGCAATTGTATAAAATAATGTAAAACTTTATCTTTGACTATATTTTTAAGAATTACCTGGTAATGCGATTACTTTACCGGACGCATAAAATATATCAGATCAGACAATATGTCAGATCTAATTAGGCCTCAAAATTGAGGACAAATCCATTTTTTTTTTTATTTTAGACCAAAATTAAATAACACATATTATAAACAGATTTTCTTGCCAATTATTTCTTCAAACTAAATTATTTTTTTTTTATTTTATTTTATCGGGATATACATTAATTGCATTAAAGGAATTAAATATGCTAAAATCCCAAACGTATTTAACAAATTGTGAAAAATAATCCGTTGTGGGCATGTCCCTATCCGGATTTCATTCTTGCCTAAGGAAATCGTCAGGGAACGACGTTTTTAGAATTTCTGGAAATATTTGTTAAGTTAAATTACAAACTCAATGAGAATGAGAAGTTTGTATATTTTTACTTACGGATAAAATCTGATACCAGATCTGGCCAGATCTGCTCACATATGATAATGAAATTCACCCAGTATCCAGATCTCTTTAAATATGAAAAAATCTGGCAATAGTTATGATCAGATGTGGCCTTAAAGCGTATCACATATGCCATACCTAGTCATATATAATCGGATCTGACCCCATGTCAAATTAGATTCAATCATATCTATTTATATATAAACATATCTGATCAGATATAATCTTTTTTACACAGGGGTATAAGTTGTTGAATTTTAGTAAAAAAAATTTTATCGATAAGATATAACTCCAGATCAAAGTGTATCTGATTATGTATGGTGCGCCAAATCTCTCCAGATTTTTTACATCTAATGAATTCTTGTCAGATCTTAAACTTTTAATCTTTAAACGGGGTTAAGATAAAGTATTAGCTACGCAAAAGTATATGGAGTTTTATAAAGTCATGCTTAACCCTAGAAAGATAACGTACGTCTGCGAGACGTATGGATTTTGCATTTTATGCTCTCTTTCTCTCAATCGTTAACATAGAAAGTTCTCACGTTTATTTATCTCAGTCGTTAGCAGTAGCTTGATGGTGGTGGTTGTTTTTCTGCGGTAAGTTGTTTATTTTCTGAGAAATGAGCATAGTATACACCTGTATGTGGAGACCACAAGAATTTAATTTGTGATTCTTGCATATAATGCACTTTGAATTTAATTTTTGTTTATTTGTTTAGTTCAATAATTTTATTAATTTCTAATTGGAGTACAAATTTTTATTTTTTTTTAGTTTTTAAACAAAACCAAAGTTCTTCAAAGAAGACTTTAAATGTTCTCATTATTTTTAATACATATTTTATTTTAATTTTATATTTAAGTTTTCTGTAACAATAAATAAAAATAAAATGAAATTGAATAAAAAAAATTATCTCAAAAAAAATTGTATCAATATTTGACTATTTAATGTCCTTAGAAGGATTTAAAGAAGTATACGTCTCACAGACGTATCGTTATCTTTTCAGTACAAAAAAATAACGTTATCTTTCTAGGGTTAACTTAATATGAACTACCTGAGAAAAAAGAGTATACAAAACATAATTCTTAATGTCAAAATATATGATAATATAAAATGATGAATGCGCCCTTATATGTTTTTATATGATGACATATTATAAAATTTTTATAAATTTTCTCATATGTGTATAATCATATTAAATCATATATCAATATTTGCTTTATCGCAAATTGTGCATATAGGAGTATATAATTGTTAAAATCTTTCAAAATTTCCTATATGCAGATGCGGAAAATATTTTCGATTTAATTTTTAATATTACAATATATTAGTGAATCTCGGACCTAAGTTTCTTTTTATTGGTTTTACTCAATTTTTTTCATTAAATAACTATTTTCTGAGCTTTTTTTTTTACTTTTAAAGTTGTTTTTTAAGAAGAATATTAGAGACGGCAAATTTTGCTCAAACTCTACGAGATTTCTGTTCCATATAGATGTGCCTTTACAAAAAAATAAACTATATTTTAAATTTTAAAGTGCGCTAGTAACTTAGCGGCCTTTACACGCTAGTACTATGATATACCAAGTATTGAAATAATTATATGAAGATTTTGTTTATTACTAAATCAATTAAATATTTAATTTATTTTAAATCTCCCCACTTTAGATTTCCATGGTTTTTATTTTTTATTATTTTGATTCTTCTAAACACTTCACCAGTGTTCAAAATTTTTTATTATTATTTTTTTTACTCAAACTGATGGTTGTTAGACGCTTATGTCAATACAATTACTTTCACTCAATAAATTTTTCTATTTACTTGTCAATAAATATTTATACATTTAGCCCAAAGTTATGACGAGGTCTTCTTTAAGTAAATCAAAATAAATTAAGGTTGTACATAAAATTTTTATTTAAATTTAATTTAAATTTTAATTTAAATCAGTAAGAATTATTGAAGAAGGAAAAATGTAAGAAAAATTTTATAATTTTATAAGAAATAAAATTTTATTGTATGGTAATTGAATAGTATTAAATTTTTTTTTTCCAAATTTTTATAAGTGCTACCTTAATGTGTATTTCTGTATATTAACGTTTGTAATGTAATGGTTTTTAAATACTATTACGTTAAAAAAAATTGAAACTTCGTACTTATTTTGTTGCAGTGCAGGCAGGCAGGCAGGCAGGCAGGCAGGCTGGGAAATGATACAAAATAGAAGAAAAAAAATTCAATCGACTTAAAACTGTCCTTGGTTACACTGTTGTTGTGTTTTAAAGTTTCTATTGCTCCCTAAGTTGTATATTTTTCTTTTACAATCAATTTCATAGAAGAAAATTTCAAATATTTCGTTGGCACTTTATAAGATATTTGCATATTTATTTCAATATTATATTGTAGTGGGGCATTGAAGGGTGAGTTCTCATTTTCATTATTGCTTTTTGCTGCTGGTGGTTACTTAAAATACTACTGTTGTTGTTGCTTTCTTTGGTTTTTTTGCATATAATTGCCCCAAAGGTCTTACCAAATACTGATGAAGTTGTTGATAATGTTGTTTCTGTTACCCCTGCCGTTGTTGTTACTAAAGTTTCCTTTACTCTTGATGTTGATTAAATGTTGCATAAATTGATGATGACGACGTTGATGATGATGATGATGATGATAGATGGTTATAAGATGCTGATGAACATAATGAAATAGTGATGGTTTCAAGATAATTGAAGTATAATACGAGTTTATTATGAAAACATTACTCTCAACAGTTAGAACAGCAGGAACATATTAAATAGAAGAAGCAAAATATTAATTGTGGTTTCATAATACACCCTGAAAACCCTGAAAAATTGTCTGAATGCATTTTGAAGTATAAAGTTGGATCTTGTTAATAAGTACACTGAGAAAATTATCTGCTATAGTAATATATTTTTACATGCATTCAATGAAATTTCGCTTGAATTCGTTTATTGAAATTGTTATTGATTTAATCCAGTTTTTAATAAAGTTTTATGAAATATTTTTTATTAAAAATTTCACACACCCAAAGAAGAAGTTTTATAAAATTAATGAAAGATTTTCATAAAATTTAAAAATATTTTCATTCACTTTTATTTCATTTATTTAGACTCGTCTAAGGAAATTCTCTCTGTGTAGCAAAGTTATGGATTAGTTTTGTTCAAGGTTGGTTACCGTTATCGTTATAATACCGTTATCGGTAAAATACCGTTTCAAATTGAATACCGTTACCGTTACCAATACCTCTAAAATTTTTTACAAATACCGTTATCGTTACCGAAACCGTTATTTTTAATGGTAGTTACCGGTATTTTACCGGTATTTATTAATTTATATAAAAATGAAAATTTTTTGACTTTTTTGTGAAAATCTTCAGTTTTTTTTCTACCAAAAAATTAATGGATAATAATTTTAGTTATAAAAACTACCAGCATTGAATTTAAAACTTATAATCTGTATTTTTAATACGTAAAATTGAATATATGTTAAGTTTTTAATTGTCTTTATATGTTTTTAACATAATTTATAATACCGGTACGTACCGGTATTGCTGTTACGATAACGGTATACCGTTACCGAAACAGTCTTAAATACCGTTACCGAAACAAATGAATTTCAATACCGTTACCGTTACCCTTACCGTTATTCGTTGCGGTAACCAACCTTGGTTTTGTTCCTTAATTTAAGAGGATTTATATACCGTATTGACAGTCATAAGTTGACTTTTCTTATCTGATATTTTAATTTAAACTTTATTGAAACATGCAAAATGATTTCTCCATCATGCTGAATTTACTACACTGAAAATATTATTACAGTAACTGACTGTAGTTTATTTAAAAAGTTATCCGTTAATTTATTTTTAAATGATTTCAGTTAAAATACAAAGAAATATATTTTTTAACTGTTTTTGTCGTTTATTTTAAAAATAAATTACATATAAATACGGATTTTCTGTTAAGCCTTAAACACATAGACGACTGCAGCTACACGACTACAGCCTGTCAAAAATAAAATACACACGTTTATATGAAAACGATTATTTTGACACCAACACAGCTACACGGCTACACGACTACTTTTGCCGCTGTAGTCAACTTAGGATAATTTCTATTTTTGTTGGCTACAAAACAAAAATAGTGTTGACAATATAACAAAATATGTAAAACAGGACAATTTTTCCCGCTAGAGGCGAAATAAAATCGCTAGTTCTGACTAAAAAATCACCGTTATGGGAACACTAAAGAAACAGCTGTTTATATTTAACAATTGTTTGAAGGTTTCATTAATTTATATTTGGAACTAATTTTATTGTGATGTTTTGTAAAAAAAATGGATCTTACAAAATGAACAAAATATTCCTCAGCCATTATTTTAGAAGCACAAACCAAAAAAGATTAACATTTATCAAAACGTCAAATTTTTTGCATCATCTGTTTACTATCTTGCTGTGGTTTTCAAAAAAATTAAGTAGCTGACTACACGACTACAATGGCAGCCAGCAGCATTTGTAGTCGTGTAGTCATGTAGCTGCAGTCGTCTATGTGTTTAATGCATTACAGTTAATATTTTCATTTAAAATGTTTTGTTAAAAAAAGAATTCCTTTTCGATTTCTAGGTCAGTTAAAAAAATTAAATAAATTAAATATCATGTGTTCTTACGGAATTTGTAGTTAATTTTTTGAAATTTAAAAAAACGAAATAAGTGAAAAACATTATTTTTTAAGGATTTTGTAGTTTATTTATTAACATTTAAAAAAAGTGAAAAGTTCTTTTGATTTAAATGAGAAGTCAGCAGACCGGGTTTCAAGTGATTTTTCATTTATTTTAAATTACATTTTCAGTTAATTTAAACTACAAACTATTTTGAGTGTATATACTATAATTGCCTCATGTTGAAAATTCATCGTCAGTCACAAGTCGATATGGAGTGTTGAGTCACAAGTCGATATGGAAATAATCTACACTTATACAAAAAAGTCTGCATAAGTTTTAGTTGAAGCTACTAAAAATTAGTTAAAAATTTGAAAAATCTGCAGAAATTAGCAGATTATTTTTGATAAATATGAGTAAGATAGGAACAGCACAAAAACTGTTAAATATAAAGAATTTTAGATATTTTTGAGTTAAATTTTAGTTAATCGAAAATAAAAATTTTATCTGCTAAAATTGGGAAAAAAAATTTGATAAATAATCAGTAGACTAAAAAATCTCAAACAAAATTAAAAATTTTCAAAGCTTACTGCGATTTTTTTTAATGTAAATAAAAACCTTGCCTTCTTAAATCAGCAGTTTGCTATTTTTTTAACAAATAGTTACTGCTGATTTTGACAGGAACTAGATTTAACTTAAAAACAAAAGAAATTTTGTAGTTATAACATTTATTATACCCTACACCACTATTTGGTCAGGGTATTATAAGTTTGTGCTGATATTTGTAACAACAAAAAATATTGGTCCTAGACCCTAGACCCATGTGCGCACTCTACAGGTCGCAAATATTAAGATATTTTGATGGAATTTGGTACACAGACCTATCTTGGCCCAAGAACGAAGTCTATTGATTTTGGTTAAAATCGGTCCATGTTTAGACCTAGTGCCCATATAATGGTCCCCCCAAAATTATATTTTTTATACGCTGCAGATCGCAAATATTAAGATATTTTGATGAAATTTGGTACACAGTGCTACGTTGGCCCAAGGACGAAGCTTATTGATTTTGGTGAACATCGGTTGATGTTTAGACCTAGTGCCCATATAAGGGTCCCCCCAAAATTATATTTTTTATACGCTGCAGGTCGCAAATATTAAGATATTTAGATGAAATTTTGTACACAGACCTATCTTGGCCCAAGAAGGAAGCCTATTGATTTTGGTAAACATCGGTCCATGTTTAGACCTAGTGCCCATATAAGGGTCCCCCCAAAATTGGCTTGGTTACAAAATGCAGATCACAAATATTAAGATATTTTAATGAAATTTGGTGCGCTGACTCACATTATAGAACATTTTGACACAAGCCCCATTTTAACCCATTCGAATTTCGGATCCAAACATTAGTTGGCTTTTACCCAGACTGGTGTAGGGTATTGTATAGTCGGCATGCCCGACTTTAACCTTTTTACTCGTTTTTTGTTTGCTGTTTTTAATCTACTAACATTTATCAAAATATTCTGCAGATTTTACAGTATTATTTGTTATTTCCAATTAATTAAAGTAGATCTTAAGTATAATTAAAATTCTGTAAAATTTAAAGTTTTACTTCTGCTGTTTAAATTTTACTAGTATTTTTTTTAGTAGCTTTTTCTGCTATTTTCCAGATTTGTTTCTATGTGTGTACGTACCATTTTGTAATTCCATTTTTCGAAAAATCTTACCCTTCTCCCAAAATCAAGTAAACTTGTTATTGTTTCACATGTAATTTTTGTCCAATTTGACACACGTCTAATGCCCGACGTACTGATTTTTGTCGTTTGCTTATAAATTTTGATTTTAAATCCAACCCACGCAGATTGTTATTTAATTTATAATTTAATACAAATCATTCCTTTCCCGGATAAAAAAAAAATATAAATTGTATTGTAATTTAGAATTTTATTACGCTTATAAATACTAAAAAAATACCAATAACACACATCAATAAGCAAAATAAAAAAGATGGAACTGCCATTAAATTAATTCTGCAAATAAAACAAGAAAAACCATACATTCATTCATACAACACACTCCATGGAAACGAAATAACTATAGAGTAAACCAAAGTAGTATTGTATTGGATTGGATTGTTTGTTGTGTATAAAATTTATATGGAAGCTTTGAGCATAAATTACCCAACAAAAATACAACATACTTTGCAATACTTCACATATCGTATATGTGTAGCAGTGGCAAAAATAATAAAAATATTTACTCACACAAATAAACGCAGCCAACTTACCCCAGCAAAATCTCGTTAAATTTAACTTGAAAACGGGACCACTAACATTTCGTTAGAAAATAAGTCAAAAAAATAGTTTATTCATTTGCTTTTCTTACTATTATAACTTAGAGAAATCAAAACTGATTTAATTGCACACCCACATATACTACATGAATGCTAAAAAAAATTACCTACTAAACAGTAGAATTTACTGTATTTACAGTTGTTTCGGTAAGTATTCCCATTAAATTAGAAAAATTCCATGTATATTAAAAAACTCTGCAAAACTATAAAATTGTGATAAGTAGAAACAAAAATTGCCAAAATTGTAAAATTGCTAGAAATAAAAACGCTAGAATTGACAAACATAACCAAAATTTAATAAAAATCGTCAGAACTGAAGAAATTGTTGTAACTAGAAAAAATCGGTAAAACAAGGAAATCGAAATCGGTCGCCTGCGCATCACGTGGATAAGAACAGTAAAAGAATAATATGAAATCACAAACAAAACCTTGAATGAAGTTAAAATTATTAGCAATGATCAAAGAAGATAAAGACATTCGCAATCGCCCTATATTCATCTTGAAATTTTTTAATATAATTTTTATAGGTCTACTGGATACTTTGGGCACTTTTTCGGGGACACTGCCCAAACTATGCGTTATCTCGAGCAAGAATGTCTTCAAATAATTCGCAGGGCTAATGAAGAGTTTGAGCAAAGGTCTTCAGAGTAAACTTTGGATCGAAAACCTGTCCCCGCAGTATGCGCTGTGCATAAATGCATATATATATGTTATTGAAACTTTTTGCTGGTGCTATACAGATTTTAATGCATGAGCATAAAATATGTGTAAGTGTGTATATTTTTGTAGTTGTATGTGAATCGTAAAACCAATATGTAATTTAATACGCTCAATAATGTGCATCAATTTTCAGCTTAATATTCTACATTTTTATGTGAGAAAAAAGAACATTTGTACGATACAAGTAAAATTTCTTTCATAGTTTGGAATGTTGTAAAACATAAACGATAAAGGGTCATAATACAAGGAAGTTTAAAATAAGTAAATGCATTTAATTGTTTTATACCCTTCATTCTTGTATAAAATATAAAAATAATCCCTAACGGACATTAATTCAGAAGTTATATGAACAAAATTCGCTAAAAATTTGCGGCTTTTTAAAACCGAACTTTTATTTATGCGTTCATTTGTAAATATATAATTGTAGAACTTCACCTGGTATATGTAACTGGTTAATTATTTTGTTCAAAACTGTCAATTATTTAACTGAAAAATTAAAGAAAGAAAAATGGAAATTTTTAAGCAAGGATAGAACCAAACTGCGCTATATAAGAGAATGGTGTATTAATGTGTGTACCCTAGAGTTGATTACCCAAGTAAAAAGTTTTGATATAGTCATATATTATCATATAAAATTTTATATAATTATATACTGGAACATATGTTATATATCAAGATATAATTATATAAAATTTTACGAACTTACGTCTTAAATATATAATTATATCTTGTTATATATATATCACTATATATAGCGCAACATATTCCATTTACATATAGGCCTATATTTAGTTACTCAAGTAAGAAAGTTTTGATATAGTCATATATTTTCATATAAAATTTTGTATAATTATATACTGGAATATATATACCAAGATATAATTATATGAAATTTTAAGAAATTATATCCTAAGTATATAACTATATCTTGTTATATATTGCAGAATATATAGTGCAACATATTACAATATCCAATTATATATAGATCTATATGTAGTTACATATGCCTCATATAATCATGTGTAATTGTATCGAATTATATACCATTATATCTAGTTGGCTATGATTATATTTTATACATTTGGATGAGGACAAAATCAGGATAAAATTGTATCAAACCATATCTTATTCCATTAAATTAGATCTAATTGTGTCAAATTATATCTAATATGATCATAATACGATCTTATTTGATACAATTAGATGTTCTCATTTTTCGGATTACCCAACTAATAAAAATTATGTGACTTTTGATATTATATATAATTATATCCTAAAAATCAGAACATCTAACTGTGTCAAATTAGATCATATTATGATCATATTAGATCTAATTTGACAAAATTAGATATAATTTGATGGAACAAGATACGGTTTGATACAATTTTATCCGGATTTTGTCCTCATCCAAATGTATCAAATATAATCATATCCATATAATCTGCATATTTGCAACCTGCAGTAAGGAAAAAATTAAATTTTGGGCGGCCCTTATATGGGCACTAGATCCTAACATGGACCGACTTAAACCGAAATCAATACACATCGTTTTTGGGTTGATATAAGTCGGCATACCAAATTAAGTCAAAATGTATTAAGACTTCCCAAGTAAAAAAAAGTTATATGGAGCCATATAAAGTTATATTTAATTATATATAATCTTTTATGTAATTAGATATAATTATATCCGAAAAATGAGAACGTCTAATTGTATCATATTGTATCGAATTGTATACAATTGTATACAATTTGGTACAATTTGATACAATTTTATGCAATTCGATACAATTGTATCCGAATTTTGTCCTCATCCAATTACATCAAATTATATCTTTTTGTATAAAATTATATAAAATGTTATAAAAGTGGACATAGTTTGATACAATTATATCTAAATATTAACCTTATACTTTTTATCATATTATATAGGACCATATCTAACAATATACATACAAAAATTATTTTTTTAAATAAAAAAAAAATTTCAATTACTTGTAATTGTTCTTTTTTGAATTTCAATTACAAATAATATGTAATTGTAGATGAGTTTTTATTCAATTAAAATTACATGTAATTGTGTAATTGCATGTGTAATTAATTACAAAATGTAATGATTAACCCTAGGTCTGCTAGATATCTTATAATTTCGATAAATCTTCCATTACTTTTATCCAGATTTATCATGACAGTGCAATAAACATAAAAAATTTTTTTATTTTAATTTAGTAATTTTAAAATAAAGTTAACAACACTGAAATTTTAAAGTTAATAGGATTATGATGTACAACCAAGATATAAGAAATCAGTCAAGTGTACGTTATAGTATAGAAAATTTCGTATTAAAGCTTCGGCGTTGTTAATGTTATGGGTGCGTAAGCCATTTTTGACTCATGCTCCTAAACAAAAACAAATTACTCACTCACGAGCATTTCGTTTCTTACTCAGCAGACATGACTTACAATCAGAAAATTCTCACGCAAAACAGTAAAAATTACTAAAAACATATGATGCAAAAAATAAACTCACACAGGAATCATGCACGGGTTATTCTTACTTACGCTCACGCACGAACCACTTAAGTATAGTAATTATTACTCACGATCACGTGTGAATAACGTGACTCACGAACATTTCGTCTCACGCGCCAATCCCTAGTAATTACTAAATCTAAAACTAGTTCAAAATCATTGATCATTGGTTTTATATGGACCTTATATACTTTGAAAAAATTGTCTATGTGGGATGATATACATATAATTACACTGTAAGTAGGGTTTATGTCCCGGGAATTCCCGGGATGGGATTCCCGGGAATCCCGCCCTTTTTTCAATCCCGCTATCCCGGGAATTTCATGCGGGATTTCCCGGGATTTTTTGTATTCGTTTGTAGAAGTTTTAGCTAGTATATATTGCAATTTCGGAAGCTTTATTTAAATTTAAAGCATTGATTTTCTTGAAATCAATTTAAATAAAAATATTTAAAATAAAAAATACGATTTAAAATTTAATAAACTGAATTAGTATAATATAAAAAAAAAATATTATTTAGGCCAAATTGTTTTTGAATGTCAGCTGAATTTGGTTTAGTTTCCAACAAATATACTCGTACTTCGGGAAAAAAATGGTTTCTTTAAAACGATGATCTTTGTTCAAGTAAAGCAATATATACAACATTTCAACATCATTATTTCAGTTCCAAATACATCCAAAAAGCCTGTGTATTAAAATTTAAAAAATTAGTAATATTTTCATATTTTCAGCTGATATAAATAATTTGAGTGTTTTTTACTTCAAATAATTTCATTTGAATTTCAATGCTACTCCTTTATTTTAATTGTATTTTTTAAAAATTATTTATTTTTCAAATATTGCATCAGATGCTTTTTCAAATTATTTTGGATTTTTTATATGTTAATTTAAAATGCAACTATGAAAACCCAGCAAAGAAAAATTATCATTAATGACTCAGAAATTAGCTCCAAAAACAAAAATTTTTCCACTTTTTTCTAAGAGCCATTTAAGAATCTTATTTACGAGCGCTCCGAAATTGCTAACTGGGAATTTATTTTTAAAAATATCTGATCAAAAAATACCAATTAAAGTTAAAAGATTATTTAATAATATTTTATTTTCTGTTTTTATAAAAAGATTTAAGCCAATTTGCCTAAAAATTTGTGTGAAAAATACTCCCTTTAAAACTTTTTTATAAAAATAATTCTAGACGAATTCTTCCGGAAATCTCCATAGAAACAAAATATCTAGAAATAGAAATTTTTGGATACCATACTTAAGAAATGTTTAAGCAAAAAAACGATCTTAGTTCTGACTATAAAACTGGTCCGACACAAGTTTTCACCCATGAATAATTCGAATATGTCCTAAAAGAAGGGATGAACATAAAATACCCGTGTCTTTCACTTTGTCTATATTAATTCGTTTATAAACGCGAATTAATATTCAGTTATTTCTAAGAGTTTTTTAAAATTAAGACGGCCTTCCAATTAAATATATTACCTCAATATTAATTCGCGATTTAAACTGTTTGACGAATTGATCTAGAAAAAGTGGAAGATATGGATATTTTATATTTAGCCTTGCTTTCAGAATATATTAAGTAGATTTTCTCATAGGTACAACCAAGAAATGAACTTTGTCGGACGGTGTTGTAATAGAAATCGAGTTTTTCCAATACAACATATGTCGGATTTATTTATTTTCGAATGAGCGGCAATTCCCGGGATCCCGGGAAATTCAGAAAAAAATCCCGCTTTCCCGGGAAATGAAAAAGTCCGGGAGGAGAAAAACCCTAACTGCGAGACAAATGGTAGGGGTCAGTGATCGGGAAGGGTTCAAACTACCGGGGAAAGTTATATCGGTAAAAAAGAAGTTACACGTGTCCCGGCGTTTCGCTGGGTCACCCCTAGGAATCAAGATATATCGATTTGACCTTTGGTGGTCTTTTTTTTGACATAACTCGAGAACCACTAGTCCGATTGTGCTCAAACAATTTTAAAAAAATTAAAAATTACAATTCCTTTAATCTGTTCATATAACGTTTTTCTATATACTCAACAGTTTTGCCGGTAAAAATAAATGTATGAAGAAAAAAATATTTTTTGCCTAAAATATTAAAAAAAAGTAATAAACAAAAGGTTATTGATTTTTATGGTAGCGGTAACAAACATTTATTTTTACCGGCAAAACTGTTGAGTATATAGAAAAACGTTATATGAACAGATTAAAGGAATTGTAATTTTTAATTTTTTAAAATTGTTTGAGCAAAATCGGACTAGTGGTTCTCGAGTTATGTCAAAAAAAAGATATATCTCGATTCCTAGGGGAGACCCAGCGAAACGCCGGGACACGTATAACTTGTTTTTGACCGATATAACATTTCCCGTTGGTTTCATCCCATCCCGATTTTGACTGTCGCATAGTGTTATAGATGATTTTATAAAGAACGTTATAAGTTATATATGGGTTCATATTCGTCAATATATAATTATAACTAACACAAATTATAAAATATTTCTTATATGGATCCATATAGTTTTATATTATTATGTATAGTGTCATACTAAATTATATATAAACGTATATGTAATTATATCTTTTATATGTTACTTTATGTACTTATATATAGCACATACATATATGTGTAGGCCAGTATGTAATAATATAAAATCACATATCTCTCCATATTAAAACCTTTGAGGAAAAAATATCTAATATATGACTATATAAAAGTATATATGCTTGAATTTAAAAGCATATGTGGCCATATGTAACTATAAGTTACTATATGCAATTACATAAAATAATATATGATTATATCAAAACTTTTTACTCGGGTTGCGACGTGTAGCATGCGAAATTGCCCACTCTTTTCCGTTTCAACATATTGGAATTTAGGCTCCAAACGTTAATTGAAATTCAATCAGATTGGTATGGGGTCTCATATACTCGGTATGCCTACACTTAAAATAATACGACAGTAGAAAAATCTATCAAATGGTTTTCAAATTGATTTGACTAATTTTTAACCAATTTTTAGTTGAAAAACTGATTTAAACAAAGATTTTAGTTATCTTCACTTAAAGCTTCATTCAAACTGAACCCAAAACTATAAATTTTCCTTTTTTAAGTTTTAGATTTGAAGTTTGTATGGGATTTGACAATCGAAAACAAAGTAAATTTGAAAACTACTAGTTTTGGGTTCAGAAAAATTAAAAATCCTAACTAATTTTGAATGTTAATTTTAAACATTATTTTTAAGAACCAATTCGTTAAATTTTTAACAATCTATTGTTAAAATGTAATATTTTCATGTTTCCGTTATTTCCCGGTAGATGGCACCACTAGTGTATCCGAATTATTAAAGATTGCGATATTTCCTTCCCTAACAATTTTTTAAAATTCCCGTATCTCGAAAACTAAGAGAGATACAGCAAAATTGACGAAAATTTGGACTACCACTATCTATACACTGCCCCCGTGAAAATATTATCTATATCGAAAAATGGAAAAAAAATGTTCCATTTCATAAAATGGCCCATATCTCGAGAATTAAGAGAGATAGAGCAAAATGAACAAAATGTTTGCTCCTTCCGAGCGCCCTTTTACATGTCATTAGATGATATGGACTGGGTGTAGATTTACTAACTTTTTACATAAATTTAAATTTGTTAAAGTAAAGTGTTGTTTTTTCAAACGCGTCGTATAGACCAAATACAATTAATATTGTCATTAATATGTATTTTTCTTAATTCTAATTTAGTAGGTTTGAGGTTAAGAAGAAGAATAAACCTTCCTCAAAAGTTATAAACACATTAAATTTGCAAATCAGACTAGATCTAGTTTCTGCCTTTTTATGGACAGGCTTCATCAGTGATCTTCCATTAAATTGTATTATTGTTTATATTTATACCCTACACCACTATGTGGTCAGGGTATTATAAGTTTGTGCTGATGTTTGTAACACCAAAAAATATTGGTCCTAGACCCACCTTATAGTATACCGATCGGCTCAGAATTTTTTTTATTTCGATTTAACGATGTCCGTCTGTCTGTCCATGCATTCTTGTGCGCACTCTACAGGTCGCAAATATTAAGATATTTCGATGAAATTTGGTAATTTGTTGGCGCAAGGACGAAGTCTGTTGATTTTGGTGAACATCGGTAAATGTTTAGACCTAGTGCCCATATAAGGGTCCCCCCAAAATTGGCTTGGTTACAAACTGCAGGTCTCAAATATTAAGATATTTTAATGAAATTCGGTGCTCTGACTTACATTATAGAAAATTTTGACACAAGCCCCATTTTAAACCATTCAAATTTCGGATCCAAACATTAGTTGGCTTTTAAACAGACTGGTGTAGGGTATTGTATAGTCGGCATGCCCGACTTTAACCTTTTTACTCGTTTTATTGTAAGATTGTCTCTATATGAATAATTTCAGAAGTGATCAAACAGACATATACAAACATTCTACTTCAGATTTTCTCTGCTTATCTTCTTATTTCCTCCGTGTCACTTTTTTTGTCAAATTAAAAAAAAAAAATGTTTTTAAATCAACAAATTTTATTTTAAGCTAAAAAACGGGAATAAATTTTGCTAAAGTAACAAATTTTTCTGTTCAGCCAACAGTGTACCTTTAACTTTTTTACTCGTTTTTATATCTCTTTGGGTTTATTTTGTCAAAATTTTCAACGTCAGTTATTGCCGCTAAACAGAAAATGGTAATTAAAATAGCACTGTAGAATACAGTACTTTATAAAACTTTTAGTTTTGAAAACTTTCCAATGAACAAACTTAAAACTGTATATTTTTTTGAATAGATGTTGGTATACGAATAAATAATAGCCAAACACTTACTATTCGTATTTGTTAAAATGCAATAATAGCAACAAGAGGAAGAATAACATCAGCAAGAAACAATATTGGCAGCTGTATTGGAATTGTTTTTGTTTTGTTTTGTTATATTTTTAGACGCCAAGGCAAAATAACAATATTGGATTGAAGTAAAACAAAAAAAAAAAAAATTGTAACGGATATACACAAACAAAATATTGACAATCAAGTTTAAGACAATAAAAATATATACAAAAGACACTAACACAATATGCTGTTATTGAACCAAGCAAACAACCTAACTAACACTAGTAACGCATTTCCGTTTCCGTTATTAAATATATGTACACACACACACACATCTTTGCTCAGTACATAGTCTCCGTTCGATTATTCCTTTAGTCTTTTTATTTACCATTTTGTTTCTTCCATATATTATTATTGTCTATATTGAGTTTTCTCAAAATATTTATTATATGAGCTGGTATATATTTTTTTTATCATCAGCAACTAACACACTGAGGCCAGTCTAGTTCAAAATATATGAAAAATTTAACTGGGTCTTATATGTGATGATGTATATGTTTGATGTACAACTTGTAGTACTTCATGTATATTTACTTTTATCATTGTCTGTATTTGGTTTATCTATAAATTCAACATTATGTTTGGTTCTGCCATCTCTTTTTTTTTTTGTTTTTTTACTGCTGCTTATGAATTTATTTTTTTGGTATAAAATTTATAGCATTTTTTTCCATTTTCCTTTTTTTTTTCTTTCTATATTTTGACATTCGCATAATATTTACACACGATCTCTTATAGTAAACACAATTTGTAATGTGTGACATTCAATTGAGGAGAAAATTGAATTTACGAGCTAGAAATATATTATTTTATTTCCTTTTTTGTTTGTACGCGTACATACATTTCTATGGCTTGATACATTTTGTATGATAGTTGTACTAGTTCAAAAAGAGCTCTGGTGGAATTAAATAAAACACAGACAGTAGTGCAAAGGATATATAATACACACACACACATACAAATATATAAATTTATACAAGGATCATATTGATATTATGTGAGTTATTATAAATACAACTGCAGAAATAATAAACAAAGTCCATATGGTTTAAATTGAATTTTGTGATAGTTATAATATTTGCACTATTCTAAAGCAGTCAAGTAGACAAATATATGTGACAGTGGCAGCTAGTGGATAGTGATAATCGATAAAAATTATTTAACTCCTGCATACAGCGGATGCCTTTAATAGTATCACATTTAATTTTTAGTTTAAACATTTAATGTAATGGAGGACACCTTCATATATGGACAAATTCTATGAGACCATCGCTAACCATTATTGGCAGCATTTACTGTACTGAAATCCAGATGTGCTGTACATAAGGTATTCGTTCATGAAAGGTTTCCTTATTTTAAGTAAGTTTTATTTAAAATATTTAAGAAGTTTTTAATACAAAAATATAATTGTAAAAGTAGTAGCAGGTTTTGTCATGCAGATCACAAATGTGACCTTAGAGCCAGTATAAGTAAATAAATAATAAATTAGTTCTGACTTTCAAAGTGTCCTTGTTATAAATTTCGATAATTGTAACAGTATTAAAAGCAAGTGTTTATAACTGGCATGACAACAATTCGATTGCTTTCTATCTATAACTACTATTTGCTTAATTTTCATTATGAAACGTAATATTCTGGGAAACTAAAATAATCAAAAGTATTTAATTCTTTAGTATTCAATAGTCGAAAAATTCCCATTTATTATAAAAATTTTTGTTAAAATTTTTATAAAACACCCCTATACATTTTTGTTCCTTGTAAATAAAATGTACTTGACTTAAAACTTTGTTTATTATATTCTGTGATAATTAAAATCATAAAATATTTTATGAAAACACTTTTATTGTTGGACCTGAGTAAGTACTAAGAAATAATAAAATAACGTCAGCAACATCAACAACTATACAACAATGGTATCTCATTACAAACACAAAGGGCGATTTAATTTATTTATTTTTTGCTGACTTTGTACACTTGGTGCTTATTATTTGCTTAGCAAATGAAAAAAAAATAATATAGAAAAATAAATTAAGGAAACAACAGCAAATAAGATGCAAAGAAAAAAATCCGAAACGAAAAATATGATAAGAAAAAAAAAACAAAAATGAAATTACAAAGATAATAATCGCTGAAATGTAATTTCTGCAGGTATTATTACAATTCTGTTGTTGTTGATGATGTTGCTGACTGAACAAACAACCAATGGCAAAACGAAATATAGGAAACAATAACAACAATAATAGGGAAATAAGGGGTAAAATGGAAAATTGATGGAAATTTAAAAATATGCCAAAAATATTTGTTTAGCTTGTTTTAAATAAGATCTTGCAGAAAGTGGTTAGTGGTCTTAATTCCATAGAATACTTTTAATCCTCTTGCTCGAGTAAAAGCGTAAAAGCAAACTTTTGGAAAACGAGGTAGGTCTGAATATGAACCGATTACAATTATTTTCAATAGGGTTCGTCCTTGAGCTAAGAGAATCATCAAAATAATTTTAAGTTCATAATTTTAAGTTCCATAGCAAGGTTTACATTAGCCTATGATCGGATATTGCCAAAGCGGCTCAAAAATTTGTTTTTTTACACTAAAAGTTCGGTGTAGCTCTATTATTTTTAACAGTTGCGGATATATTGGTTTAATGTATAAAAATGGAATAGTTTGCAAAACAAAACAAACTTAATAATTAGGTAGCTCTAAAGTTACTCTGGTGTCAACTACTCAAAAAAGAAGAGACAGAACAGAAGGACAAAAAAAATAGAAGACAGACAATAGTGAAAGAAAAGCCGTGCAAATGAGGGAAGTGCAAGTGATAAGAAGAACATAAGTATGAAGTGTTCCTGCACTCACAATATTTTATCCTTAAAAACAACCTAAAATACATACCAAATTAATTGAAAACGAGTAAAAAGGTTAAAGTCGGGCATGCCGACTATACAATACCCTACACCAGTCTGGTGTATTGTTTGGATCCGAAATTCGAATGGTTTAAAATGGGGCTTGCGTCAAAATTTTCTATAATGTGAGTCAGCGCACCAAATTTCATTAAAATATCTTAATATTTGCGATCTGTAGTTTGTAACCAAGCCAATTTTGGGGGGACCCTTATATGGGCACTAGGTTTAAACATCGACCGATTTTCACCAAAATCAATAGGCTTCGTCCTTGGGCCAACATAGGTCTGTGTACCAAATTTCATCAAAATATCTTAATATTTGCGACCTGCAGCGTATAAACAATATAATTTTGGGGGGACGCTTATATGGGCACTAGGTCTAAACATGGACCGATGTTCACCAAAATCAAACTTGTTCATCCTTGGGCCAACATAGGTCTGCGTACCAAAATATCTTAATATTTGCGACCTGTAGAGTGCGCACAAGAATGCATGGACAGACAGACAGACGGACGGACAGACGGACATCGTTAAATCGAAATAAAAAAAATTTTAAGCCGATCGGGCTTAGGACCAATATTTTTTGGTGTTACAAACATCAGCTCAAACTTATAATACCCTGACCACATAGTGGTGTAGGGTATAAAAAGAACTACTGATTTTCCATTATATTCAAACCATTTTGCTATCTATTTTCAAACATTGTTTTAACAATCCATAAAAGAAATAAAAATAATTGAAAAATCTGTTAAAACAATCCTCAATTTTTAACTGACAAACCGTTAGAAAAATAACGATTATGTAGTTTGTTTTTTCATATTTGAAAGTTTTGTTTGTTTGAATTTGCAAAACACTACACACACAACACACACGTTCATATTTTTGTTGGCTATGTTTGTGTGTATGAATAAAGAAATTCTTGTAATTTGAATTGAAATAATTCTGTATATAAACAAACTATTTTAGCAAAAAGAAAACCGAAAATATTTGAATTTTTTGTTTTAACCCTTAAATGCATGGTGTAGCCATTTGGCAACATACCGGTTTTTTAATAAAAAAACCCACTTGATGCACAAAACTGCATTTTTGGGCATTAGGGGCCCCTTCTGTACATAGTGTTCCTATAGTTTAGCGCAGAATTTTTAAACCGTTAGAGTAAAAATCTTGGTTTTGCTGTGTATATTTGTGAAAAATCTAAAAGACGCGTTTTTTCTTACAAAAAGTGTAACATTCAAAAATATTTGTTTAAATATTTGAAGTGGAATTCTCGCAATAAATGTATAAATTATAGTTTATGGATTTTTTTTGTGTTTTTTTCACACAAGTTAAAATAATCACAATTTAGCTATTTGGCAAAAAAACCATATTTTTTAATAAAAATCACCTTTTTTTTAAAATAAATTTTTTTGGTATTTTTCTTGAACTGTACACGCCTTTAGAGATCATATATAAAAAAATGGTTAAAATCGAAGAGATCATGCATTTAAGGGTTAAAACAGAAAACAACGAAATTATTTAAATTATTTTTTCTAAAAATAGAAAACTAAAAATAAAAAATATTAACTCCTACAGACAATAGGTATTTTTTTGTAGTTTGTTTTTTATTGACTTATAAAAAAAGTTTAACAATATTTTTCCATGTATTTTAATTGATTCTTCAATTGAAAACAAATTTTACCTATTACTTTTCAAATAAACCTCAATCGGTTATGTGTTATATTGTGAGAGTGGGTACAAGTGAACATTTTTCAAAATTTTTTGAAACTTAGTTCTTGGTTCCCCAGTTTTCAAAAAATAATAAAATTTTTACTCAATTTTGATAAATGAATACATCGGTGTAAATTTTTGTAGCACTAATTTCCACGAATTTTTCGTTTCCCATAAATTCATTAAATGAATTTGATGACCTTATTCGAATGAGGTATTAAAATTTTTTTTAAAATAGCTTGATTTCCCACATTACCTTATAATCCCCTTCACAAAACTGTTGTTGGTAACTAAAATAGTAAGCTTGACAAAATATGGGGTAGAATATTGCTACCAAAAGCAAATAAACGGGTATGCTTATGTGTGTTAGTAAGCTTACTAAGGGGAAGTGGTAATCTAGCAGGACAATCTTTTGATTAACATTTATATTTGTATATTGTCATACTATTACTACCACAAATACAAAACACATACATTGAAACATATAGAGACAACATCGAATAAAAAGCCAGGCCCGCAAATGAGCTTTTATGATTACAACATGCTATGGTTACATGGATTTTGAAATTTTTGTTGTTGTTATTTTTTTCAGAGTTTTCTATTTAACTAGGAAAAAAAACTAATAAGCAGGCAGGTATATTTTCATTATGTTTTTGTACCAAATTAAGAATATTAGTATGTTAAACAGAAAATTCACCTCCCTCTTGTATAGTTGTTAGATTTTTTTTTTGACAACAGTTTTTACATAGATGCTTGGTAAATGATATCTATTTCCTGTTTTTATTAAAAAGAAAAAAATAATGCTGACATGTTATACCCTACAGTAATATGTAAATTTATATATTAGAAGTGTTCTGACCTTGTGGGAAAACATGAGTCAGTTCAAATGCGAGCATATGTCCCTTGACCGGTGGAAAAAAGACCATACTGGAAGAACCTATCCAGTAACCTGTCTGACTGGTGAAAACAGGACCGGCCTGAAGGAACCTATTCCATGGCTACAGAAAATAGAACCAATCCGAGAGTACCTACCCGGTGACTTGTTCCGGGACCGGAGGAAACGGGACTGGTACTCATCTGTAAAAATACAATAAAGAGATATTAAACTTATTTTTAGTAATTTTAACAAATTTTTTTTACATTACTTTTTTCTATTAGTATATAAGTGTACCTGTTCTATGATTGATGAAAATAGCACCGGTCTGTAAGTACCTGTCCCATGACAGGTGAAAATGGGACGGAACTAGGACATTCAAGTGGTACAAATATTAGAGTTTTTAAATTAAAGTATATTTTCTTTAATTTGTAGCGTTACTCACAAATTTTAAGATTTTTTATATAGAGAAAATATAGAGGGTGTGCTACAGAAAATCAAGAATCGTGTAAAAGTTCTTTGCTTTCGTTCTAATCACTATAAATAGAATTGAAAGCTTGAATGTTAAAAACTACAATACATTGCTTTGTCATTGAAGGAGCTTCAATCAAAGTAACTACTTTAACATAACACTGAGAGAATTATCCTTCATGATATTAATGATATAATTTCATAGAATCTTTTTCGTAGACCCAATGAAGAATTTCATTATGTATGTAATATTTAATTAATATTATGAAATTTTTCATAACTTTTCTTTCATAAAATTTCATAATTTCATTAAAAAAATTCATTGAATTTTATAAATTAGATCTCCATAAATTTAATGAAAATGTTCTTTATATATATGAAAATGTTCAATAGTATTTACTTTTTTTAAATTTTTTTTATAAAATTCGTCATTTCCTGGGAGAATAATCTTTTATAATTTTTATTTTTTTTAATTAATTTTTTATAATTAATTTTGGACTATGAATTTTTTTTATAAATCATATTAATTTTTTAGAAAATTTTTTTTAATGAAACTTTTTAATTTAATGAATTTTTTCTTTAGATATATTTTCTACATCCGTAAAATATGCTACGATTTTATTACGCCTTTTGCATTTGCTAAGTACTTTTTATTTATCTACTAATAGTAAATAAAATTGCTTCATAGATTTTATGAAGCTCATCGTTAGCTGAATGATATATTCATTGGACGAGTGGTCTATTAATTTTATGAAGAGTTTAATTAATTTTATGAACTTTTTAAGAACATTGACGTTAATGAAACCCGTTTCATAGATTCTATGAAAACTTTCAATGGACGAGTTCCAGTGACAATTTTCATTGATGCTATGAAGAAATTCATTACTAAAGTGATGAAAATTCTCTCAGTGTAGAGAAAAATAATAGCTTTGTTAAAAACATGTGATTTTCGTTGTAATATGAAATAGATAAGTAAAAATGTTTGAGTTTACTTCTCCATCCATTTTTCACCTTGGAAGTTAGCATATATACAAAAACTAAAATCTACATTATAACCCAGAGTCAAGCCCATAAAGATAATCTGATGAAAGTGTTGGTTACACTAGAAAATGCATTAATTGTCAACCACTGGATCTAGGAAAGTTTTTTTTTTAAGTTTTTTCTCTATTTGTTGTAAAATAAATTGTAAATTCTATTTGGAATATGTCATATTTGATATTAAAATCGAACAAAAATAACACTCATTGTAACAATCTTCGGATCAACTAAAATCTACAATAAAAGAAAATTTTTATTTTAATAAAAATATATATATTTTTTATTTATTTTTACCGAGCAAAATTTTTTGAACTGATTACCTCTGAATTTGTTTTGGAACAGGTCTTTATACCACCGGTACCATGCAACAGGTTCTAGAACTTATTCGTGGGAGTCAACCTGTTCTAATTTGGAGGAAAAGAACATGTTGCTTTTGCGACAAACTCAAATAATAATCACCGATGATAGAACATAAAGTAGAACAGGTTGCATGCAAGTACAATTTGTTCTACTACCGGTTCTTTGTATGTTATGAAATAGAAAACTTATTGGACTAACAAATCATAAATTGTGTATTGAATGAAATTAAAACTAAATGTTTATTAATATTTTTTAACACAATTTTAAAACCAAATAAAATTCTCATTGAGTTTGTAATTTAACTTAACAACTATTTTGAGAAATTCTAAAAACGTCGTCCCCTGACGATTTCCTTAGGTAAGAATGAAATCCGGATAGGGACATGCCTACAACGGATTATTTTTCACAATTTGTTAAATACGTTTGGGATTTTAGCATATTTAATTCCTTTAATGCAATTAATATATATACCGCTAAAATAAAATTAAAAAAAAATAATTATTGTCAACTTTTGCTTTAGTTAAAAATAAAAATTTGTTGTTAGTTGATTTCTTAATAACTAGAAATAAGTTAATAAAAAATTTTTAAAACAAAATAAACAAATTCAATTGCAAGATATTAAAAAATATAAAAATACCAAAACATAATTAATAAATAAAAGTAAATAATTAATGGCAAAATAAAAATGTGTTCGCATTTGACGGTTGCTACGTATACAAAATGTTGATATTTGATATACACAGTGACAATTTGGAATAAGAACCAAAGGGAAAATCGTATGTTTTAATTGTGTTTTGTTTTTAATACAATAAATATTTTTTAACAAATAAAGTGTGAAATTTATTAACAGAATGCAATATGTTTGTGTTATTTATTTGCAACCTAATGAAAATATATGAAATTATTTTAAACTATTGAATTCGTTATTAGCTACTAATTTAAAGTCTTGTTTAGTTTAAGTGAAATTTCCGTTAAAAAAATTAAAATATATTAGTTAAATTCAATCAAGTTAATCAACTGAAGCTCAGTAACGGGTATTTTACCTGAAACTTAGTTGAAAATTTAGTAGAAATTTTTTCGGTGTACTAATGAAGTTTTACATTTATTGAATGAAATTTTGTTGGAATTCGTCTATTGAAACTTGTCATTAAATTAAATTAATATTATTATAGAAAATTCTTTTTAAAGTAGGGAGAATCCAACCCCATCTGTTGAGCACTTTTTGAACTACTTTAATATTTCATGAAAAATATCGTATTGTTTATTAAAAATTTCACAACATCAATGAAAAAGTTTAACTATAAGTAGTTGCATATATTTAGTTAGAATATTCTCTACCTCAAGTCCAAATTCTAATATGATATTATCATATTAGATTTTATTTGTTGTTTTCATTAAAATTATAAAGCTTTTTTGTAAAATCTAAGAATTTGTGAAGAAAATTTTAATAGCTTACAGAAAAATTCTATTAAAATTCGTCCAAGAAATTTCTCTCTATTGAGATTTGGAATAAACCATTAAATATGTTTAAAAAAAATAAATTGTTTTTATTTTAATAGAGTTTTAGAATTCCTATGAAGGTGTAAAAGTTGGCACTTTAAATATTACTGACACCATGCTGTCGTTTTTGACCAACACAATTTTTCATAGTTATTTTGCCATAATATTGTGGTAAGTTTATATTTTTCTGTTAACTTTTCTCATTTCAAATGCTAATTGTGTTTACAAGTCCAAAAAAATATCTTATTAACTTTAATCAGCATTCCAATTTACATTCGCAAAGAAGTTTAAATAGAAAATAACAACAACGATGTGTTTCTTGGCTACAGTAGTGGCTTAGTTTTAATTTACTGCTGTTGGCTTAAAATGAAAGTATTTATTTTTATGTTAACAAATTAAGTTTAGTCATAAATTCATTTAAAACTTACGTTTGATGTGCTTTATTAAACCAGAATTATAAAAAAATGGACCATAGAAAAACACACATAAGGGAGGAACTTAATTTTTTAGAAATCGAATAGATTATTTTAAAATATGGGAATCAGAGATTACAAGAATTTTGATAAAAACTAATTTAGCCATATGAAAATCGAAATATATATGAACATACATGATCATACATTTTCTCTTATGCATGGGCATACATAGTCATATACGTACATGCATAGTTCAATAGTTAGTTAATTGTTCTTTATTTCCAAATTCAGTTTGTAACTTATAAATACTACATATAATTAAATTAGAACATACGACTATGACTTAATGTCGTCAGTCGGTCATTGTGTCATAGTTCAATATATGACCATACATTATGTCATATATTTCCACATACTTTTGGATACGAAATTTGAGGGTATATGGAGGTATATGCCCATATATGATCATATATGAGCATACGTGAATTATATAAAAGCATATATAATCATATATGAGCATACGTGAATTATATAAAAGCATATATAATCATATATGGGCATATACCTCCATATACCCTCAAATTTCGGATCCGAAAATATATGGAAATATATGAGAGCATGTATGGTCATACATCGAACTAGACATGGACATATCTGACTATGTATGCCCATGTATGACCATATAAAAGTCAATGTATGGTCATGTGTGTTCATATATATTTCGATTTTCCCATGGGTACTTTAAACTTTTAAATTTATTATACTATATTCTGTGAGTTTTAATTATGCCATAAAAAGTGTCATCCTAAAGAACATATTTTTTTTTTATTTTTTACAAAGTTGAAAATCGTTGAATTAATGTTTATGTTTATTCTTACAAGACTGAATAAAATTTTGTTTACCAGCAAATAAAATTTTCTTTCAAGTTTTTTTCCTTAAAAACAGAACAATTTTTTAATCAAATATTTAGCTTAAGTAACAAACATCAAAGCATTATATTTTTTAATCTAATTTTAATTTTTGTAAAAAAATATATAAAAAATTAGAAACAAGCAAAAACCTCATGTTTTTAAATTGTTTAATGTTTCTTTAAATTATCATTTATTTCTAAACACATATTTATTTAATTACGTAAATTGAAACATTAAATAAAGAATTTTTAATCGACATGAAAATGAAAAATATTTATTTAAGATAATGTAAGGTTATTAAGATATAATATTAATGGAATTAAAGTATAAAAATTTGAGTAACAATTTTATTGATAGCGTATTATTTTCTTATGTTAAATGGCTATTAAAGAACGGGGTTTCCAAAAGGTATGTAGAGATTTTGATAGTCCGCAGTGGTTATGTTATTTTATAGTTTGTTAGATTTGCTATTATTTATTTGGCAGACTATAAAGGCAAATCATCCGGTGAAGTTCCAGCGTGGAGCAACTAAAGCAAATTTGTTCGCTGACTGGGTTGTAGAGTAGTTGGAGGCGAACAACAAATTATCGTCAGCGACGAGGCCCATTTTTATATTAACGGGTATATCAACAAACAAAATTGCCAGATTTGGGATGCTATCAATCTATACGTTGTCCAACAATGGGCAATGTATGTACAGAAAGTCGCTGTTTAGTGTACGCTAACACCATCAACGAAGAAGGTTAGCCATCGTTGAAAATTAATTTCTTTTGGCCGAAATTGGATAATGTGGTTGAGTGACATGCGGTTTCTGTAAGTCCAAAAGTCAACATAAATTATGCCCTCGATCGTGGCAGCGTTCATGGCATGTGTTACATCATGGCATGGGAAATTTTACCGTTTGAATAATGTTATATTTCACACATAATTTCATTGAAACTGCTTTCAAATATAACAAAAAATGCGTGGGTATCTCACACGCAAGTTGTGTTTTATTTAACTTTAACATCCACCCTTCCCTCTTGAAAACATTTTTGTTGGGCTTAAAATACTAACCCCTCAATTCATAAATGTCTGGTAAAGTTATAGCAGGTTTAGAAAACGTCATTTTCATACAATATTTGTTCAATAAACCTCCTATAATTTTACAAAGCGTTTATGAATTCAGGGGTAATTATTTAAACTTATTTTATTTAATACTAGCGGGCGCAGCCCGCTACGTTGTTAGCGTGCCTTAAAGGTTAAGGGGGGGGGGGGCTGCGCCCCCCACAACTTTTATTAAATTCGTTTTTTTATTTAAAGCCTTCACCCAGCCACCACAAATAAATAATTCTGCACAATAATGGGTTTAAAATAAATAAATATTTGATCACTTTTTCTCATGAAAGTGGATTGTTAGTAATGAATCCATAATAATTTGCAATATACGTGTGTATGTCAAGATAATTTGGTAAAGTGCGAACTTAGGTAGATAGACCCGTAAGTAGTTTTGTTCATTTGTGTTTTGAATGAAAATAAATAACGTAAAGCAGAGTTGGAAAGCATTTTATAATATTAAAAATAGCGGGCAAAGCCCGCTACGTTGTTAGCGTGTCTTAAAGTTTTTTTTTTAATTCCAGTTTATGTAAAGGTAGACCTGGCAATTCAAGTAAATTCACAAATTCAGTTGGAAAATCTACTGCGTCGGTTTCTTCCACCGGTGCTTCGTTACATGAAGTTTAAATATCGGAATATATAAGTTCCATTCCTTTTCTAAGGTTTTTTCTCTTTTAGAAAATTTGTTTAACTTTTTCGAGAGTATGTTTCAATGCTACATAAGTTTCATATTCCGTGGATAGTGTTTGAACAGGTAATTCCCTCTTCCAATCCATTTGCATTGTCTATAATTTCAATTCCACTCGTTCAACGTTTATATCCATTTCATTCCACTTGTGTAGTGTTTCAATTCCACTCGTTTCCTATTTAGTTTCTTAATTTTAGTGTTTCATATACACTTGTTCTTTAAGTTTTAGGTTTCTAGCTAAAGACGCAGACGTTAAGGGGGGGGGGGCAATTTTCCCCTTTTCAACCACCATTTTTACCACGTTCCTGTCCAAAGTCCTAGAAATGCCTTGTCGATAAGTTAGCCCATACTCCAAGGAAAACATATTATATATTACAGGTTTCTAGCCGAAGGGTTTGGTTAGGCCATCAAGGGGGAGAATTATTCCGTTTTTACCCCTCCCGGTAGGAATTTCCAAAAATTCCGTCTTAGAGGACATCTGCGTTGGAGGAGGAACCTACTACATACATAATTTTAGGTCTCTATATCCAGCAGTTTGGCCAGGCCGTCAAGGGGGAAGCTTTTTCCCTTTTTACCCCTCCCGGTATGAATTTCCAAAAATACCATCTTAGGGGACGTCAACGTTGGAGAAGGAACCCAATTTAAGATCCCTTGTTCCAGCAGTTTGGCCAGGCCGTTAAGGGGGAGACTTTTCCTGTTTTTGACCCTACCTGTAGAAATTTCCAAAAATCTCATCTTAGCGGATGTCTATAATAGAGGAACTTTAATACCAAATTTCAACTTCCTACCTCCAGCGGCACTTTCCGCTTCATTAATCCCATTAAAAGCACCTTCCCGATAAGTGAGCCCATACTCCAAGTAACATATGTTTTACATTTCAGGTTTCTAGCCAACTTTTACTATTTGTGCCCCTCTCGGTAGGAATTTCCGAAAATCCATCGACAGGGAATTTCAGCTTCCTAGTTCCAGCAGTTTGAGCAGGCTGTCAAGGGGGACACTTTTTCTTGTTTTGTCCCTCCCGGTTGGAATTAGGCTGGAAGAGAAATCTAAGTACCGAATTTCAGCTTCCTAGTTCCAGCAGTTTGGACAGGTCGTTAAGGGGCAACTTTCCCTTTTTGAGCCCCCATTTTATAACGACCCTGCCCAAAATTCAAAAAAGTATCTTTCTAATAAGTTAGCCCTCACTCCAGGGACCCACATTTTAAGCTTCAGGTTTCTAGCCGAAGGGGTTTTTACCGGCCCCCAAGGTGAGGCTTTTTTTTTTTGCCCCTCCCTTTAGGAATTTACAAAAATTCCATCTTCGCGGCTATCTGCGATGGATGAGGAACATTCATACCAAATTTCAACTGCATTGCCTAAGCGGTTTGGGCAGGCCGTTAGTGGGGACATTTTTCCCTTTCAACCACCATTTTTACTATGTTCCTGTTCCAAAATAGAAAAATTACGTTGCCGGTGAGTTAGTCCTACTCCAAGGAATACATATTTAAAATTTTAGGTTGGCCAAAAGGGATTGGGCAAGCCGTCAGGAGGAGACTTTTACCTTATTTCCCCTCCCGATAGGAATTTCAAAAATTCCGTCTAAGCGGACGCCTACACAGAAGGAGGAACTCACATACCGAGTTTCCTTTTGGGATATCCTGTAGGGAATTCCAAAAATACAAACTTAGTCGATGTCTACTACAGTGGAGGAACCTTTATACCAAATTTCAACTTCTTACCTCCAGTGGTTTGGGCAGGCACTTTTCCAATTTGTGAGACTGTTTATGGGGAGACTTTTCCCCTTTTTGCCCGTTCCGGTAGGAATTTCCAAAAATCCCGTCTTAGCGCACGTCTATGCCGAATATCAAGAAACCTTGTTTTAGTGGAGATATCCGTGGGGGAGGAAAAAAAGTAGTTTTTTTGAAATTATATATTATTTTAAATGGTACTTTTTGGAAAAACGAAATTTTTTGGAAAAAGATACTTTGTTTTTACAAAGTACTTTATTTGTACTTTTTTTGCAAAAGGTATTTTTTTTTAAAAAGTTGTTTTTTTTTGGAAAAATGTATGTTTTTTGGAAAAAGGTACTTTTTTTGGAAAAGGTACTTCTTTTGGAAAAGGAAAATTTTTTTAGAAAAAGGTACTTTTTTTTGGGAAAAGGTACTTTTTTTTGGAAAAGGTACTTTTTTTGAAAAAGGTATTTTTTTGAAAAAATGTATATTTTTTGGGAAAAGGAACATTTTTTTAGAAAAAGGTACTTTTTTTGGGAAAAGGTACTCTTTTTTGGAAAAGGTACTTTTTTTGAATAAGTTATTTTTTTGGAAAAATGTATGTTTTTTGGGAAAAGGTACATTTTTTTAGAAAAAGGTACATTTTTTGGAAAAAGGTACTTTTTTTAAAAAAGGTACTTTTTTTGGAAAAAGGTACTTTTTTTGGAAAAAGGAATTTTTTTTGGAAAAAGGTCCTTTTTTTGGAAAAAGGTACTTTTTTTGGAAAAAGGTACTTTTTTTTTAGAAAAGGGTACTTTTTTTGGAAAAAGGTACTTTTTTCGGGAAAAGGTACTTTTTTTTGGAAAAAGGTACTTTTTTTGGAAAAAGGTACTTCTTTTGAAAAAAGGTACTTTTTTTGGAAAAAGGTACTTTTTTCGGAAAAAGGTACTTTTTTTGGAAAAAGGTACTTTTTTTGGAAAAAGGTACTTTTTTTGGAAAAAGGTACTTTTTTTTGGAAAAGGGTACTTTTTTTTGGAAAAAAGTACTTTTTTTGGAAAAAGGTACTTTTTTTGGAAAAAGGTACTTTTTTTGGAAAAAGGTACTTTTTTTGGAAAAAGGTACTTTTTTTGGAAAAAGGTACTTTTTTTGGAAAAAGGTACTTTTTTTTGGAAAAGGGTACTTTTTTTTGGAAAAAAGTACTTTTTTTGGAAAAAGGTACTTTTTTTGGAAAAAGGTACTTTTTTTGGAAAAAGGTACTTTTTTTGGAAAAAGGTACTTTTTTTGGAAAAAGGTACTTTTTTGGAAAAAGGTACTTTTTTTGGAAAAAGGTACTTTTTTTGGAAAAAGGTACTTTTTTTGGAAAAAGGTACTTTTTTTGGAAAAAGGTACTTTTTTGGAGAAAGGTACTTTTTTTGGGAAAAGGTACTTTTTTTGGGAAAAGGTACTTTTTTTGGGAAAAGGTACTTTTTTGGAAAAAGGTACTTTTTTTGTCCCCTTTTTGCCCCTCCCGATAAGAATTTCCAAAAATGCCGTCTCAACGGACGTCTACACCGGTCGAGGAACCTACATACCAAATTTCAACTTCATAGCTCCAGCAGTTTGAGCAGGCCGTCAAGGGGGAGACTTTTTCCCCGTTTTGCCCGTCCCTGTAAAAATTTCCTAAACTCCCGTCTTGGTGGATGTCTACGATAGTGGAGGAACCTTTATACCAAATTTCAACTTCTTACCTCCAGCGGTTTGGGCAGGCCGTCAAGGGGGACCTTTTTCCCCTTTTTAACCCCCATTTTTACAACGTCCCTGTCCAAAATTATAGAAAGTACTTTCCAGAAAAGTTAGCCCCTACTCCAAGGAACACATATCTTAAATTTCAGCTTTCTAGCCAAAGGGGTTTTGGCAGGCCGTCAAGGGGGACACTTTCCCCCTTTTTGCCCGTTCCGGTAGGAATTTCCAAAAATCCCGTCTTAGTGGACGTCTACCCCGAAAGAGGAACCTACATAACAAATTTCAACTTCCTAGCTTCAGCGGTTTGGGCTGGGCGATGTTGAGTCATTCAGTCAGTCAGTCAGTCAGTCAGTCAGTCAGTCACGTTATTCTTTTATATATAGAGATAAGCGTTTAAATATATTGTGGCTTCTCCTAAGAAAAAATATATGTGTTCTGGAAAATTATTTGTGGGATACCGAAAGTGATTTAGAAGTATTTTTTTTTATATGCGGCTTTTCACATCAACTGTAGAGCTAAAACACAAATGTATATATCGTATCATATCAAATTTACAATATGTGTTGCCATATTAGGGTGCGTCGTCTTGCAAATTTTCTCTCCCAATGAGATGTAGTAGCGCGCAAATGCTATGGACACCCATAGACATTCCAGATCTAAAAATTTTTTTTTTTTTTAATCGGTTGAGGTTTTTTGTTAAAATTTTCGCATAAAAATTTCGAAATTTCGACACAAATAGTGAAATTTAAATAATAATAATGAAAAAAATTACGCTTACAAAATTAGTAACCGTTAAAAATTTTTTTGTCGTGTTTGTTTATAAATATTCAGATTCAAAAAAATATAAACGTCAGCCCGGTTGGGCGCGTGACGAAAAAAAATTTGTCAAAGTTCGATTTTCAATTTTTTAAAAAATTTATTGAAGAAAACTTAAAAAATTAGCAACATCTTTTCTTGATTTTATTAAAAAAGTATATCTTAGAAAATAAATGAAAATAATTTTAGGTATTTCTTCGGCCAGCTTACGTGTGCATCAATCTGATTTTAGCGATTTCCCGAGAATACTGTTTTTATTATTATTTGTTAAAATTTTGTTGATGTTAGTCTAATTGAGTTCTTAACATGTGTATATTTGCTTAAATTCAATATAAATAGATCATCATCAAATATTAACCTCAAAGGCATAGGATACTAAAGATGGATAGATAGAACACCTTTCCCTCACGCCTTTAATCGTTAACCGTTGCGGACCGAAGACCTAAAAAGGTCATTATGCAATTTTTGCCCCAACACAAATATGGTTAAATTAATTTTTTATAGGAGCGAAATGTAACATCCAGAAAAAATTGTGGACCCACAGAAACTTTGCAGAACAAATATTTATTTGAATTTAAATTTTCGCCTCAAAATTTCGGATTTGTACAGAAATGGTCACAAAAAAAAAAATAAAAAAATTGTGTTTACGAAAATAATTACTGCCAAAATTTTTGTGCTGGATTCATTCGCAACTCTCCAGAAAAAATACTAACCTTCTAGGATAACGTTAACCGTTTTAACCCATTGGAAAAAGCAATTTTAAGCGATTTCTGACTGAAGTCAAATAGTGTTAAATTGCTTCTTTTTTATTGAGAGAGATAGAGCTAGAAAATTTCGACTACCCTTAACCGTACAATACCCCCCGGCGAAAGGGGTTATCTCTATCCAAAAATGGACCTTGGTGGGGCCTTGGACTCTCGAAAATTTATAATAAAAATTTTCCACTTCATAAAATGGCCATATATCTCAAAAACTAAGCGAGATAGAGTAAAACGGATAAAAAGTTTGCTCCTTTGGACATGACTTTAGATGGTATGGACTAGGCCCGGGGAAGGTCCCGAAATCTTAATTTGAATAAATTTTACGACTCTGTATAATTACAAATAAAACTGTAGTTTTACTAATTTTTTACTTTAATTTCGATTTGTTAAATTTAACAAAAAATGTTTTAAAATCAACCAGTTTTATCTTAAGCCAAAAAAACAGGAATAATTTTTGTTAAAGTAACAAATTTTTCTGTTCAGCCAACAGACTTATTGTTTTGTGCGTACTGTTGGTATTAGTTAAACTTTTTGCTAGAATTACTAACACCAATTAATAATTTAATAAAATCACATTTATATAAATTGTCTTAACTTGATTTTATTTTAAAATAAATTTCACAATTAAAAACAAAATTTACATTTAATACCACTTTTATTAATCACTTTTAAAATTCCAATCTAGTTATACTATATGCTTGCGAGCGATGAAATTTTATTTGGCTTCCTTTTTGCTGCTGTTAGAATTGAGGTAAAAATATAAAAATCGTACGTCTCGCGGACTTAAATTATAATTTTTAATGATATGGACGTAAATAAATCAATTTTCGAATAGTTTTCTTCCGATATTAAACAGCCATACAAAATAAGACAATATTAATAAGTCGCAAAATTTTGCAGTCGAATTGGGATAACTGGGGAATGTTAATGTTGAATCTCTAACCAGTTTATTGAAACTGGCTCTAAAATTTCCATAATTCGCATTTTCACTTTTTCCCATTTTTCACCCAGTTGAAGCTTAATTCCATGCCCGGTTTTTCGAACTTAAGTCTGTGTCAATACCTCAATAAGAATAAGTCCGATTTTAAATATCAAAGCCAATTTGGAAAGAAAAAAAACCCAAAATTTGTATATATGCCATATTGATTAAAATAAAAATTATTTGCACTTTTAGAGCCTTTTGTAATTAAGTTTAGAGTTAAAAAAGAAACTATTTACTGCAATAAAAATCTATTTCACTATTACTAAATTCTTGCACGTAAATAAATTTATTTTGATATGTACGATATGTATAGAAACTAGCGGATTCACTCTAAGTTCAGCAAAATCTCTTGGACTACGTCCATTATTTTGGTAGTTAAAAGTATCAGAACAAACTCATTATACCATGATGCTCAGAGTGAAGTGTAGCACAAAAATGTTGCAAACGGCTGATATACGGCTGTTTTGTTGGTTTCCTCATACAGTTTTTGTTCTCCACATATCTTGCTACTTACTTTCACATCGAATCCATATATGTGGGTCCTAAAATGTTATTAGTATTTATGATTGAAATTTGTTTTGGTGGTTATTCTCTTTTATGCTGTCATAACAATTTTCTGTCCAAAACAAACTATATCCCCATGTTTTTGAATAAGATATTGATCTTATTTATGTATATTTTTGGTTAATAACATGAAATTATATTTTATATTATTTACTGCAATATCATGTTAGCTTATTTAGGTTATTTTAAAATAATATTCTTTATCTAGATATAAAATAGAATAAAACTTGCTACCATAAATATATTTTAACAAGAAAATATTTAACAATTATTTGATAATATTCTTATAAGTTATATTCTCAGTAAGAGATACTTACTTTAAACCCATTAAAGTTTAAGACATTTTGATAGAGTTTGTATTTGTATATATTTATAAAATTACAAAATTTTTTACCTTTTTGTGAATATAGTGTTGTTACTCATAGTGCGTATGAGTAACAAAAAAGTACAAAATGCTCATACGTACACAGGTGCAGATTACACTATGGAACATTTTTGGGATTATTGTCTGGGGGGTGAGAAATTCCATGTCAGGGTGATGGTACTAGGTCAGTATAGTAAAACCCTCAAAGGGTTTGGCGTTCGTATGTGTCATTTTTTTTATGACCTTTTAAATTTTTTCATTATCTTGATGTTTTTTCGCTTAGTTGTAACTCGAGAACCACTTGTCCGATTTTGATGAAACAAATTTAGAAAAATTTAGAATTACAATTTCTTTAATCCGTTCATATAACATTTTTCTTTATAATCAACAGTTTTGCCGGTAAAAATAAATTTGTGGAGAAAAAAAATATTTTTTTGCCTAAAAATTAAAATTTTTTATGAATTTAAAAAAACAAATGACACATACGAACGCCAAACCCTTTGAGGGTTTTACTATACTGACCTAGTACCATCACCCTGACTTGGAATTTCTCACCCCCCCAGATTGACTGTTGTACTGTGTTATCAGTCACATAATAAGAAAAGCTTCAAGCAAAAGGCAAGAACGAACAAAATGAATAATGTTGGTGCATTATTTCTAAATAAAATTATATATAAGCGTATCACTTATGTTCATATATATTTAGATTTTAACATGGGTTATAAATTTTGTTTGAACATTTTTTAAGTATGTTAATAAAATTTAAAATAAAGTTGTTACTAGTTCTGACTGTAAAACTGGCCCTTACAATTAGAGTTTTATTATAAAAAATAAATTAAATTCATCCTTTTTTTAAGTTATAACATTTTTTACATTTTTCTATTTTTTATATCTTATTGTATACAAAATAAATTAAAAAATAACAAATTTATAACAAATTCTGTTGAAAACTTTTCTAATCTAGATGTTTTTAATCTTTTTTATGCCATCACTTTACCTACAAAAAAGTGATTAATTATATTTTGTATTGCAAACATTTCAACGATTTGGTTTTCAATGCATTTTCTAACACAGTTGTACGCAAAAATTTGCAAAGAAACTTAATTTTTTATTTTCTTTTTCGATTTGGGATGTTTAAGGATTTGTTTGGTTTATATCATTGATACAGATTTTTTTTTGAAGTTTTAGGGTAAACATTTGCTTTATTTCCTAATCTAAAATTGAAATCTTTGACTGAAAATTTGATTAAATTTTCACTTGTTTATTTAACTCTTATTTTGCGGTTTTTTTTAAACCTGAATATTTTAATATGTAGGATTTTTTTTTTGGTATGATGTTTTAAATTTTTTGTGCATATTTTTATGTCATAAAAGTTTGTATATTTTATTTTTTTTTTGTTTCCATGTTTTTCAGTTTTATTTTATATTGTGTCAATGTGTCATTTTCTGGTTGCCATAAATTTTGTCAGTTGTTTGTTTGGCGTGGTCACAAATTGAGTTCAATATGGCTCCCATGAGATGCATTTTTATACGAATTTATTGACTTGCTATTGTTTTATATGCAAACAGAGAGATATTTAACAAAAAATAAAATACAAAATATTCTGCTGTGGAAAAAAGAAGAAAAAACAGAAACGAATTTTATGCTAAAAGCATTTTTAACATGTCAAATGGGTTAATATGGGTAACATTAATGTTTGCAGCAATTTGTTTCTTAATGGTTTATTCTTTACACTTTATTTGTCTCTCACAAAAAATTTATTTTAAAAGATATCTTCGTTAGCATATAATGGCTATTGTTGTTTTTTTACAAATTGAAAATATTTGTAAAATTTTAAGCAATTTGTTTAACCATTTTTATTTATGTTTTTTTATTTTTGGAAATTTTTGGCAAATATTTGCCACATATTTTTCTTGTGTATAAACATAAAAATTAATGTTTAGTACAAAAAAAAATAAAAACAATATACGAAAATTTTTGTGTTTACCACCACTTTGTTACAGCCCAAATTACAACACAAAAAAATTACAAAAAAAAAAAAAAAGAGATTGAAAATTGTTGTACAAATGTTAGGAAAAATCATTACACATGTTTTTCGACAATTTTACAATTATTTTTAGTATTTGTAATTTACTTATTCTCCCTGTCGTTTTGTCCCATTCTCAAATTTTAGCAAATACAATAATAATGGAAAACTCTAGAGAATATTTTAAAATGCCTACGGTTATAATAGAAAATAATTTTAAATATAAGAAAACGACGAAATCAAGATGTAAAAATTTGTTGAATATAAACAATTACTAAAGTCGAATTTAAAATAGGCTATTCCTGAGAGAATAATTTTCTACACAAAGAGAATAAATTCGTTGTAGCAACCGAATTTTTTGCCAACCGAATATTGGTAGTTACCTGTACTATCGCATAATTCGATTAAAGCTACAAGCATTTCCAGTTGTACCTACTATACTTTCGAATATGAAAACGTTCGTCCAACCGAATTTATTTAGTAGTCAGTACATCCGACCGCATTTATTTACCAAATATTTTTAAATTAACCAAAACACTGTTTCCAATATTAATTAGAAATTAACATTTTTTTTTTTTTAAATATTAAAGACAACATTCCCCTCATTCAATATTAAAGGTATTTATCAAATATAATAGACAATTCATGTGTACTAAAAACACACAGAGCAGGCATATTTATTGTGACAACCGAATTCTTTGCCCACCAAATTGCTTGGTTGTAGCCATTGAGGCAACGGCATTTCGGTTAAAAGAATAAAATTTCGGCTAAAAAAATATACTTGAATTATGCCAGGAATACACTTGATTTCGATAACTAAGTAATTCGGTTCCTGCAACCAAACAATCCAGTTGGTAAGGAATTCGGTTGTGGCAATATGTCTTTTTCCCATAAACAAAACCTCAGAGTTGGAAGAATTTTCCTATTCTAAAGAAATCGTGATATAAAAATCCCAGATTCTGAAATTTTTTTCAACGAAGAAATCCTTCAGATTCTGACACATTTTTCATAAAGAAAATCCCCCCCCCCCCCCCCCCCCCCTTTGAATAATTTTTTCCTAAAGAGAATTATTTAGATTACTCGGACTTATTCCTACAGAAGTCATTTGTTGAAATTCTTCAAAATTCTCAGGTTATGGAAACTCTTTCCTGTTAAAAAGTACTAAGATTCCAAAAATTTTTCCTTATAAGAAATCTTTGGTTTCCTAGAATATTGTATTTTAGATATTTTTATTAAACAACTTGTCAAAGGTTGAAGGTTCTTGTATTGCAAAAACATTCCCTAAATCTAAGAGAAAAAGTAATAAGAATCTGAGGCGTCTTCCAAAGGAAAAAGCCTCCTAAATCATAAGATCCCAGTGTAGAAAATCATCACCAGATATGTGGTTATGTAACTACATACTTGGTAATGGTAACTAGTTACTTTTGTTATTACATTTCTTATTACCTTTATATGGCGATGTCGCGAAAAATAATGAGTTGTCAAAAAATCAAAAAATATATCGTTACCTATGTGCTTACCAGTACTGACAAAAATAATGAGTCTAAAAATAAAATTTTCTAAAAAATAAATTACAAAAAAAAAATATTTTTTATTGTATTTTTTTTTTTTTTTAATAAAATTTGCTGGTGCGGGAATCGAACCTGGGTCTACAGATTGCCTGTCAACAGCTATACCATCTGAGCTATATCGACATGTAATATTTAATAGATAAAAACATAATTGACCTGCTGTACACAAGTAAGCTTACTCGCCACCATACAAAAATTCAAAAAATATGTGGTTACATATATCCTTACCAGTGTTTAAAAAATATTGAGTCTAAAAATAGATTTAAAAAAATTTTCAAATCTAAAAAATTATTTTCTATTTGAAATAATGATAAAAATAAGTTATTATCAGTAACTCATTATTATATGTTTTAAAATAATACAGAAGGTAAGTGGGTGTCATTACTGGTAGTCCAAAATATAATGATATGTCATTACCGTTTCTACACTGGGATACTTAGAATTTGAGGGTATTTCTATAGGAAATGACCTCAGAATCGGAAAGTATTTCTATTGAAAAATAAAATCTAACGAAATCGCAGGACTCTTTCCCATCGAAAAATCGTCAGAATCTAAAGATTTTGACCTCAGATTGCAATAAATTTAGACCTAAGGAGTGAGGAAAAAAAATAGTTTTTCCTTTTTATACGAGAAATTTCTTGGAGTTTATTGTAATTACTAGATAAAGGTCAAGGTAAATAAAGGAAGCACGGAGCGATGTTAGTCGCTCGAACGAGTTAAATTTTTTGATTGATTCTTTATTGAAATTTTGTCGAGTTTTTATACACAAATTTAGCTTACTTAGCGATAATAATATGAATCATAATTCCCACGGAAGTATATCATGAACAATACTGCCGAACACGGGTTGACAATATATGTAAATAAACAGCAACAGTAGTCGGTTGTACACAGAAAAAATTTACAAAATTCTGTTTGTAATGTTAAACACCTTTTTTGCATAAACAAGCAAAAATTTTTTTAAAAAGGCACCAACAATGGAATTTGTATATACAAATCCCTTTTTGTAACTTTTTTGTAATTTGTTAAAAATAAAATCATTTTTTTTTAACAATGTGTTTTGTAAATACAATAATTTTTTTTTGTAACTTGTTTGTATTTGTTAAAAATAAAAAAATAAAATTCAACAACGAGTTTGTTATATTTAAACAATTTTTCGCTTTATGTTGTCGTATTGACAAAAAAAAATAAAGTAAGACTACTTTTTTGAAATTTTTGTTACAATTTACAAACATTTGAGCAATTGAAAACAAAAAATAAATGATTTGTTTTTTTTTTTTGTTTCAAAAAATTCTAAGGCTAATTTTTTGATATTTTTGATACAATTTACAAACATTTAATAAAAAAATTGTTAGATATCTAAGTAAAAAGCCAACAATTTTTTTTAATTACTTAAAATTTTGTGATACTTTTTTCTGTGTACGACACTAGTAGAGTTGACTGATGTGATAATCATATCTCGTACTGGCTACAGTACGACAGTACATACAATTCAGGTAATACAGGGTGCGGCTAAAGTAAATACATGATTTATTTTTACACCATTAAATCTTCTATATGCACGTTGAGTACACTCAAAAAAATAAGTTAGTAGAAAAATTAGTAAAACGTCTTGTATATCGTGTGTACTAGTTTTCAGCAATTTTTTTGCTGAAATTCCGTTTTCAGCAAAAAATTTTGTTATATTTTTTTAGCACTAAACTAATTTTGAACAAATGTTTTACTAATTTATTTTGCTGCAAAAATTATGCTGAGAACCGCATGCATAGTGTGGACGACAACCTGATAGACAAGATGTAGATGTCGCAGCTTGTCTGGAAACGGAAATGACAAAAAAAGAAAAACAATTCTACACATATTCTATATTTAAATTTTCAGCAAATAAATTAACTAAAGTAAAATTTCGCTACAAGTTTTTTGAGTTTTTTTCAGTCTACTAATATTCAGCAAAAAGTTCAGTGATTTTAGCAAGGATTTTTTTCATTTGCAGTCGACTAAGTGGTAGCAAAATTTTTGCCGAAGATTACTTTTTTTTGGTAAAAATCAGCTCGCTGATTTTCAGCAAACCTCTTGCTGAAATTACCAACTTTTTTGCAAGCACGCTCCTGACTATAAATTTGCTGACACAGCAACATTTTTTGCTGACTTTACTGACTTTTTTTTTTGAGTGTACTAACTATCGAACGATCATTTTCAAGGAATAGAATAACAATCTCAGTTCTTTGCGCAATTGTATAGCGTTCCACTTCTGAAATAGAAAACAAAAAGTATGAAATATTCACAAGCAAAGAAGGTACAATATTTTTATATCATATAGTTACTTTAGCCGCATCCTTTAGTTGTGTTACGCACAACACTGGAATAGTTGACTGTTGGTTAGGATGACCATTCGTACTGATTTGATCAGTACATGTACTGATTTTTGATTACGTGTACTGATGAAAAAATCGTGTACTGATTTGTACTGATTTTTTGAAATTTGCACTGATTGTACTGATTTTCAACATTTAAAAATTTTTATTTTATTTTTCAATAAGTAAAAATCAAAATACAAATTCAAATACTATTATTAAAGTGAGTTAATTCAATATTTACCCAAATAAAGTGAAATCATTGAACTGCAGTAGTAATTTAAATCGCTTTTAACTGCAGTAATGAGTAAAGAATTAATTCAGTTATAATAGTTCTTTTTATCAAATCAAATGAATTAATTCACTGACGATTGAGTTAATTTTTTATAAATCGAAAAAAGAATTCGGTCAATTTATAAAGCGTTTAGTGTGAACAGAAAACTTCACTCAACCGTTCAAAGATTTAAAAATATTTTTTCGTTCAGTGGTTTAGAAAAAAATTCCCTTAAGTGACTTCAAACGAATTTAAAATTAATTTTTACCTTTCTGTTAAAAAACAAAATAATTTTCGAAGGTTGGTTACCGTTATCGTTATAATACCGTTTTCGCTAAAATACCGTTTCAAATTGAATACCGTTACCGTTATCGATACCTCTAGAAAAATTTCTAAATACCGTTATCGTTACCGATACCGTTATTTTTATGGGTAGTTACCGGTATTTTACCGGTATTTATATTTTATATCAAAATTACAATTTTTTTATTTTTTATTTTATAATCTTGAGAGTTTTTTACAAAAAAATTTATAGATTACTTATTAAAACTACCAGTATTGAATTGATAGCTTAAAATCTGTATTTTCAGTACTTAAAATTAAAAATATGCCATGTTTTTACTTGTTTTTATATATTTTTAACATAATTTTTAATACCGGTACGTACCGGTATTACTGTTTCGATAACGGTATACCGTTACCGAAACAGTCTTAAATACCGTTACCTTTACCGTTACCTAAACAAACGAAATCTGATGCCGTTACCGTTACCATTACCGTTATTCGTTTCGGTAACCAACCTTGTAATTTTCAATTGTTTGACTGTGAAAATAAAATTTCAATTGTTTTTATGTTATCTGGGTGTAGAAAATGTCATCATAAGTTGAAGATCTTTCGTAGAAAAAGTGCTTAAAATTTGTGTGTGAGTATTTCGAAAGGAAAATTGTATACAATCTGTGTGTTTTTCGATAGAAAAAAGTTCATAAATCCTTAAAATTTTCTATAATAACATTTACACTTAACTAAACACTAGTATATTTTAAAAACTACTTGTATTAACTTATCGAATTCCATACAAATTTTGTATTAAAAACTTAAATATTTTAAAATTACTAGTTTTGGGTTGTAGTTTAAATTCAGTTTAAAAAATTTCTAATTACCTAACGTCTTTTTGCAAGAAAAAGTAGCCAGAATCCGATCGTGCTTCCATTGCAGAAATCAATCAGACCATTCAATTGGAAACAAATTCGGTTGGCAGCATAATTCTGCTTTTTTTTGGGTTATTATATTGGTTATTATATTTAAAAAAAATTGTACTGATTTCAAGTCAGAAAAAAATGGTCACCCTACTGTTGGTATAATTAGACCCACATCACGAGTATAATTGTGTTGGTATAAACGACTAATATTCATACTACACTATAGGGATTTCTGTGTAAAAATGTCCTCAGATTTTGGTTGTTTTTCTACAGAGAATTTGAAGTTTTTTCTATAGAAAACCCTTTATTAAGTTAAAGTGAATTCCAGTGTAGATAATACTTAGCCTAGAAAAACCCACAGGTTCTAATGACTATTTTTATACCCACCGATCTTAAGAACAATTTCCCTTAAATGAACATTCGATTGTGGTGACTTTTTCTTTACGAAAACTCTTCAGATTAATATTTTTCCTGAAAAATACCTTAAAATTAGGCAGACATTTGATTTCAGTGAAACCGTAAGATTCAGTGGAACATTCTAAACCGAAATTAATTTTAACATAGAAAACACCAATGCAAAAAGTCCACAAAATCTGATCGCATTCCAAAGGAAAACCTTTAGATCTTTAAAACTTTTTTCTATAAACGAAACTCTCAGATTCAAAGGAACCTTTCATATGAAAATACCCCGATCTTCTAGGGATTTTTTAAGGATGTGCCTTCCTAAAATCTAAGGTTTTTTGTGTGTTTCTATTGGGTGTATAACTTAAAAATGCGGCATTTTTGGCAAATTTTGGACATTTATTTTGAAACATTGGTACAATATAAATTTACTAAAATTATTGAACATCGTTAGATATGACCTTTCCCATCTTTCTGGTAACATATGGATTCGGCCTCAAAAGAACTGCTCATTTTTTGAGGCCAAAACGAATCCAGCCAATTTGGGATACCCTGGTCTGAAGTGAAGCCTATTCCAGTGAGAGCATTCTGCATCGGCCTCGTTATTTTTTAGATTTGAAATGCTTTGTGAAATTTCCAATTACATATTTTAAAGACTTTTCTCAGAGATAATTATTTATAGAGATAGGAAATCACAACTTACACTATTCACGGGTAGAGGACGCTGAAATTTAGTATTCCTGAGCAACTATTTAGTATCAGTTTAGTATCAGCTGAGCCTATATTTAAAAACTCAAAAACTGCTCAAAATAAGGAAAAAACAAATGCGGAATATATTCAAATAATAAAACTTGAAATATCCGTTTGTTTTTTTGCTTTGTTGTTTGCTATTATTTAGATTTAAATAAAAAAAGAAAATTGTCATTTTTTTTAACAAAGTGCCATCTAGTGATAACGATTTTATTATAGCTTATTTTTTGGTGATGCCATACCCCTGACTTTTCTCGTGCAACATTTTCTAGTCCATAGTACAACATAGTCTTAGTAGGTACAACATTTAAATTTTTTTTTTTAAAGTTAATAAAAACGCCTGTCTACGAGGGCAGTTCGAAATGTTCTTATTGAAACTTCAATACTAAGTGTACGTTTTTCTAGCAATTCTATTCCTTGATTAAAATAATTTTCCTGAACCTCCTCAAAATAATCGTTTACAGCTGCCATTGCATCTTCATTCGAGGTAAAACGTTTGCCAGCAAGAAATTTTTTTAGATGTTGCAACAGGTAGTCAGTCAGAGGGAGCTAAAACAGAGAAATGACAAATTTTCATTCAAAGGCGTTTTTGGTCAACTATTAAAAAATGCGGCACCCAACATGCAGAAAGCATTTTAATATGTAATTCTTGATGCAAAATAAAATGTACTCGATCATTTGAGGTGCGTATGGCATTCCCTAATTCACGCAATTTCACTCATCGAACGTCTAATGCCATATCATGGACTTTAGCTATGATTTATGGCGTTGTTGCAGTTTTTGGACGACCACTTCATGGTTCATCTTTATTACGACCACACTTAAATTCATCAACCCAATTTTTTACTGTTGCATACGAAGGAGTACTTTCAGCTAACACATTCACCATATCATTATGAATTTCGTGTCCCGCTAAACCTTTCTTATGAAAATATTTAATCACATCACGAATTTCTAATTTTTCCATTACAAAAAAAAAACACTGAAGCGCCTTTTTGAACACCTGTTACTATACGAATGAGTTGACAGATCGAAATGAAATTTAATATGTGTTCATATGTCGGATGGAAGTTACCATTATACAAAGGTTTTTGCTATTTATACCGCCATCTCTGTGTCAGGCTTAGAAAATTTCGTACTGCCCTCGTATAAACAACGAATTATTATAATTGAGAAAATTTCAAGAAATTCAAACACTGAAAAAGAACAAACGTATTAAATATAAAGTGCTACAATTTTCTATATGTAATGTAAATTAAAAAAAATGCAATTAAAAGTTTTTCTAATTCGTTTGCTTGAAATTTCAAAGAAATTTTCTGGCATTTAAGAAAATATGATGTTATAAATATGTATGTACTTTTCTTCTTCCTACAGACCAAAATGATTGTGAACATTTTCTTAATAATTGTTTGAAAATGTAATTCAGGTTGCCATTGTTGAATATTAGATTTTATTCATATAAAATTTTTTTCTTTGCACTCTTCTTAACAAATATGGCACAAGAAAAAAAATTAAAATCCAATTACAAATTTGTAGTAAAAATGTGGCAAAACTTTAAATGAAAATTTTATACTTTTTATTAGATATAAAAAAAATGAAGAGAGGCAAAAATTATTATAAAATTTCTTTGATAATTGAGTTTTTGGTTTTAAAACCACACTTGAATTACATTTATATACATTAGGGTGGCATTAACAGAGTTAAAAAATCTTACATATTATTGCTTATTTAATTTAAACTAGCGGGTTATCTGAGCCGATATTCCTAATGGTAAAGCTTTTAAACGACTTTTCCCGAGGAGATTTTTTCACCAATATTTTATTAATTTCATGTAACATGTGTGATAAACCAGGCACCACGACGTATGGGTATCAACACTTTTTTCTCGAGTGCTTTAACCCTTTGAGGACGCTGAAGCGATTTTGAAGTTTTTACGACTATCATGATCTCTGACCTAATAATAGTTATGCCAAGAAAAATAATCTCCGTTGAACCCCTCCTTATCCGTCATTTCGCTTGCCAAATATATTTCCCATTTGACGACCCCACCATGCTGGACGAGGTGATTTTTAATATTATATTGAACATATTTAGTTTATCTGTTGTCTGGGCAATTATAAGAGCGAAAAACCCTTTGGCAATCATACTTCCTTGTAGCCCTCAAAGGGTTAATGTTGTTGACAAACATTTGAAATTTTCGTCAATTTCAGTAGGATTTTGTAGCTAAAAATAACTGTTTCTTTTTTTCATCTCTTAAGTACACAGCAGAGAAATACAATGCATATAAAGAAATGCATTTTTTACTACTCTCTTCTCTTGCTGAGAAGGCATAGTTTTTGATGTTGTTGTAATTTATTGCTTCTAAGTGGGACATCGCGAACAAAAATAATATCATATGTCCGCAATAAACGAAATGCTACTTTTTACTGCATTTTTGGAAGCAACTTCTTTTATTGCATCTATATGAAATCATTTTTGTTCGCAATGTCCCTCTTAGAAGCAATAAATTATAGCACAAATACAACAATGTCAAAAACTCTGCCTTCTATTAGTGCAGTTTTGAAAATGAGAGATGAGAGAAGTGCTAAAATAAGTGCTACTAGTACTGTAGTGCTTCTAAAAGCATGTATATTTTTTGGTGGGTAATTTTATATTTTACAAGACTCTTGAATTAAAGAAAGAAAATAGTTTCACCCTAATATTGAAACATTTTGCAACACATTTAATTTTATGTATTTTTTGCCAGAATATTAAGAAATTTTTCTTATTTTTAACTAAAACATTCTTATTCATTACAATTAATTCTTGTAAAAATTGAAAAGAAAGGAGAAAAATATAAAGAAAAACCTCAAACTTATGCTTACAAGTCACGCTTTAAGTTAATTGTTCTTACTAACAATAAATATTTATGTGTGCATGGCTGAATGTCTGAGTGAATTGTTGTATGAAGGCTGGAATAAACCAGCAAACATAAATGTAACAAAGACTGATTTACAGAAATATAAATTTTCTTAATTTTTTAAATAATGTCTAAGGGCCAGTATTACAGTCAGAACTAAGAACGACATTGGGAATTTTTATTTAAATATTTCTTAATTACGAAATTTTGTTTAAAATTCCATACTAAAGTAAAATTAAAGTGAAAAATCCTGCCACTTGCTGATTCTAGCAGAGTTTGGGAGTAATTAATTACCTTGTAATGATTATTACCCGCTTTCATTAAAATTATTTACTGCAATGGAAATTTAAAATAATTAATTTCCCTTACGTAATGGTAAGAAATTTTTATTTTAACAACGAATAAGTTACATTGCATTAAAGGCCTTACTTGGGTGAGATGGCTAAGATGTCTCACCTTAGTACGGTTACGTTTCTAATGTGGGAATAGGAGCATGTGTTCTAATCCTACAGACGACGGTTTATTAAAATTATCATATACACAGAAAAAATAGTATGCACCAAGCAATCACATTTTCTTTTAAATTGAAATTTTATTCGCAACAATGTTTTTTTTTTTTTATATTTGTAACTCGTTGTAAATTGTTATCTTTCGTATAAAAATTGTTTAAAAATAAAAATTCAAAGTTACAAAACACAAAAGAAATTTTTTTTTTTCGATTTACAAATTTGGTATGAAAAAGGTGTTTAAAAATTTAATTATAATTTTGTAAATTCTTTCTGTGTAGAGACCATCTAACAATAAAATCAACATATAAATAATTAAAATATAATTTAATGGAAAATCACTGGTGAAGCTTGTTCATACAAAAAAGGGAAATATTAAATCTAGTCTGATTTGTGATTATAATTTTGAGAGAAAAAGGTTTATTCTTCTTCTTAACCTCAACCCTGCTAAGATAAAAAAAATATTTTTGTTTAATACTTTGTGTTTGCGAAAACTTTATTTATTCTTGTTCTAGGCCAATTATTTCCTTATTATGAAATAACATATTAAGTACTTTTTCAAAAACTCTGACATTTTTCTTCATCAGAATACTCTGCTTTCTTCGTTTCTTTCATTAGAAAATGTATTGTTCCCGAGGATGTTCTAAAAAGAAGAAAACATGTCCATAATCTAATGATTTTTTAAATGCTTAGAGTCGAAGAATTTTCGAAAGCATATTGCATTTTTCTATTGGAAAAGACCTCTGGTCCTGGAAACATCTAAAGGACCACGTGTTCGGAATCTAAGACTCGTTTTTAAGAAAAAAGAGCTTAAAATCGAAAGCTTTTTGTAAAGGACAAAGTCGCCAGCAACTGTGAATTACCTCTGGACTTTAGAAAAACGTTACCAGAAAATGCCGAGAATTTTAAAAAGTTTTTCCTACAGAAAACCGTTGGAATCTAAGAATATTTTCTAAAAACAATCTAAGATTGTGATGACTCTTTCCTGTAAAAACCCTAAGACATCGAGGACTCCTTCCTACAGAAAAATTTTCAGACTCTGAGAACTATTTACTAAAGAAAAACCTTTAGATTTTGAGGCATTCCTGGAGAAAACTTTTAGATTCTGATAAGTTCTATCCCAGAGATCATTTTTTCCTATAAAAACCATTAATTTCTGAGGAGTTTTTTGAATAGAAACCTCTCACATACCTAGGACAGTATATAAGGTTTCTCTTATAGAAATATGGGTTTTTCTCTAGAAAAACCTGGTATTTTCTCAGTTAAAGGTGCCCAGAATATAAGGGAAAAAGTACTCAGGCTTTCGCAATCTGTGGCTTAACCCTTTAATACCCAATGCCGCCAAAAAGGGGTCTTCATATGTTAAGTAGCTTTTAGCTAAATAGTAGCTTCTATAAATGTATATTTCTATATTATATCGATAGAAAAAATAATGCACTACTTTCCTGGCCTTCAAACTTTTGTTGTCTAATGAATGATTTTCAAGCGGGATGGATGCAAAATCGATTTAAAACAGAAACAAATATTTAAAAAATCGTCAAAAATATTGTTACAAATTTGGATTAGTCTGGCAAAGAAATCTGGAATTTAGGAAGAAAATATCCCGAGAAACGGGATTTACTAAACCTGTCATTCTGGTAATACTATATTTAAATACGATGTTAAGTGATTTGAGTACCACTGGGTATGTTCTAAACCCACGGCCGTTACACTATATAAGGATGCCGTAGTCAATTGTTGTTATTATTATTTTTGCTATCGGAAAAACAGAGCAGAAGATGGCTAAATATTATTATAACATTTTTATTTTTAAAATTATTTTAATTTTTGCATTAAAAATGCAATAACATTTTTTTTATATATATTTTAAAATTAATTTTATTGTATCAGCAGTATTACATATTATATTTGGTAAATTTACTAACAAAAATGTTAAATTTACATTTAATTTCTGATAGTATATCACGCAGTTTTAATGTAAATTTACAAATTTTATATGTAATTAACATTATACGTGTAAATTTTTTCATTTACTCACTCGGAATAAATTTCCCATATTTATAGTAGCGGTTCAGTTGCCTATTATAAGTTGAATAAATTTAAACAAAAATTAATTGGAGTGTGGCGATGAAAAAGTAATAGTAATAATTATAACCCATGTCTGGACTATAATACTGGACCCAATTGTAGTTTCTGTTACGTTTTTGTGACCGAATACCTTTTTAAATATATCATAAGATATTATCCGTATTTCTTTAAAAATTTATGTTGGGTTATTGAAAACAAAACTACAACAAAAATACATCACATCATACTACAACAAAAATACATCACTATGACGTCTGTCGGTCGTTGTAAGAACAGCCTTTTGCTTTTAACATTCTACTGTTGGGTTTTTCTTCCTCTTCTTATTAATTTTCTAAACAATGTTCCTTATTCCGTCTTAGTAAGTTGTTGTAAATGTTTTTCATGGTGACTGACGTTAAAATATTCTTTCATTTTTTCATCATCTACGTTTCTTAATTAGCGCTTCATTATCAAGTACAAGTTGCAAAAAAAAATAGATTATGTACGTGTTATATGCTACAATTTCTTTCACTTAAATTTCTACTTCATTTATGATTTAAGATTTGGTGTCTACGTTCCACAAAATATATTAAAAAAAAAAAATATTTTAAGTCGCGAACTGGGAGAGAACCGCCAACCTACCGCTTGTCAGGCAATTGCCTTTTCTCTAGGCTAAATTCAGTTTAAATTTGTTTAGTCAAATTTAAAATTTGAATATTTTCAGGTTGAAAATTTTAGTATTTTCTTTGTGAATAAAATTATATCAAGAAAAGATAAGCATTTGGGTCTTTTAATTTGAATCAATAAAACTATATAAAAACTATAATGTCTTTGAGATTTGATCACAGACTGCTAAGTCAATCAATCAGCGTCTTTCTTGTCTAACTTATGATACATTCCAAAATTTTATTAAAATAATTAAAATTTATGTGCCTTATCTCCAAATATTGTTATAATTATCAAAATAATCCAAATTAATGGCTAATTCTATTGAAGTTAACAAAAAATTAAAATAAACATGAAAAACTAATAACTTGGATAGAGTGATATATTTGATATTTTATTCAAATGACTAGATCTTCGACAGTTTGGTGATTGTTGGTATTAAAAGTTATGAAGAGGTTAGAATTTTTTCAATATTGATTAGAAAGGCCAATAATTTGGATAATGTGAGAGTGTTTTGGTTACTCAAATATTTTTTCTGTTTATAGAAAAATTTTACTTTTCTGGTGATGAATTTTAAGTACACTGAAAATATTATTACAGTAACTGACTGTAGTTTATTTAAAAAGTTATCCGTACATTTATTTTTAAATGACTATTCAGTTAAAATACAAAGAAATTTATTTTTCAACTGTTTTTGTTGTTTATTTAAAAAATAAATTACATACAAATACGGATTTTCTGTTACATTTAATATTTTCATTTAAAATGTTTTGTTAAAAAAAAGAATTCCTTTTCGATTTCTAGGTCAGTTAAAAAAATTAAATAAACTAAATATCATTTATTCTTACGGATTTTGTAGTTAATTTTTTGAAATTTAAAAAAACAATAAAAATGAAAAATCATAATTTTTTTGGATTTTGTAGTTTATTTATTAACATTTAAAAATAAATGAAAAGTTCTTTTGATTTAAATGAAAAGTCAGTAGACCGGTTTTCAAGTGATTTTTCATTTATTTTAAATTAAATTTTCAGTTAATTTAAACTACAAACTATTTTGAGTGTAAGAGCTATTATTGAATAAAGAAAAAATTTCGTTGGTTCCCAAAGAATTCCAACCGATTTATTTTCTGTGTGTATGAATAAGTATTAAAGGAAAATAAAAAAACAATTATAAAACTCGCGAAATAGAAGTTTTTCTTATAAAGCTTTTCGCATGCTTTGTTGTGATAAATGTAAAAAATAGATAACCAAAAGGAAATTTGGAAAAAAAAGTTTCATATTCAGCAGTCAAAAAATTTTATTTTGTGGAGTTGTGTAATAGATTAAAATTTAACATCAAAAGTTTAAATTATTAAGTTAGAATTTTATGTGAAAATTAATTTAATTTATATTTTACCAAAAATCCTTATATATTAAAATTTGCTATATTTATTACTAAAATAAGTAATTTATTTAAAAATAAAATATATTTAATATTTATTGCGAGTATTTATATCTAATTTTTCATTTATACGAGTATGTTCACTAATTTACACACACACACACACACACACACATTTAGCTTTATTACTAAATGCTTTTTAAATACAAATAAAATATTTTATCTATTGATTTAAAATAAACACCTCTACTATTGCAGTAGCCCTTATCGTCATCACCATTATTAATAACACTTTTGAAAACGTGTTTAATCATGTTGCTGCTGGTATCAGCTGCATTACTGAAACCTATTATTACAAATACGGTAGTAGTAATTAAATCGTAAACGCATACATACGCACACAAATAGACAAACTTCCATTGAACTGAATAAATTTAATTTTAAAAATATTCTATTTGAGGTTGTGTGTGTAAAACAAAATCTCATACTCAGAAAAATGAGCCTCCAGAAAATAATTTTAATAAATTCTACAGTTATCATACACACAGAAAATAAATTGCTTGGAATACCATCAGAACGAACGAAATTTTTTCATTACCCATGTGAGAATCGAAATATATATAAATACACATGATCATTCATTGACTTGTGTATGATCATTTGCGGGCATAATTGATCATGTTTACTTATATACATAGATCAATGTATGGCCATGATCTTATACATTTATATTTATCTTTGAGTCCGACATTTGAGGATCTATAAAGCTCTATGGTAATATATGACTATACATGAGCATATATGACCATACAATTGAAAATTAACTTTCAAAATCACAATAATTTTGCAAAAAAAATTCAGTAGTGAAAAGAATTCAGTAATAGTACTGTAGATTACTAGTAGAGTACAATATATTTTTTTTCTAAGTCTAAATTTAATTACAAAGGGCTTTAAAGTGCATATAACTTATGTACACAATATGGCATATATAAAAATTTTGGACTTTTTTGTTTCCAAATTGGCTTTCATATTTAAAATCATACTTCGCTTTATATTTAAATTTTTTTTCTAAAGAAACCCCAAAAGAATTTTGTTTTTGGGCGACTATATTTACATTACAAAAGTTCTTGAGATATTGATACACACTTGGGTTTGAAAAATAGGGCATGGAATTAAGCTTAAACTGTATAAAGGGTTTTTGGTTTGGATTGCATTGTGCTTCTTTAATTGAAAAAAGTGAGTTCAATTGACTCTATTATTTTGTTATGTGCTTTTTCAGTTAAAGGGTTATAACTCAAAATTTTCATTTAATTCCACAGATACAATATAAATTAAAAAACTATAGCAAAACCTTCTTCAAAATGGACTTTTCTTATAATGGAACTAAAGTTTTTTTTTTAAATATTACAATCATTTTTACATAAGCATTTTTTTGCATCTTCTGGATATTTAAGTATTGTGAGTTTTGCCACTTTTGATACCCTACACCACTACGTGGTCAGGGTATTATAAGTTTGTGCTGATGATTGTAACACAAAAAATAATACTGCTCCTAGACCCACCTTATAGTATACCGATCGACTCAGAATTTTTTTTATTTCGATTTAACGATGTCCATCTGTCCGTCCGTCTGTCTGTCTGTCCATGCATTCTTGTGAACACTCTACATGTCGCAAATATTAATGACGATGAAATTCGGTACACGGACTTATATCGGCCCGAGGACGACGCCTATTCATTTTGGTTGAAATCGGTCCATGTTTAGACCTAGTTCCCATATAAGAGTACCCCCCAAAATTTTATTTTTTACATGCTGCAAGTCGCAAATATGAAGATATTTCAATGAAATTTGGTACACAAACCTATGTTGGGCCAAGGACGAAGCCTATTGATTCTAAATAGGATCGGTCCATATTTGGACCTATGCCCATAAGGGCTATATTTTCGATTTTCTCTTCTTTTATGATTTTATAGAAAATTTTGACACAAGTCTGTTTTAGCCCATTCAAATTTCGGATTCAAACATTAGTTGGCTTTAAATCAGACTGGTGTAGGGTATTATATTTATTTATTTGTATATATCCCAGGAAAATTTTCTGTTCCAAGGAATCGGTTTTAGAATAGCTACTTTTCATTCACAATCCCTTCTACTGTCGATTCTAACACCGATTCTTTTTGTTCGAAATTGTCCCAAAAGCAACCCCTTCTATAGCTCCAAAGTGGGACCGGTTGCTCTAGAATCAGTTCTGGTACTAATTCTGCGTCACACACACCTTCCATATAGGATCCCAGGAACTGGTTCCGGAACCAGTTCCATGGAATCGCTTGCAGTGGAACCAAAAAAATTTTCTTGGGATTTTTATATTTTTTTACAATAATTTTTTATTGATTCAAATTAAAAAACACGTTTGATTTTGTGTTGCTGATAAAATTTTTTTTTGAAAATAAAATATTCAAATTTAAAACTTGGAAAAATTCAAACATGTAATTTCACTAAAAAATAAATTGAGTTTAGTCTAGGGGAAATGCAATAGACTGACAAACAGAAAGTCGCCGATTCTTTCGGAGCTCGCGGTATAGAAAGCTTTTATTCTTTAAATTTGTTTTGCAGAATGTGTTATTCTATTTGTAGAATTTATAATCTACAAAGATTAATATAGACACTTTTAAAATTTATAAGTCACTTATAAAACAAATTTTTCGTACTAAATTCATTTTATTAATGTGTTATAAGGTTTTAAAATTATTATGCGTAAGCAATTAAAGCAATAAGTTAATACAACAAAAATCCAAAATTTGTTAATAAATTTCGTTAATTATAACAATATTAAAATTGGATAAAAGTAATTGTATATGGAACCACAAAAATTCGGTTGGCAAAAAACTCGAATCTACTTTCTGTGTGTAGTATTGTTTAGCAAATAGAAGCTTATAAAATAGAAAAATAAATAATTTTCTAACAAAGCAACAAAATAAATGAATGTAAATTTATTTTATCTCGATATTTAAGAGGCGAAACATCTAAATATGCACAACTTTATGTGGTTGAGGGGTATTTATGAGTACAACTGTGTGCTGGCGTGTGTGTGTGTGTGCTCTAATGATTATGTGTATTGGGTTTGTACTCGTATGTCTGTATAGATTTACATTTTCATTAATTTTCATTAAATTGCCTATTAACGCTGTTTTGGCTTTTGTTTTCATTTATTATTTCCGGTCTTTTTATAGTCATTGGATTGAATTGGCGGCATGCGCGTGTATGTATGTGGTTTCCTTTATTTAGTTATAAATGTGTCTATATTTTTGTATTTAAGCCTTAATTTTAAGCCTAAATGTTATATGGTTTACTAACGCCTTCCTAGTCTTTAGAGTATTGAAATTCTATAAATTATTCTGCAATAATTTTGTATTGTCTGTGTTGTTTTTCGGTTTAGTATGTATGTATGAACATTTTGTACAGTATTTTATTTTAAATACTTTTTGCCACTAAGTGATTGTTATGTGGCTAAATATAGTGTTAATATTTTGCCTTTAAGTTTAAGAAGTATGTACTTAATAGTTTTTAAATGTACTTAATTGATTAAAGAAAGTCTATAATTAATTTAAATTACTAAGAAAATTGTAAATTACAAAAAAGTTTATTAGTATAATTCTTACGATGATGTGGATAAAGTAAGAAAATTATTTAGCTCCAAAAATTTAACAAGTGTGGGAGCTAATATTTTTAATAACACTGCATGACAAAATCTGGACTTTTAAAAATTAATAGAGCTCTGACAATCAATTCTATGTATTACTGATTACAATGGCGTAATTTATTTTTCTATCTAAGTTACAGATTTTTCGCTAAATGTCTTTTAACTTTCGCGGTTGTCCATTCACTATTTTATATAAAAAATTTTTCAAATTCAATTAATATGAATTTTTTTGTAATAAAATGTAAGCACAGTACCTCTGTCCATATTTACGATATAAATGCGATATGCTTATCTTGATATTTAAACCACTACTTAGTGTTTTATATAGGTTTTTATGATTTTTTGCTATTTCAGCGACTTTAGTCGCCAAATTATTTGACAACCGCTAAATTTTAAAGATATTTAGAGAAAAATCTGTACCATTGATCGAAAAATAAAGTACGCCATTGTAATCAGCATGTCCGAAATATATAGAATTGATGGGCAGAGCTCTATTAATTTTTAAAACTCAAGATTTTGTCATGCAGTGTTAGTAGTAGTATTTAATCATTAAATCATCATACTGTACGTATGATTTATATTAAATAACCGAACAATATTACTCATACGGCAGAGGTATTAAAAATTTTTTAACAGTTTTTAGTAGTTTGTTTTTGTGTAATCTCTTCATTTGCAATGTAGTAAAAATCTCTTAAACTTAGTTTATGATTTCAATTTTATAATCTAAAGAATGTCAACTTCAAACATTTACTAAAAATCTTTTTCAAAAACTATATGAATCTGACTTATAAAAAGTGCTTTATCCGAATTATTACCAACTATGAAAATCGTTAAGTCACAAACTAACAAAGTCATATACGCACTTTAACCAGGCATAAAAAATATTTCTTTTTTCAAAAATAAAAAAAAACACATATTATGGAAAACATTATTTTTTTGGTGTTTTCAAGTGTATCATGATGCAAAAAACTCCGACTTTTTATATTTGGTAAGTATATGAAAATTCCAACAATTGTGCTGACACTAAATCTTAAGTTTTATGATCTGAAACATTACAAATCTTTGCCAAAAGTAAGCTCTTAAGAGAAATAAAATAACAAAAACTGCAACACAATGTGACATCTTAAAGAGGAGTGGAATAGAGTAGACGAAAATTTTAACTCATTGTATTGTTGCAGTAAATATATAGGAGGAATGATGAGTTACAAAACAAAAACTTTTTTTTTTTGGTTTATACTTTTACTTCTTGGTAGTTGTAAATGTTGCAACAGACGCTTTGTGTTATGCATCAAGAATTTTTTACTTTTTAGACGAAGCCTCAAAAAAAAAGAAGAAAATACAACTTATAAATAGACAACAGTAAAAATTTGTTAGCAGTTGCGTTATTGATATTTTAGGCTATATATCACCGTGGGGAGTCTGAGTGTAATTCTGAAAAGATTTTTTTTTTTTTTTTTGTTGTTTTGTGTAGTAGTGTTATAATATGTAGTAAGAGAAAATTAATTGAAAAAATTATTTAATTATAAGCAAATGTGGTATACGAATGAATGATAAGTATAAATGCTGAGGGTTAATTTTATAAATCTTTAAAGACAAAGTTCGGTTAGCTACCGAATTTTGTAGTCTAAAAGTCAGAAAATTGCACTACTGAAAGGGAATTCTCTAAATTTTTAACGGCAAAATTCGGAACTTCATTTGTCAGTTTGCTATTCTATTTAGGCAATATATTTCTCTGCCGTAATAAATTATTAAAGTACTACCCAGGACAATTTTTTACAATCGGTAGCTACCCACACCCATTCTACAACTGGTTCCACTGCAACCGATTCCATGGAACTGGTTCCGGAACCAGTTCCTGGGATCCTATATGGAAGGTGTGGGTGACGTAGAATCAGTTCCAGAACTAGTTCCAGAACTGATTCTAGAGCAACCGGTTCAACTTTGGAGCCATAGAAGGGGTTGCTTTTGGGACAATTTAAAACAAAAAGAATCGGTGTTAGAATCGACAGTAGAAGGGGTTGTGAATGAAAAGTAGCTATTCTACAACCGATTCTTTGGAACAGAAAATTTTCCTGGGTAACTAATGGCTTAAATTATAATAAATTTTGGAGGTTTTTAAACAATTTTTTTAATAGCTCAAAAAGATAAAATTTTATAATAATCCACTGTGTAATAAATCGATTATCAAATATTTACATCTCCCAACTGGCTACTTGATACAATTTAAAATAAGAATGCCTAAAATTCTTCTATATGACTAAGAAAGCGTTTGACTTGCCTGTATCAAGTTGTAAAATATTTCAGTTACGAGTTGTCAACTTATAACCATCGATTTTATTTTTGTTACAGTAAGTTTTCATGTGAGTTTAGTGTAGCAACTTAGTTTTCAATTTGAAATTATTGCTGCAGTGATATAATAGTGGAAATGTTTAACGCATCATTATGTTGTTGCTGTTTCCTGCAAAAACAACTCTTACACAAACAAAATAATAAATTTGATTTTCAGCATTATGTTAAAAGTCAGAACATCCGTTAATAAATATGAAAATATATTTTACGATATAAACTAATTTTTTTAAATCTATGTTTAAAGAATGAGACAGCAGCTAGAAGAAATTTTTCTCATAAGAAGTTCATCGTTAAAAAAACGAGCAAAACTGCAGTTTATAGGGTTTCGGCAAAAAAAAAGAAAATATATGACCACCTCTGGAATTAAAAAAGAAAAAACCGAAATTATTTTTGGGAGGGGCTCGGACCCGGGAGGCCGGTGGGGGGCAAAAATCGGGGGAACATAGTAACATATAAGTGTGGGTACTCAAATTAAAGAAAAGTGTCTCACGATTCCAAAAATGTTATTTTTTTTATATCCATTAAACGTAGCCCTAACGAGAATGGTACTCAAATGAAAGGAAATGTTCTCACGATTTTAAAAATGAAGTTTTTTTTACTAATCCGTGGGACGTGAATCGAATTAGAGGCATTTTGTTAAATTTTAGACTTTCGAAAAATTAAAAAACTCTAAAATCACATTAATTTAGTTTTGGTAAAACCCTGTAAATACCCATTTATTGTTGTTTATCTTGAAAATTTGGAACACAAAAGCCAGTTGGAAGTGGAAATGACAAAAGGAGTCAACTTTTTTTGATGAGAAATGCAATTTCAGAAGTGATATAGTTGAATAGCACTATATCCATTTCAGAAGTGATATAGTGTTATTGCGCCGCAGTCAAAATTTTTTGTAAAAATCTTAATGTCTAAATTTTTAATGCGTTTATCGATTATTGAAAAAAAAAAAATTGTTTTTGTAGTCGTGGGGGCTCATTTTCTATCATTTGAGTACCATTTTAACATACAAAAAAATTTCATCATTTGTTTAAGGGACTAAAATGCTCTAGTTAGGGCTACATCCCAGGAAAAAATTACCCATTACCTTAACAAGGCATTGCCATATAACCGCTTACAAATCTCATTGCCAAATTTCTTTACTGCATTACCAAACACATTCTAACAAGATCGTAAAAAAAGCAAGAGGTATTGTAATCAATTCTAAAAATCAAAACAAACAAGGCTGAAAGTCATTCAAATATAATTATTTACTAACAAAATTTTTCAAAAATTAATAATTTACTTTTTAAATTATTTGATCTTAGAAAGTAACCGTTTACATTTTGGTAGTAAACAACAAATTAAGAAGTAGTTCCACATTTTGAAAAGAGAAGTTATTTAGTTTTAAACATAACAGTGAAAAAATTATTTAAAAAATTTTGTGCTAATACGGCTTTTTAATATTTAAAGGACTATTTCCCATTTCTTCCCAATAAATTTGCGCTTTATCACAAATAGTATTTTTGATATACACAATCACTGTATGAAGAGTAAATAAATGTTCAATGGTAATTAAAAAAGTAAACCAGAAAAGTTGTTTTCGATTAAATAAATAGTAACATTACAAAGAAATATATTTTTTAATTTTTCTTAGCAGTTATTCAAAACAAAATATAAAAAATTATTAAAATTTCTTTTAAGTTATTATATTCAGAATTAAAATAAAAGGAAAATCTATTGTCTTTTGCAATTTTGTCAGTTAATCGATTAATTTTAATGTATTGCTTTGTATTTTGCAAATCGTCCAAAACAAATCTTTTGGCAAAGTAGTTTAAAAAGGCCAACAAAACCCTATATTTTTTCATTTGATACATACCATTTTTTTCTGACTTGAAATCAGTACAAATTTTTTGAAATATAACCAAAAAAAAAACAATTATAATGCCAATATAATGGTTCAGTTGCTGCAACAAATTTTTTCGGATAATACTACCGAATTTTTGTTTAGGACAGCGAATTTCCGTTCTCGGAAATAACCCTTTTGGAAATTTTAACAAACTGTCACCGAACTGGCCCCTTTATATGAAATAGACTGGTCACTTTTACATGGCGTTGTCATAGGAGGGGGAAATTGAACCCTTGTGACATGTCACTAGACAAATCCTAGGACAGGTTACTGAACTCTCATAAAAAACAAAGTTCAGGGACCTGTCCTGGGATTTGTATTGTGACATGTCACAAGGGGTCCTATGACAACGCCATGTAAAAGTGACCAGTCTATTTCATATAAAGGGACCAGTTCGGTGACAGTTTGTTAAAATTTCCCGTAGGGAAATTACATTCTAAAAACTAATTTTGTGATAGATACAAACGAAATATTCCACTAGTACACCGAACCAATCCATTGGCTACACTCAAAAAAGTTTGCCAGTTGTTTGTATAGTAATCAGTAGTTGTTATTTTTAACGGAAATTACAGTTGTTTTTCTACAGAAAAATTCAAAACAACTTTTATGACGGTTATTTAAGATAACAACTAACGAAAAGTACTGTAATTTTGTAACAGTTGTTTAAAGCAGTTATTTTTAATATCATAATAAACAACTACCAAAACAGTAATTTTACAGCAAACAGTTATTTTTGGTAGTTAATTAAAAAATAAAAAATGTCTTTGATTTTTTTTATTTAAAAATTCTTGTTTAGTTTATACTAGTTATTATTGACATATTTCTAGTTTGCAAATAATAATCAGAAACTTGTATTGTATCTCCAATGCATAAAAGCATAAAAACTGGAGAACGGTTTGGAATTTTTACTTCGAGTTTTTGTAATATTTTTTTGTGATATTTTTGTAATCGAAAGAAAAAAAATATTTTTTTTATTAAAATATAACTTTTATAAACAAAAACATTTGACTATAAAAAACAGCAGTTTTTATCGATTTCGTCAGTTGTTTTGAAATTTTTGTAGTAAAAATTTCTCAGTTAATTTTACGACATTGGTAGTTATTTTTAATGCATTTGTTAGTTATTTTTCAGGAGGTAAAAATAACATAATTTTTAGTTATTTTAAATGTAAATACCTTTGTCGCCTTTTTAACTGCATATATCTTTGTTTTAACTGACATTTTCAGTCGATTCTACCGACAAACTTTAGTGAGTGTACAAATTGTGCCATCAGAACAAATATGTTTTCTCTTTGTTAATATCTGATTGATTTCTGCCATAGAAAAACGTTCACATTCTGACTACTTTTTCCATTAAAAATGGTTTATATACAATTTTCAGATTTTGGGAACCTTTTCTATCGAAAAACCCTCTGATTCTGGGAACTTTTCCTTTCGAAATTTCCACATAAACACATTCAGATATTGTTGTTAGGACAATTGAAATTTTGTTGTTATTTATTTATTTATTCATTTATTTAATTTATTTAATTTATTAATTTATTTAATCTATTTATTTAATGTATTTAATTTATTTAATAATTTATTTAATTTATTTAATAATTTATTTAATAAATTATTTAATAATTTATTTAATAATTTATTTAATAAATTATTTAATAATAATTATTTAATTTATTAACTTATTTAATTTATTTAATTTATTTAATTTATTTAATTTGTTTAATTTATTTAATTTATTTGATTTATTTGATTTATTTAATTTATATATAATTCATTTAATTTATTTAGTTTATTTAATTTAATTTAATTTTTTCACTTAATTTATTTAATTAATCTAATTTATTTAATTTATTGAATTTATTTGAATTATTTAATTTATTTAATTCATTAAAATTTATTTAATTTATTTATTTTATTTGATTTATTTGATTTATTTAATTTATTTATTTAATTTATTTATTTTATTTATTTATTTAATTTATTTCATTTTATTTAGTTTAATTTATTTAATTTATTTTATTTTATTATATTTTATTTATTTAATGTTGATAAGTAAGAGTGGAAGTACAGATAATATAATAAATATACACTAAACCTGATATGCTATTTAGTATTTGTCTAATTTAGTATAAGTCGAATTCTATTAGTTTAACCATAACCATAAAGCGATTTTAATATTCGCTTCCCTTTTCTGTAAATTGCAATGTGTATTGTAAGGCCTTATATATAAATACTAAAGAACTACCTCTTTTATCATAAAAACAAGCTTATGCTAAAAAGTATAAAGTAATTATAAAAAAATAAAATCTGATTTAAGCTATAAATTATCATGCAAGACGGTGGCTCAGTGGAAGAGTATCCGCCTGACACGCAGAAAGCCAGGGATCAAATCCCAACGAAACACATGTGTAAGTTTTTTTTATTTATTTTAAAATTTAATTCGTAAATTCTATTTTGAGAATATCTATTTTTAGAAACTCGCTTATTCTTTTTATTATTAGAACACCTTCTTTTATTAAAAATCAATGGTGTTCTGTAAGAAAAATAGTAACTGGCTACCATTGCGATTCCAAAGAATCGATTGCATTTAGTCTCACGCCTTGTTAAAAGAAACAAGTTGGTAATCCAATTGGGAAGGCGTTCTACCAAAAATACCTGATTCCCAACTCGATTCCCTATTTTGAAAATTTTTTGCTGGGATTTTATGGATAAAGAAAAAATTACATTTTTGAAATCGTTAATCAAATTCCTTTAATTTGTGTACCCACACTTACATGTTACTATGTCTTCCCGTTTTTTGCCCCCACGGGCCTCCCGGGGCCGATCCCATCCCAAAATTAATTTCGGTTTTTTCCTTTTTAATTCCAGAGGGGGTCATATTTTTTTGACGAAACCCCATAAACTGCAGTTTAGCCAAAAAGTGTAACATCCCAGAAAAAAAGATATGCCGAAGCAGTACAAAAAGCACTACAATTGATGATCTAGATATACATCTTTTTTAACATAAACACTAATGATTTTAACATTGAGTTGTCATACGAGAGGAGTATTCCCACTTCAACATTTTTTCAGTACTTTTGGAACGAGTGCAAAGGAAGCTCTTCTTCACCTATTAAAATTTAAAACAAAATTATTCGCAAAAAAAATTATATTTTTTTTTTACAAAAGTTTTTTTATTGCCGCCAATAAAAGTACTTATTAAACAAATGTAAAAGGTTCACTTCAATTCAATATTGTTTTCCGTACTATAAAAAGCAATTGCTCACCATTTTTTTATATATTCATATTTTTAAAAATTAAAATAATATTGAATTTAAACAAATTGCTTATAAATATTAAAAAAAAATTAATAGAATAAAACAAAATTTAAAAATAAAAAAATATTGGTGCTGCCGGTAATCGAACCTGGGATCCTCTGTTTGCAAATGCCAAATTATACCAAAATCAGTTTTTACGATCACTTTTAGAGCAATTACTTTTTAGAAGCAATACCTAAGTGGTTTTTTTGATGTTGTTCAGAGGTGATTCTAAAACAGTTGTAAAAATATACTAACGGATACTTTGGAAGTAATTACACTAACGGATACTTGTGAAGCAGTGCAAGAAGAATTTTGTAAAGCATTGCTTACAATTTTTTTTTTGCTGGGATACTTAAAAAATAATTTAAAAAAAACTTTTCTTGAACAAAATAACTTTAAGAAATATGTCAGCTTTTGAAATGCATCGGTTTGACAAGTTCGAGTGGTTTATTGTTTTACAATGTAGAATCGAAAACAATATATGTGACCTTCTCCGAGAAAAGAGATCTAGTGTGTCAAAAAACGGGTTTGGACTTAAGAATGGATTCTGGTACCTAAAAGGGTGTAGAATAAGATGAAATGAGTTAGAAAAAAACTTAATTTTCACACACTAGGTCCCTTTTCTCGGAGAAGGTTACATATATGTGTATTAGGGTAGTCATATGTTCAAAAGTGTTATTTTTCCAACTCCATTTTCGGAGTACTAAATAATATCAAAAGTAAGGTTTCTTCGGTGTAAACCAGCCAGGCCGTTACATTTATATCCTCAAAATTACCCTAAAAAAATTTATGGATTTATCGATCTTTAACTCTTAAACTAAAAGCTTCTGGTGATTAAGTTACACAGCTGTTGTTTACAAAATGAAAAGGCAAACATTTTTATAAACAAACTTTTTACGTTTTAAGTGGCAAATATTCAAAAATTGAGGAAACGCCAAAATTTAAAGCAATTGCCAAAAACTATAATACTCCGAAACCAGACATGCTAGATAATTTCTGAAGCCTGATACAAATACAGTGTCGAGAATCTATAAGATCCGTCACCTATTTCTCACTGACAAAATTTTATTATTTACAGATCAGTGTAATTTTCAAGTGATTTTTAATAAATTGTTGTTTTTGATATGATAAGGTTAAATAAAACATAAAAATAAGTAGGACATAAAAATGAGGTGTAGAAAAAAATTAAGGTTACCAAAAGAAAGGCAATTCAACAATAAAGTCATAATTTACACATGCATTTTTTATAAGGACATGAGTATGTGTTAGTAGTATAAATGCCCTTGCTTATACATACATGTTAAATAAGTGCCAGCAAATTATAAGGTTTACGTTGATGTTTCTGTACAACAAAAACAAAAATATAATTACTAAATGCACTTTTGACTTTTGTTTCTTTTGTGCTTTAATGTAATTTTCTGCGGCATTGGCTAAAACACTTATGTGTATGTATTCTGGGTAATATTCTTAAATAACATGTTTAAAAAAAGGAAAAAGGTAATTCTTACAGTTTTCCTTAAACGAGCTTTTGAACATAAGTGCCCTTAAATTTTTGGCTTTATTAAAGCCCATAGAAGTTGCAATTTTTAAGTTTTATAACGTGTTTGTAGTTTATAATTAAAATAAAGTAAAACATATTTAAACGCTTTTTTTCTTGTTGTTACTGTTAAATAGATCCTTGGGCTATAAATTTATAAAATTTACACCTGTTGGCTTATGCATGTGCAGTAACTAACATCTACATAAATGTATATGCAAGAGATAGACATACAAACATTAGAGGCATACAACAACATGGATCAACATAAATAACATATGCAGCTTAGAACTTAAAGTAGATGAAGAAGTACTAGATAAACATTATAATTTGCATTTTCTTTATTCTATTGTTATTATGTTATATTAAAAGGATATGAAAAATGCAACCAACTTTAGTAAAAATGTGTTTTCCCAAGATAAGCTACAAAAATACTGACCAGGAAAGTATTCGAAGCTAAACTCTCCAATTTGTGTAAAATTTTAGATATGTGATAGATAAAAGCAGTTTATTTAAGATCAACCTATCTTATTTCTTCGGTTCATTTAGGGGGATGAAAAAGAGGGATGAAAATAGAAGGATGACATTTTTGGTACTTTTTTTTTGTGGCAAAGATTTATTTCGAAATAAAACTGCATAACATGATTTATTAAAAAAAACAACAACAGCAGTAACAGTTCCACGTACATTTGAGAGTCTCAATCACACTAAATGGAAACTTTAAAACATACTTAGATATGGTAGTAAAATCCCCGATGGATTCTGCTCTACCTCATCACAATAATCTTAAATAGCTAAAGATTCTAGGGATTCTGATTGATTTGTATTTACACTCTAAAAAATGTTTGTAAATTTACTACTATAAAATGGGTTAAATTTTGTTAAATTTTACGAAAATTCGGTAAATATAAACAAAAAATGCGTAAACTTTTTTGTACACACTTTCATACGCAATAATACACACACAAAGTATTTTAAGACATTATGTGCTTATAAATAAACACATTGTGCCTAAAATTACTATTGTTTTGTTAAATAAAATTTTTACGCACAAAGTTGGTAAATGTACTATCCAATAATAGTAATAAATACTCTGACATTTCAAATTGGAAAAAATTTAAAAAAAAAATTATAAATAATAAAAAGAAAAAGCGAAAACGGATTATTTTTTGTGAATTACAACATTTCCACAAACACATTAGAGTCTGGAAATAGCAACATAAGCATGAAATTGTTTTTGGTAATTATTATTAACGCATGTGGTAGTCAAAACCTCATTTCAAAATTGAAAACGCCGTAAGAGAGACTCGGCCTACGCAGGAACTACTGGGTGCAATAACTCCTGCTCAACAAAATGCCTTCTTTGCAAGGGAGGCAGTCAACCCACAACCGTCAACAATAACGGGAGAAAACGCCGTAAGCGAGATACGGCCTAGGTAAAATAACTGGGTGCGATGACTCCTGCTCAACAAAATGCCTTCTTTGAAAGGGAGGCAGTAACCGTCAACAATAACGGGAGAAAACGCCTTAAGAGAGATATGGCCTACGCATGAACAACTGTGTGCAATGACTCCTGCTCAACAAAATGCTTTCTTTGCAAGTTAGGCAGTACTCAATGAATACTGACTTTGTTGAGCAGGAGTCATTGCACTCAGTTGTTCCTGCGTAGGCCATATCTCTCTTAAGGCGTTTTCTCCCATTATTGTTGGCGGTTACTGCCCCCCTTTCAAAGAAGGCATTTTGTTGAGCAGGACTCATCGCACCCATACAATAGTTATAACAAATTTTTATATGAATTTTATACAAATGCCTTAAGATCCCATAACGACTAATTTGGACATAAACTATTATGAGAGAATGACTCGGATATTATTATTAATAAAATACGTACTAAAAATTAATTTGTTATTTTATTTAAAAAAATTTTTGGGTGGTGCTTAAAGTTAGCACACCTGTTGTAAATGTACGTATTATATTTTATTTTTACGTACTTTCTGTGGATTTTTGCGCATTTTTTGTGGATCTTTACGCATTTAATGCGTACATTTACACGTGAAACGTGCTTTTTTACACACAAATTTAGTAAATTAACACACTAATTTCAAAATTTCATTTAATTTTTACGCACTTTCAATATAAAATTACAAATTATTTGTGCACCAACTTAAACACAATGTGCGTATTTTTTTTCAATTACGCACATAGAGTAAATTTATCCAATTTATAGTAGGAGTTCAGTTTCCTACTATAAGTTGGGTAAATTTCAACAGAATTTAATTAGAGTGTACATACAGGAAGTATGTTATACTCCGTATAAGAAAATGATTTTTTACGGTAAGGAATTTCCCCGTGAAAAATGTGTAGAGCTTAATTTAGTGAAAATTTAATGTGGACTGCTACCATCTTTCTAGTGGTGTATTGACTTTTTATATTTGTTGTGATTGTGTCTTTCTTATAAAGTTAAAAAATTTGTAAGTTTCAGAAAATCAATTACAATTTAAGTCCTGTAAAGCTTGAGTAAAATATTTCCACGTGAAAAACACCTTACAATCTCAGTGTAGAAAATCATTACCAGATATGTGGTTATGTAACTACATACTTGGTAATGGTAACTAGTTACTTTTGTTATTACATTTCTTATTACCTTTATATGGCGATGTCGCGAAAAATAATGAGTTATGGTTACACACTAGCATACGAAAAATCAAAAAATATATCGTTACATATGTGCTTACCAGTACTGACAAAAATAATGAGTCTAAAAATAGATTTTCAAAAAAAATAAATTATATAAAAAAAAAATATTTTTTATTGTATTTTTTTTTTTTTTTAATAAAATTTGCTGGTGCGGAAATCGAACTTGGGTCTAGTCAATAGCTCTACCATCTGAGCTATATAGCCATGTAATATTTAATAGATAAAAACATAATTGACCTGCTGCACACAAGTATGCTTACTCGCCAACATACAAAAAATTTAAAAAATATGTGGTTACATATATCCTTACCAGTGTTTTAAAAATATTGAGTCTAAAATTAGTTTTAAAAATTTTTTGAAAAATATATAGAAAATTATTTGCTATTTGAAACAATGATAAAAATAAGTCATTATCAGTAACTCATTATTATATGTTTTAAAATAATGCAGAAAGTAAGTGGGTGTCATTACTGGTAGTCCAAAAAATAATGATATGTCATTACTGTTTCTACACTGGGATGTTTAAACGATCTACCGAAACGAATAACGGTAAGGGTAACGGTAACGGTATCAGATTTCATTTGTTTAGGTAACGGTAAAGGTAACGGTATTTAAGACTGTTTCGGTAACGGTATACCGTTATCGAAACAGCAATACCGGTACGTACCGGTATTAAAAATTATGTTAAAAACATATAAAAACAAGTAAAAACATGGCATATTTTTAATTTTATGTACTGAAAATACAGATTTTAAGCTTTAAATTCGATACTGGTAGTTTTAATAAATAAAATTATTATCTATAAATTTTTTGTAAAAAAAACACTCAAGATTATAAAATAAAAAATAAAAAAATTGTAATTTTTATATAAAATAATAAATACCAGTAAAATACCGGTAACTACCCATAAAAATAACGGTATCGGTAACGATAACGGTATTTAGAAATTTTTTTAGAGGTATCGATAATGGTAAAGGTATTCAATTTGAAACGGTATTTTAGCGATAACGGTATTATAACGATAACGGTAACCAACCTTGGAAAAAAGGCTATTTGAAAAAAAAAAATTATATTTTCTTTTGATTTCTGTACACAAAATGAACAGAGAAAACCGTTTTTTTCACTCGAAAAAAAGAAAATATTTTTTTTTTAAATTCGTTTTAAATTATTTTTAATATTAATGAACTTCAGTTAAGTGAAAAATAATATTTTCACATCAAAAAACGCAATCATTTAGTTTCAAAGGAATAAAATTGTTTAGGCCCGATTACTGAATGTCCAGTTAAAATTTAGCCGACAGTTAAATTAAAATTTTATATGGGATAAAACAACAAGTCCGTTAAAGTCCCAGATAGTCACTTACTGAACATTCAGCAATCGGGCCTAAACTGTTTTATTCCTTTGGAACTACCTTGCTTCTTTTGATGTGAAAATATTATATTTCACTTAACTGAAGTTCATTCATATTAAGAATAAGAAACTTAACTTTAACTTAATTAAAAAAAAAAGAAAATAATGTCTTGTCTTCGATTGATTTTTGTGTTTATTTTGTGTACAAAAATAAAAAGAAAATGTTATTGAATGAGGGGTATATTAGTTCATCTTTTATTTGGTAAATGAATATTTTTTGTTCGATTTTAGATCATATATATTAATATCTCTTTCTGTTTAAATTATTTTCAAGTTAAAGAAAGATGATACAGTTTTTACAAGTAAATTACAAAGAATAAAATATTTGAAAGAATTCGATAAGGCTAGCAGGACATAATACGTATTTTTGGCTTTCGCTACAAAGCCATCATCAGTGTCGTTTGCCTTGATGGGTTAATGATTAAATTTTTCAATTAGTTTGCCATTTTATCCAAGGAAACTATATAGTCGTACAAGTGTTATATTTTTGGAAACGGATTTTTAGTATCTATCTTCGGAACGTTTTTGTTGTTTTATAAGAAATTTGAAATATATGTATAGTCGAACGATCGTCAAAAGTACTTATATTAATCCCTGTTAAGTTTAACCCGTATTTTTTTGTTTTTCGATATTCCAGCTATTACTATGATGGCAACCCTATGACCGCAATATATGCAATATGGGTATCAAACTTCTTATTTTTCAGAGTACTTTACGGTCATTGCAAATGTGTGAAAAAGCGAACTTTTTTCTCTTTTTTTTCATTTCATTAACATCTGAAATTGTCACATGAGATAATTTCCTTGTGAGATATGACTGCGAAAATTTAGACTAGCAAGACATTTAATCGGATTTGACTCAATTAGCTTCGGATAAGATATATATATCTCTAAATAACAAAAATAAATGGACTTTGTGCGGGTTTAATACAAGTAATACGAAAAAAGGTATTGCACATAAATAGTTTGTGGTAAATCCAGTAGTAGTAGGTAGTATACCTTTAGAAATCGACTAACCCTACACTCTAATTAAATTCTGTTAAAATTTATCCAACTTATAGTAGGAAACTGTACTCCTACTATAGATTGGGTAAATTTACTCTATGTGTGTAATTGAAAAAAATACGCACATTTTGTTTAAGTTTGTGCACAAATAACGTGTAATTTTACATTGAATGTTAGTAAAATTAAATGAAATTAAGAAATTTGTGTGTTAATTTACTAAACTTGTGCGTAAAAAAGCATGTTTTACGTGTAAAAGTACGAATAAAATTTGTAAAAATCAACAAAAAATGCGCAAAAATTCACAGAAAGTGCTTAAAAATCCTCCAAAAATGCGTATATTTACCACAGCTGTGCTTAAAGTTAACCACCCAAAAATATTTTTCTTTTACATAAAACAATAAATTAATTTTTAGGTTGTATTTTATTAATACGTATAATTAGTTATGTACAAAATAAATACCATAAACTAAATGAAAATAAAATAATAATATTGCTGGAATATCTTCCATTTATCGCCAAAAACTATTTTCAAGATATATATAAAAATATACAATATATCTTTTATTTTATCACCTGGAGGATATTTCTCTTTAGTGATGGTAGGGCGAATACATTATTTAGGCAATGTATTCTTTATTTCTTCCAAATATTATTTTGACGGCAATAAATGACATAAAATTGTCTTGGATTTACATTCTCGGCGATAGTTTGGCGATAATAAATGTCGGGGATTTATCTTCCCGGCGAAACTATGATGAGATAACAAATGTCATGGAATTCTTTTTCAGACAAACTGCTTTTGTATTGCCTGAAAGTGTCGCTTTCCGGTATCAGTTTTTCCCGACTAAAGAAACATCCGAAATACGAAATTTATTATTACCGGCAATAAATGTTTTCTTCCAGGCGATATGATCGGGAAATCTTCTACGTATTGCCATTCTTGTTGGATTATACTAATATTTCCAGATGAAAATGTGTTTGTTTAAATATTTCACAAAAAAAAAACAGTTTTAGCTTTCTTTTAATTTAAAATTTTTTTTAAATTATTTTCTAATTTAGAAATGTCAGAATATTTATTACTATTATAAGTTAGTATATTTACCAACTTTGTGCGTAAAAATTTTGTTTAGCAAAAGAATAGTAATTTTAGGCATAATGTGTTTATTTGTAAACAGATAATGTCTAAAAATGCTTTGTGTGTGTATTATTGCATATGGAAGTGTGTACAAAAAATTTGACGCACTTTTTATTTATATTTACCAAATTTTCGTAAAATTAAACAAAACTTTACCCATTTTATAGTAGTAAATTTACAAACATTTTTTAGAGTGTATTTCTAGAAAGATCATATTTGAGTCGATATTTTGGATCTCTAAATTTCATTTAAAGTCTTAAAATAAGAATCTTTGAGATTTGAATTTCATAAACTGGAATTTGGAAATTCAAATCCTTTTTGTAAAATATTTCCTCAAATATAAGTTGGTGTCATTAATTAAACTCGATTTATAGAAAAAGATGAATATAAACTTAATCGTTTCATATAAGTATATAACATACATGTATTTATTAAATACATCCATACAGATTTTCACACATAAGCACATGCAAACACAACAACACGAAATACATCCTTTTGCTAATACTTAAGTAAATGAACATTTTATGCAAATAAATTCTCTATAAAGTAAATGAGTATGAAAATGAATACATACATGCCTACATAAAGATTAACAACAAATACCTACAAACAAACATAAAGACAGACATCCATACATATTTGAGTGTTTAACAAACGTGCACAAGGATTAAGTTCATTATGCAGTCAAGGATGCATAAGAAAATATACTACAAAGAGCAGCTTTTTAAAACAAGTAGTTGTTAAGTAAATGGGTTCTCAGTCATGTTTGGTTTTGGTTAAGAAGGTGCAAGTGAGATGTTAATGTTGCTAACGATAATGATGTTTCCAATGTCGGTAGTGAAGCATTACTTGCGTATCATTTTGCTAGTATTTGGCTTGTTTATACGTAGCTGGTTTGGTTGTTTTTTTTTTTTTTTTTTTTCAAAGTACTTGTTCAAATAGAGACATGTGTTTATTTTGTTTAAGAGTAATAATAATGCACCCAGAAAACACATTCATTCTGACTACCGAGTTTTTTGCCAATTGAATGGTTCAACCTAATTTTAGTTTGTGGCTTACGAGTTGTTAGGTGTAGTAGCAACCAAACCATTCGATTGGCTACAAATTAATTTTTCAGCATGAATATATTTTCGCTGTGTAAATGTTGCAGTAGAAAAACCAGCCACATATAAAAGTAGAACCATAGCTAGGAAAATATATAAGAAATGCTAAATATTAGCATGTTCTTTTACTAAATAATTTAATGCATTTTTCGAGGTTAGTAAATATTTGTAAGGGGCAGAAATATGCTGTATCATATGTTTTACGGTGTGTTGTATCGAAAAATGTATAAAATACAGTAAAAATATTTTAATACGAACTCGCTTTAGACAAATATTCGGTTACAACGAACTATTTATGATGGTCCCACAAACAAATTTTCATATAATTTTCCATTTTTAATACGAACTTTCCAAAATTTGGCAAATTTTTTTATAGTTTTTTGTATTTTGACAAATTTTGAACCGAACACACATACATTTTTTATTAAATATATTGCAAAGAAGTCATTTCAGAAAGCAAATTAAAAAATTTAGCAAAACTTGAAATTCTTTCTAGGAATATTAAATATTTTGTAGATAATTAAAAAAATTAAAACATACAAACTAATTTGTTTGGTCCCCCGGAGTTCGTCTTAAGCGAGTTTTACTGTATATATATTTTTTTTAATTTTTCGCTATTAAATTTTTTTATTACATGTTTTTTATATTTTCTAGGTAAAAAATAAAAACAGAATTATGCACGATACACGCTCGACCATTTTTCTGGAAAAAAAGATAAAAGTAAAAAAAACTAAATTAATAATTAGTGGCGGCGGGGGGAAAAAACGGGTTACATGTAAGTGTGGGTACTCAAGTGAAAGGAAATTTCCTCACGATTTCAAAAATGATAATTTTCTTTCCATCCATAAAACGTGCTCCGAGCTAGAGCCATTTTATTATATTTTATACCTTTAGGGCGATGGCGAAAAATGGTCAACTTCTTTAATATGCAAGAAAACATTTTTATTAAAAATTCAACAGACACAAGGGCAAAGTCTCGTCAGTGCTTATTTTATGTGTCAGTTTATCAAAGTAATTTTTAATTGTTAATTTGTCTCTATATGAACAACTTTTTGTATATTTACATGACCGGGGATTGAACCGGCAGCTATGACTCGTAGTATCACCTCTTAAATTTTTCAATAGAACTACTTTCTTCTTCTTCCTATAAATCAGCTTCAGAAAAAATTATTTAGTAATGAGTTCTAATATTAATTACGATTTGTCCTATGCGACGGTTACAAACACTTAACTAAAAAAAAAATAATAAATTTGAAAAAAATTTGCACAGCAGCAACAACCTCTCCGGGCAACACTTTGATTGAATCAATTAATATTTTAATTTCCTTTCAATTCTATTTTATCGGGATATACATTAATTGCAATAAAGGAATTAAATATGCTAAAATCCCAAACGTATTTAACAAATTGTGAAAAATAATCCGTTGTAGGCATGTCCCTATCCGGATTTCATTCTTGCCTAAGGAAATCGTCAGGGGACGACGTTTTTAGAATTTCTGGAAATATTTGTTAAATTACAAACTCAAACAGATCTGTCAAAACAACAGAGTAGTACATTGGAAGATGACAAGGCAAATTGTGGAAAATTTTCTGATGGTGTTTTTGTTTTTCTTTGATATTTTAAATGTTTAATAACGCTCCTAAGCGAGAACAAGAAATTCCCATTGAGTTTGTAATTTAACTTAACAAATTTTTTAATTGTTTCAATTAATCGTATACACTTTTTAGTAACTAATATTATTATTTAAATGATAGGTGCAAAATTATAATAAAATTTTAATTAAGATCATCAATTCCGTAATTAACACTAGTTTTTCCTGTGTAGGTCATGAGATTTAATACCAAGTTGCTGCAAGAATAAAAAACTAAAAACTTTTAAAATCTTTTTAACAACCCAACACTACGTAACAAACTACAAAAATAAACCTTAATTAAGTTTAAGAATGCACCGTTCCTTTTCTTTAAATAAAAAACTTCCCTTTGGCAATGGTACGTGTTAAGAGGTTACAAAATACACAGACATAAAAGAACTGAAATGCTTGACAACTATAAAGTGACAATCAAATTTTGAAGGAAACACAAATTTTACATTTAGTGCCCCTAACAAAAAAACATACTTAAGGAGTTCACATGGTACACTAAATATTGTATGTGTTGCATTGTTTTACAGAAAAAAAGACACAATTGTTAAAATTTTTATGACGATTTTCTGTTCGTATTTATTTTTGTTTGCGCACTAAAATTTAACACACTAAATATAGATACAAGTGTTTTATGTTTTTAATAGCACAATACAACATTTAGTACACCTCTTGTGAACAACCTAATTTTAAAGTTATACGAAAATGTCTTCTAACGTAAAAATGTATGTAAGAAGCATTAAGTGCTTAACATTTTAGTATATGCATATTTAATAAAATAAAAAAAGTAAAGAAATTATAGTCGCTTAAGCCGACTATATAATGCCCCACACCATTTATAATTTGAACCATATTCTGGGATTCGATCCAAATTCGCGGAGGGGAAATTATTCGTCGGCCTGGAAATTAATTCATGAAGTGGTTATATGTAATAATTTTCATGAAAATGATCACTTTCATGTTTTTAACATGAATAAGTGTTAACCTAGTACAAATAATATATGTACATTCGTTGTTGTGAGTATTTATTATGCTTATTTAAGCCAAACTCTGATAGTACCGTTTGACCTTGGGCAATTTTGTTAATTTTTTGATTAAAAATCTATTAATTCTTTGTTTTTGTAGACAGAAATATAAAACTTTGCATGTACATATATCTTAAATATAGCGAGATCCTAGAATTAATAGTCTATATATACCAAAATACAGTTGTTCAGGAGAGCAGAAAAACTGATTCATTCGCTAATAGGGTGAAAACCTATCAACTCAACACACCATTCGGATTTAACATCTCCGATTTGAATGAAATTTGCCATAACTGTGACACACTACAACAGATCACCGATGCATACATTTAGGAGCCCGGACCTTTTGGGTTTCCGAAATATGACGTCACGGGTATTGGAAAAAACGGTAAAATTTGACTAAAGTCTGATTACAAAATCGGCAATAACTTAAAAACTATTCTTAAAAAAAAATGATTATTTATAAACTCTCTTCTACATTTGTGAGAAAAATTTAAGGTGGTTTTCTCGATTCGTCTCTGAGTTAAAGTCAAAACCGTATCCCTAGGTATCATTTGTTGCCCTAGTGCATGTATATTAGGATGGAACTTATTTTTAAACTTGCGATTTAAGGCCATCCCCCCCTAGAAATGTGACTTTGGGTATAGAAATATAGCATGCAAAAAATTAAGGTGGTCGAATAACGGGAAATTTGAAATACAAGGCGAAAAAATCACTTTTTGGCCTTTTTTGAAAATAGTGGATCTTAAGTAACTGTATTTTTGGAAAATGAAAATAGCTTTATAATCGAAACTGAATTAAATTTCTGATAATGTATAAAAATCCGAAATCGGTTGGAAAAAATTTAAGTAATTGCAATTTCCTCAGACCATTGTAGGGTTAAAATGAGAAAAATTATGAAAATTATAAAAAATAAAATATTTTTTCCAAAACTTACAATGTTATACGCTAGTTTTATTTCTAAGATCCACAAATATTCCGATATAAATTTTTGTCTCTCTTGGGTTATGATAACCTAGTACTAGGCATGTCCAAACATGGGATTTTTTTTTTTTTATAAATTTACAAAACTCTACACTAAAAAAAAAAGACATGAATGAAAATCTAATAAAAAATGAACTTCAAAATAGTTAAAAAATTTCCCTCTATTTAACTAAAATTTTACTAAAATTTAGGAAAATATTAAAATTTCCAAGTGAGTATTTTTTGCCGTAAAGTGAAAACATTAGCCTAAATTTGTTTTGGCCAAAAATAAATCAAGTTACTCAAAATAATAGTTTTTATCAAGTGTAAAAAAAAATTTTTTTTATTCATTTAAGGTGAAATTTTTTCGAAAATTATGAAAGGTGTTATTGTGTAAATTTCCTAGTGGGTCGTTTTTGGCCCAAAGTATAAAAATTAACCCCATATGGGTCACGTTACATAAAATAATTATTTTTATCTAGTTGAGATTCTTTTTTTTTATCAATTTACCCAGCAAAAAATTTTCAGTATTTTGGAAGCAGTAGAAATACGAAGGGCTTAAAAAAAGCGCTACAAATTCAGCTTTACAGAGTTGCGCCACTTTATGTGTATACAATACAAAAAAAAATTTAGCAATTTGATTGTATACCCTTTAAAACTGCCTTAAACGAAGCAAATCGTAAGCAAGTTATTTAAAAATTATAGTGCTACGCTATTCCCTTAAAATAAAATGTAAGTTATCCAATGCGAACGAAATCTGAATAATCTCAATCGTGTTTTACTCTTCTTTAGTAGCATTGCCTTACTAGAGTTTAATGAAGAGATGCCACATAAACATGAGTCAGTCTTCATTTTGAAGTCGGCAAATGAATGCATTTATTTTCATAAGAAGTCGCGTTTAAATTCGCTCAATGAAAATCATGAATACTGAATTTTTTCAGCAGAAATTTTTTTCGCACAAAAAAAGTGTATAAATTTATTTGCGGTTAAATGCACTTACTAAAAACATGAATTTACTGCAATTTTTCAGAAGCCCTTTGTATGGAAAAATCATGCCTTCCGTAAGCAGCTTTGTAAGAGATTAATTTTATTTATTCCCTTACAAAGCTGCATCCAGCGAAACAGGTTTTTTGGTGGGTAATGGCTTTACAATTTCGTATTCATAACACTGTGAGACAAATGGTAGGGGTCAGTGATCGGGAAGGGTTCAAACTACCGGGGAAAGTTATATCGGTAAAAAAGAAGTTTGACGTGTCCCGGCGTTTCGCTGGGTCACCCCTAGGAATCGAGATATATCGATTTGACCTTTGGTGGTCTTTTTTTGACATAACTCGAGAACCACTAGTCCGATTTTGCTCAAATAATTTTAAAAAAATTAAAAATTACAATTCCTTTAATCTGTTCATATAACGTTTTTTTATATACTCAACAGTTTTGCCGGTAAAAATAAATGTATGAAGAAAAAAATACTTTTTGCCTAAAATATTAAAAAAAAAGTAATAAACAAAAGGTTATTTATTTTTATGGTAGCGGTAACAAACATTTATTTTTTCCGGCAAAACTGTTGAGTATATAGAAAAACGTTATATGAACAGATTAAAGGAATTGTAATTTTTAATTTTTTTAAAATTGTTTGAGCAAAATCGGACTAGTGGTTCTCGAGTTATGTCAAAAAAAAATATATCTCGATTCCTACTGTTGACCCAGCGAAACGCCGGGACACGTATAACTTGTTTTTGACCGATATAACATTTCCCGTTGGTTTTATCCCATCCCGATTTTGACTGTCGCATAGTGTAATTAATATTAATTTCCATGGGTCTTTTCTGACCCCAGGCCACTAAAAGTTAAATATTTTTTAAACATATGTAAAGATAATTATAGTCTAACCAAATTTAAGTGATCTTTTTCCGAAAACTATGTTAAATTTGATGAAAACATTCAAATTTTGTTAAATTTTTTACAAAATATGCAATTTTTGTAAAATGTCCTGCAATGCAGCAGCTCCAAATACAAACTCGGATTATCAATTTTCAAGTTATTTTTTTTTTTTCTTTAATATAAACTATTGTGTGGTACAAATAGCAATTGACATCTCCAAATTAGGTATTTTAAAAAATCTTTAAAATTAATTTAAAAAAAGACACGTTTTGCATTTTTTTTTATATCAAATTCGTGGATCATTTTGGATTCCAGGCTAAAGTGGGTTACTGATATCCTATGAAGTCAAAATTCCATGTCCGAATCATTTTGACTATGTTAAATGAATAAATGGAATAAAAAATAATTTTTTTCGGAATTTCGAATTTCGGGAATTTTTAATTGTAATACACTTTCAAAAATGGGCCATTTTCGTCCAACTTTCGGCACGGGATAACGTTTTCCAAAAAAAAAAAAAAATCGATTTCTGCCATTTGGGGTAATTTCCAAAAAAACTGGCGGCTGTAATGATCAAAAATCGACAAATCGTTAATTTAAGGCACATCCTAATATACATATAATCGTAATTAAAGGTTTTTGACGATTTGTATGCTGGTGCTTAAGCATATTTGTGTGCTGCAAGTCATTTATCGTTTTATCTGTCAAATGTAGCACTTCGAGATATCTGAGATGGTAGTGTAGTCGACTGGCAATCTGAAGCCCCAGGTTCGGTTCCTGGCACAAGCAAATTTTAATAAAAAACATTAACAGAAAAATATTTGTTTTTCAAATTTGTTTTTTTTTAGAAATTGTTTTTCAGACTTTGGTCAATACTGGAAGCATACATATATGTGGCCATATATTTTTTTGTTTGCAATAAGAAACGTAAGAAGTTAACATTATTCGGTAATGGGTTATGTATATATATATATTTATTTGATAATTCTTTTCGAGACTGGGAAATTGTGGTTTTCCGTAATGTTTTATTTGGAAATATCTATGTATTCTGTTTCCATACTCTTCAAGTTTTATTTTTTTTTTTAAAGATGTTGTTTTAAATGTTTTTAACAACATATTATACCTTCTTCCCGGTAAATATTGTACATTCATGTGGTGACAAAATGTCACATATTTTAAAAGTTGACAATCTTCAATTTAGTACATTTTTCGTAAGTCTCTCGTTGTTGTTTTCCATTTTGAATGTATAGGTGTTGTTCACCTCTTAAGTAGAGTAAAAGTAGACACAATTACACATGCATGAACAATGAATAATAAAAAGAGTTTTCTTAGAATTTTTCTAGTATTTTCTTATTGTTCATCATCGTAACAACTGATGTTATGTTGTGTTTTTCTATTTTTTTTCTCGACAAGACAGGGCAAATATACTATTCTTTCTATGGGTTTGTTGAGTGTTTTTCAACTGTCATTCATGTGTGAATTAATAATTTTTCTCAACAACAAATAAGGTTTTAGTTTTTCGTTATCTTGGGGTGAAACTTTTTTTTACTGCTGCTGGTGCAGTGAGTGGTACTAGAAGTGCAACAAAGACATGAAATTTAACTTTTGGTATAATGTGACCAATATGAAATAATTTATCAAAATAAATCGGCTAAACTTTAATAACAGAAAATATTTTCCATAATTGTCAAGGTATTTAAGTGCATGTACATAAGTAAATGTTATACTTATAGGGACATATGCATAATCACTTTTAAAATACTTACTTATAAGACAAGTTTTTCATACAAAATTAATTTTGTAAACGTGTGAAAAGTTTTTTTAAATTATTATGCATAAGCACTACATTATGTAGTCAGAATTTTAAAATTTTCCAACAAAAAAAATTCAATGCGGTCGAAATAATATGATCTAAATAGAGCAATATGGTTACCAGTGCTTTCCTTTTGATAAGTAAATCATCGCTAAGTGGATTTAGTTTGGAATTTTGAAAATTTAATAAGTTTTTCACGGTGCTCTGGACCAAATTTTGATAAAATTTTTGAGTTACTTCAAACTGTATTTGAATTCAGTTTTTAGTTGACATAAAATAAAAAATGCAACAAATGAAAAGCTGCTAGTACCATGGAGTATACGAGTATCGTATAAAAATTGGCGTCGCCAGTACAATGCCGTAAATTCAAACCAAGGTAAAAAAATGCATTAAAAATTTTGAGAAAGCAAAAAAAAAATAATTTAATCGCGTAATATTTTGTTTATTCAACGGATTTGGATTGATTTAGATTTAGAAATTATCCAAAATTCTAAAAATTTCGTTTTTATCGTACTTTAACTTCAACATTTTAAATCGCGAATATCGCGACTAGCTTCGAAATACGACTAGCACCACCGATTGTAGCATTTTCGAGTTAGTTTTATCAACAGGATGGCCTGCTGGTTTAAATTTGCCATTATATATATATTTGTTCCTTTTACTCCTGCAAGGAGCATAAGGCCACAACAATACGTTCGATCTGATGCACGGTGTTTGATTTCATTCCAACGAAGGTGTAAGTTGGATATTTCGGTTTCAATTTGCCGTTTCCAGGTGTGTGCTGGTCTTCCTATACGTTTGCCATTAGCACGGTATAATTAATTCAAAAACATTCAACATTGCCGCGTTAAAATATAAGTAAAAGTATTTCATAATCTCAAGGAGGTTAGTAGTTATATTTTGTTATAAAAAATTACCTATATTTCATGCAATTTCCGTTGGAAAAAAGTTTGACATTGAATGTGTTTAGAATTTGCTTACCTATCCTGCCCATTTAGTCTCAAGTTGGTCACCTTAAATACACATCATGTCTATTTTAACATTAGAAATTATTTGTTAAACAAATGTAAGAAAGACATAAACATTTGTTCCATCACAAGAGCAAAAAAAAAAAAAAAAAAAAAATAGAACATCAAGAGAGTCGACTTGAGACTCCTAGTTAGTTTTTGTCAACTGTTGATGTTCAGTGGTTTTTGCAAAAAAAAATTGTTTAGATTCATTGTTTTGTTAATATTTTTCTCTGGTGTTCAGTTGCTGTTCCCATTACCCGGGCTTTATGTGGGTGTGGCATGTCGTCTGTTGGGCTGGTTAATGTATTTATAAATGCAAATGTTACTTTTACTGTTAGAACAAACTATTTTGTGTGTTAAATTTAAAATATAGAACATACATCAACCAACTAACTATTATAAAGCATTAGAACAACTTGGAACAACATGGACATGGTAACATGAAACCATTAACACAAAACCAGTGACTACAACTACTACTACTTTATGCACTACCAACTACTATAGTTACTACTATTAGTGTTGCTGTCACTGTTATGTCACTTCCTGCATTAAGCTGTGATTGTGAGACATTTTGTGATGTAGGTTGTTGCGGTGCTGTCGCATGTGACAGTTAATGTATGGTATGTGAATAGTATTAGTGAAAGTTGAGACGCCTTTGTGTGTATGGGTAAATATTATACTAAATAGTTGAGAGCAGTATATGAATGCGTCTGTGTATCTCTGTGGGTTTGGCTTAAATAGCTCATTTACTTAAATTGTGTGTATGTATGTTTGGATTCAGTACTGTCTAGCATAGTACTAGTACTTGCATGTGAGAATGCAAATTAATATGTGTCCCATTTGATATAAATTTTTATTTTAATGAATTGTTGCACTAATTAGAGATGTTGCTGCCAGGCAATTAATGGCGTCTACTACTGGTTGTGTTGATTAAAATTATATTTTATTAGTAAAATGATATGGAAATGTTTACTTTAAATTCTATTCTACATGGGATTATTTTGAATTACTTAATTTTTTTTTTTAATTTAAATATTTGTGTTAAAAACTTCTATCTGTTAAAAGAGCATAGATTTGGAATTACGATATATTCTGGCAAAACATAATTTATTAATTAGTTTTTTTATTTCATAAACTATAAAAGCCAAAACACGTTCTCAGTATTACTGAACCAATCATTTTAAATTTGTTTTCCCAACTTCAGTGCAATCAACCATTAGTTTCACTTGTTTCGGTAATTATAATAACGTATTTAAATTTTAGTTATTATAAAAAATTTGGAACGTATCATAAATATGTTGGGCCTAAAAATGTAAAAACGGAAATTTGTTATTGAAAATGTATTTATTGTTTTTCAAAATATTCTCCTTTATGATCTATATACTTTTGCATGCTTTCGAACCACTTGTCATATAATTTTTTCCATTTCGCATGAGACACCTCCAAAATACGGATTTTGAATGCATCTACGACTATTTCTGCTTACGAAAATCGTTGGCCACTAGTTGATCTTTAATGTGGGGGAACAAGAAAAAGCCATTGTGTGCAAGTCAGGGGTGTACGGCGGATTGTCCATTAATTCGATCTTTTGAATTAAAATTGAAATCATTTGTTAGATCCAATTTGTGAGAGCTCGCGTCTTCATGGTGAAAAATTATCCATTTTTGGGGGTTGGTTTTTCTCATTTCTCTGATCACTTCTAGCAAACAAATGACAGTATACAAGGCAGAATTAATTATTCTAAGTTCTTCTAACGGCACTGTTGCCACATGGTCAGTAAAAAAAACAGGCGACTATTTGTTTCAAAGTGTTTCAAAAGTGAACAACTTTTATTGGATTTCGTTCATAAAACAACAATACAGTCGACCTTATGCACATGTTTTGAAGTATAGCTGTTGTATTTCTTGAGCAAAAGAAAGAAACTACTCAAGTTTTGAGAATTTTCGCTTAGTTTTTTGAGGATCACTTTTCTTTTACTTAAGAAATTTTAGAAATTTTATCACTAAAATTTGCTATTATAGATCTATTGATTTTAAAGTTTCTTTTATCGCTATATTTTACACTTGAAGAAAGAAACTCAAAATGGCTTAGTGCAACACGTTCTTTAATATACTTCCTTAGTATAAAAGAAATATATATAAAAACGAGTAAAAAGGTTAAAGCCTGGGCATGCCGACTATACAATACCCTACACCAGTCTGGGTAAAAGCCAACTAATGTTTGGATCCGAAATTCGAATGGGTTAAAATTGGGCTTGTGTCAAAATCTTCTATAATGTGAGGCAGCGCACCAAATTTCATTAAAATATCTTAATATTTGCGATCTGCAGTTTGTAACAAAGCCAATTTTGGGGGGACCCTTATATGGGCACTAGTTCTAAACATGGACCGATGTTCACCAAAATCAATAGGCTTCGTCTTTGGGCCAACATAGGTCTATGTACCAAATTTCATCAAAATATCTTAATATTTGCGACCTGCAGCGTATAAACAATATAATTTTGGGGGGACCCTTATATGGGCACTAGTTCTAAACATGGACCGATGTTCACCAAAATCAATAGGCTGCATTATTGGGCCAATATAGGTCTGTGTACCAAATTTCATCAAAATATCTTAATATTTACGACCTGCAGCGTATAAATAGTATAATTTTGGTAGGACCCTTATATGGGCACTAGGTCTAAACATGGACCGATGTTCACCAAAATCAATAGGCTGAGTTACTGGGCCAATATAGGTCTGTGTACCAAATTTCGTCAAAATATCTTAATATTTACGACCTGCAGCGTATAAATAGTATAATTTTGGTAGGACCCTTATATGGGCACTAGGTCTAAACATGGACCGATGTTCACCAAAATCAATAAGGTTATTGGGCCAATATAGGTCTGTTTACCAAATTTCATCAAAATATCTTAATATTTACGACCTACAGCGTATAAACAATATAATTTTGGTAGGACCCTTATATGGGCACTAGGTCTAAACATGGACCGATGTTCACCAAAATCAAACTTGTTCGTCCTTGGGCCAACATAGGTCTGCGTACCAAATTTCATCAAAAGATCTTAATATTGCGACCTGTAGAGTGCGCACAAGATTGCATGGACAGACAGACGGACGGACGGACATCGTTAAATCGAAATAAAAAAAAATTCTGAGCCGATCGGTATACTATAATGGGGGTCTACGACCAATATTTTTTGGTGTTACAAACATCAGCACAAACTTATAATACCCTGACCACATAGTGGTGTAGGGTATAATAAACAATAATACGAATCAAAGTTTTAAATTAAGTCGATTCTAATAAATACATGCATATTTATTTTAACTGCTTATACTTTTGAGAATACATTTTTATATTGATAATTAAAAAATTAACTGCTACTTTTAAAATAAAATATTGAGAGTGGATATCGCAAAGTCGTTAAATTCTAATAAGTAACAGCTGTTAAATATTGTTAAACACTGTTAAATTCAATATGAATCTGTAAGAAAATATTTCTGTTGACAGCAATAAACATGTTAGGATATCGTAAAATTATAACAGTCTGTAATACCACAGAGGAATCTAACGCATGGCCACAAGAAATTAAATAACGGAAATATTCAAAATAGCTTTTTTACGTTCATAAAAATTATATAACACTAAATAAATCTTTAATAATATTTTCTTTAGAAATAAGAATTAATATACATATATTTAGTTGTATTTTTCTTGTTATAAAATTGAACTTGTTAACAGAATAACGTTATATACAGAACATTTATAAGCACTGCGCATGTCTGAATTCTGTATATTGGTGTGCAGAGAATGTTAGTATCATCTTAAATGCTGCAAAAACCAATGAATAAATATTTGTACTAACTTATGAAAATTCAAAGAAATAACATTGTAATCATCATAGGCCGGAAATCTTTTAATAACTTCATAAAAAAACCAAGTTTGTGGCTTTAAAAGTTCTGTTTTTGTTTGTGAATTAAAACATATATTCTTGTTGCATGTTTAAGGAATAAGAGCTTAAAGAATTAATCAGATTTCTGGTGTAATGAATATTTTTCTTTTTTACTTTTATTAAGGACTTAAAGGCTTTTTTTATTTAAAATTAAATTATTTTTCATCGAGTTAATGTAATAACATTTTGTGGTAATTTGGACTTTAAGGTTGTTTTTTTATTAATTGTCATATTTTGTAAGAAAAATATGACGAAATGCTTGAATAAAAATATGGTGCTTGCTTTTAAAATTTTTCAAAGAGATTTATTTTAAAATCTGTTTCCTGGAAACAATATATATTAATTAAAGAAGCCAATATTTTCCATAATTTTAGATTTTTTATTTCTGAAAAATTACAATAATTTTGAACATAAAACTTGTATTCTAATTAAGCTAGTTAATTGCTAGCGGGTAACGGTACGAGTATATTTAAGTGACTGGCAGTGAGTTCGATTAGGACACTTTGCTAGAATTTTGAAAGTATTACTAAGAATGATTATGAATTTTTCAAAAGCTCATTTATACAAAAAAGAAGAAAAAACATTTTTATTAAAAAATTTAACCCAAAGACTCATCAGCGGTTAGTTAGACAAGGTGTTTGTTAAAACTTTAGTTTTAGGTTTTTTAAGGGCTTTGTTCTCCTAATCCGAAAGAGAGAGATGAAAAAATTTTCATCAAATCGATTTTCTGATTAGTACACCTTTCTTTTTTAACCACTGATCCAGAAAAAGTTATTTTATTGATCAATATTGCGGAATATTACTACAAAATATTTTACGTTTTATCTTGATTTTAATTTCACATAAAATTTTCTTTTCGTTCACAATAATTATAATGTGTAAGGTTGTTTTAAGGAACTCATAATGATTTCGAAAAATTCATGTTTTGAATTTTTCCTTATGCCTTTAAATTTTTTTTATGTTTCCAGATTCAGTTTTCTCTTTTGTAATTCTTCTTTATTTAGCATTTTATGTTTATTTAATTACATATTTTCTACTCTCTTAATTTATATCCATATATAAAATAAAACAACAACAATATTACAAAAACCTAAATCATACAACGAAAAGAAGAAAATCTGCATATACTTAGCGTCAAAACAAACTGTACAACTTGTGAATTAATTATAATAAAAAATATTAATGGTAAAATATTACGGTTATTTTTAGTGATTTGTTTTATTATCACATTCTGGATAATATTAACGAATTATAATAATTAGGCTGTGCTAGCCGCAAATTTTAACAAGCAGAACACCCTACTGGTAAAGCTAATTCGAGTACGCTGAATTCAATGGTTATAGCCGCTTGTCAAAGTTAGCGCTCATATTTGCGAGCTAAGGTACCAAAAAAATTATATTTTTATACTTCTAGTATCATTTTTAATTGTAAATTTATCAAATTTGAATCAAAATGTATAACATTAAGGAAGCTGTAATTTTTTTCCCCAAAAATATTTTTTTTCTTTAAATAAAAAGTGCAGTGTTATGTTATTTTGTGAATATTGAATAGGGTTTAGAAAAATATTCAACAGAGTTAAGAAAGAAAACTTCTTTGAAAAAAAAATCGCGGAAAAAGTAGCCAAAAATTTAGTTAGTAGTAGAGTTGGATTGATTTAAATTCAAAACTGATCCCAAATATATAAAAAATATCCTTTTATGGTACTTTAGTATTGAAATTTTAAATCGCGAATATGAGCGCTAACTTGCAGGAATGACTAGCACCATTGAATTCAGCATACTCAAATTAGCTTTACCAGTAGGGGGCCCAGCTTGTTAAAAAAAAGTGTAAAATTCGAGCACAGTATTACTAATTCATACTATAATGTCATCATTAGTTCAAATCGAAAGATTTCTGCGTAACCAACTTTAATTTCAAAATGCATAAACAAACCCCCTCGGATGTTCGTAAACTTGTACTAACATACTATAAAGAAGGAAATATATTGCGAAAAATTTGTTAAATGATTTAAAGAAGCCACAATGCTTTGAAATATATAATTGATGTGTCTAAAAATGTTCAAATTTACGAAATCGTCCTAAAGCCGGAAGTCCAAATAAACTAAATGGGCTGAAATATGATCCATTGTATTGTACGGAAAGAGAACAAAAATTCAAGTGAAAGTACTGCTAAAATATCCGAGAAGATTTCAAAACGCGCTGGTGTCAACGTTAGCGCCAGCACAATACGTAGAGCACTTTATCAAATATATATACATTAGAGTGTCCCTTAAAAATAAATTTGTCTTCAGTTTTATTTGAAAAGTTCCCAAATGGAAGAAATCGATTTTTTTTTTGGAAAACGTTAACCCGTGGCGAAAGTTGGACGAAAATGGTCCATTTTGGAAAAAAGTGTATTACTATTAAAAATTCCCAAAATTCGAAATTTCGAAAAAAAAAAATTTTGTATTCCATTTAGCATTTAATATAGTCAAAATCATTCAGACATTGAATTTTGACTTCATCGGATATCATTAACCCACTTTAGCCTGGATTCCAAAATGACCCACAAATTTAATAAAAATGCAAAAACGTGTTTTTTTAAAATTAATTTTAAAGATTTTTTAAAATGCCTAATATGGAGATGTCGTTTGTTATTTGTACCACATATATTGCTATTAAAGAAAAAAAAATAAATTAGAAAAATGATAATTCGAGTTTGTGTTTGGAGCGACAGCTTTCCAGGACATTTTACAAAAATTGTTCATTTTGCCAAAAATTAAATAAAATTTGATTTTTTCATCAAATTTCACACACTTTTCGGAAAAACATCAATTAGATTTGGTTACACTATAATTATCTTTACATTTGTTTAAATATCTTTAACCCTTAGTGGCCTGGGGTCAGAAAAGATCCATGAAACTTAATATTAATTATGACTACGAGATTGTAAAGCCATTAAATTGATAAAAAAAAATCTCAACTGGATAGAAATAATTATTTTATGTAACGTGATCCATATGGGATTAACTTTTATGCTTTTGGCCAAAAACGTCCCACTAGGAAATTTACAGAATAACACCTTTAATAATTTTCTAAAAAATGGAACCCCCTGGGGGGTTCCCCATACAAACAATTCAAAAAATCACAATTTTTGCACTTTACATGAAAAAATCAGCGAAATGGCCGATTTTTCTTTTTGTGAACCTTCCATTTTAGGTGTGTTGGGCGGACTTTTGTAAAACACTACGAGGAACATTTTTGTGGAACATTCTAACCCTCTTACTCTTCAATGAAAGGGAATTTTTGGAACCCTTTTTAAAAAGGGACAGAAAAGACCCGTAAGTTGAAGAGTTCGAGGGCTAAAATGTTCCACAAAAATATTCCTCGTAGTGTTCTACATAAGTTCGCTGAAAACATCCGATACCTAAAATGGAAGATTCCCTTGGTTTCTCCCTAAAATCCAGATTTGTGGGACAATAAATGCACTTGTTTGTATGGGGAACCCACCAGGGGCGTTCCGTGGGCTGTGCCACTGGCATGGGTGGGTCAGCCCTCCAAAGTTAGTGGGGATCGGTACATTTGGACTCGATTGGGGCACTCTAAATGTGTCAAAGTGGGATTTTTCAAAATTTCACCCTACGGGTCAAAAATTGGGACATCAGAATTCGTTTCAGAGGTATGGTTCCTCGGGCAAAGTTTCTTATTTTGATCCCTAGAATACGATTTTCTTTTTCACTTGAGCGATTTTTTTGCCTCCCTACAAATGGACCCGCCCTAATGTGTGCACAGCTCATACTCCGTGGACATTTTTTCGATCCACAGTTTACTATGGAGACATTTGGTTAGTTCGGGGATTGTCCTCAAACTCTTCCTAGGTCTTGCTAATACTTTGAAGACATTTTTGAATAATATGCCGCATAGTTTGGTTACTTTTTTAAACTGTGGATGGAAAAAACGTCCCCAGAGTATCCGCTTTGGATACTACGGTAGATATATTAGTCAATAATGTCTTCAAAGTATTCAGTAGACATATGAAAAGTTTGAGGACAGTCCTCAAACTAAGCAATATTTTTAAAAACCATTTAATTTTTTTATGGTTTTCAGAGTAAGAGTAATGGAATCCTGTAATTTTTTTATAATTGCTTTGGCAAGTTGATTATTTTACAAAATCCGCTACTTTTTTTCGTCCATCAATATAATATTTTTATATATGTACATAATTCGTTTAAAGAAAATGCCTCAAGAGAAACCATAAAGCCTTAGTGACTACAGTAATATACATATGTATACCTATGCGTATGAGTAATGTGTAATTATTAATAACGCGTATACGCCTTACGTACATGTTAAATGTTAATGACATTTTACTGTTGAAAAAGTTTTTATGCATCGTTTATTAAAAATTCACAACAAACAGTAAACAACAATGACATTGGCATTTTGCACTTAAGTAAAAAAAATATAGATACATAAAAACAATGCATTAAATATAAAACAACAGGAACAGTGGAATAATAAATGACAAAGTAAAACCTGCATAAGAAATGTCAATATATGTACTTGAAACAGCTAAATTACAAAACAAAAAAATCTAAAAGACAACAGCGAACTCCTACACATTGAATAGAAAATCAAGTAACCAGACAAACAAAACTACAAATTTACAACGGAGCCTTATTACACGGCCAATCAATGTAATGATTTTAACTGTGTAGTTATTTTTTTATAATCTATTTTTGTATCTAAGATTTCATTTAAGGTAAAATTACAAAAACGGCTTTTTCACAAAAAAAAGTCCGATAAACGTGCTAATGGTGCTCATGTTTACCAACATGCATTTAAAACAGACAACCATAAAAATATAAACGCTTCACTGTACAATAGACTGTACCACAAAAAAAAAAGTTCCCGGTACAGCCTCTTTAATTTATTTTTTTGACGTTAGGGTTGTACATTAGAGTGGTAGAAACTGAGATCTGGTGGCTAACACTTGAACCAGATACTTGAGGTCAATGGCCGCCGAGAGAAAAACACTGGTCTCCTCGGGAGAAAAATATCGATGCATCAAAATTTAAGATCCGACTGTAAATGCCAAAGATATAAAGAAAAATGTAAAATAGCGACCCTTACGTTCGGCAAAAAAATAAAAAAAAAAACTTTTTGAAACCTCCTTGTAAAAATACTTCCTAATGGAAGGTGTACCGCGAACTTTTTTTTTTTTTTTTTTTTGCCTGTAAAGTGGTACGCTCTACTGTACAATATTAAGACAACGATATTTATACTGATCATTTTAGAATATTTAGACTTGTATTCAAAAAAATGTTTTGAATTTTATTACAGTTTAATAAAACAAATTAACATGCAAAATAGCAACAAAAACCGTTTAATTAGCCTCTAATAAGACAAAAGGTTTTTTGTGAATAACCATATTAATATTTTACGTATGAACTGCCGTTAGAGGAAAATATATTTTTAAAAAGGAAACAGTTAAATTGTTCCCTGTAATATTACAAAGGCAGATTTGTGGTGTTCAAAAAGTCTGCAACAAAAATTTTATTACCATATTAAATAAAGTTTAATGCATTTGACATGTTTCTACTTATATTCGATTTGTTCTTATTTCATATTTTATTTTCATATTTAAAATTATATAATAATCTTTTATTAGGATTTAAGCAGTATTTATAACAAATTTTTTCTAAATTTTTTATATTATTAAGTTATTAAAAAGCCAATAACACCATTATTGTAAAGACTTATTTTATTTTTAAAGATTATTTTTAAAATATTTATAAAACAATATAGAGTTTTATTACACAAAGTTAGTTCTATATAAGTTTGAAATTCTAAAAATTGATTTTAGTTTTTTTTTTTTTGGCAAATAGGAAATCCTTTAAACAAAATATCGAAATTTGATGTGTATAAAGAAAAGTTATTTTACTGTGAACTTTGTTATTTATATGTATATAAAAAAATTTATCAAAAAAAAATTTATCAATAACTCAGAGTACCTACAAACATGATAGAGAAGAATTCTAAATTCTATTGCGTGTAAAAACATTAACCCATTTCGCATATACCGTTTCGTTTGCGACTCAGTTTTTAATGAATATATTTTTTCGACGAATAGAGCTAACTCAGTGATTTTAAAACTATAAAATAAATTTATATCTTGACAACCATCAAGAATAAAAGAATAACTGGTACGGTCTAGTGCACACGTGTGTAGTCTCAATGGAAAAATTGCATGAAGAAATGCCTTAGTGGAAAGAGATTTAGCTCCAGCTATGAAATTATTGCTCAAATAAATGCCTATTTTGAGGGCCTCGAGAAAACCTATTTTTTGGAAGGAATAAAAAAAGTGGAGAGGCGTTGGACTAAGTGTACTAAGCTAAAAGGAGAAAGTTTTGAATAATAAATTTTTTTTTTCCCAAAAAAAATATGTTTCATTCACCTATTTTTTGGAAGGAATAAAAAAAGTGGAGAGGCGTTGGACTAAGTGTACTAAGCTAAAAGGAGAAAGTTTTGAATAATAAATTTTTTTTTTCCCAAAAAAAATATGTTTCATTCAAAAGTCGCGGACTGTTTGAGCCGCGTTCATATAACATTTGTAGGAAAATTGATTTATAAGAAATACCTATTTTTTTCTTTGCCTTTACCTTTGTAGGATCTTGGGTTCTTTTTACCTTCCAAGAATTATCACTAGCACCTTCATGTTCAGCTTTATCTCCAATTTCTAGAAATCTTGATATAAAGAAATTTAATGAGGGAAATTTGTTGGCGGTATCAAACGCAGAACGCACCTCTTGTAATCTTTCGACAAGCCATCAAGTAAAATTACGACTACACGCAAAGAAAAAACATGGTTGGGATAATCATATTCTAAGAGCATCATATATTTTTGGGTTTATGATTGCGACAATCACGTTATTACATAGTTGGCACAATCAGACTCTTACCTCATTTTTATCATAATATGGTGAATAAATTATCACACTATGATTGTAAAAGTCTCCCAATATTATCATATTATTGTCATGCATATTATCATATTATTGTCCTATAATTCCTATAGTATTCTACCAGTATTTTGCTGAAGTTGGATTAAAAGTGAGTGGAATATTGTAATTTATTAATTGGCCACTAGGCTTTCAAATTACAAAATGGTGAATAAATTAAAATTTCACGATACATCCAAAAATCATCATAACATTTTCCTTAGGATCATAATATTTTCTTGATGATCATAATATATCCCCAGTGATCATATTATTGTCCTGTCGAAAATTTTGTGATCACTTAGAATCATATTATGATCACTAGGAACAATTCGTGATTATTTTGTGCACTCTTTACATTTTCTTCAATTTTGTACATGTCTTCAATTTGATTTCCGTACAAAACTAAAAGCTGTAACACTCCTTATTATGGACGCTCTTCAACAATAATTTTTCTACGTGAGTACAAAATTTAAAAAAACACTTTTTTTAATCACTTTTTACTTATTTTATAATACTGAGCACTTTAAAGTAAAATCTAATTCGAAGGTTCTTCGTTGAACCGAATTCTTTAAATTGTTTTCTATTTTTTGTTTATTATGTATTATTTTCTTTGATTGCGTCTTATAACTTCTTTTCACAAAATCTGAAACAAGAATGACGCTAACTGATCAATGACGCTCATAAAAAGGTATACTGACCATCTTATAGTTATCGAAACCCTACCAATGATTGTGAACATGATATCTCTAAGTACAAATAATAATATGATTGTAATTCGAAGAGAGGAATATGGTTGTCCAGATAACAACATGTATGGCAGTAGGGATCATAGTTTTGTAGCCGTGATCATATTGCAACCATATCTTTTCTCTGCGTGTAACAAACTTTTATCAGATAAACATGATACACAGACGTCAAATTCAATTAAATAGTCTGTCAAATTTTGACCCGAACTCATTTCTAAACTTATTAACTTACTGAAATTTTCAGCTTTACATCAAGTAGATTTACGAGCATACGTTTTTTGTAAATAAATAATTTCAAATATCACCCAAAACATAAATAGCGGCTCATGTTGTTTTAAATACTACTGCATTTATTAAAAGTTTAATATAAGAGTTGTCATATGATAATTTAAAAAAAATTTTCAAAAACCACTAATTCCAAAAAAAATCGAAAAATCGATTACTCTAAAAATATACAAATTTCTTAAGTAGGGCAAACACGTTCAATATCATTGATAAATTTTTCAAAAATTAACCAATCAGGGCATTTTATTTTTAAATACTTTGTTCTGATTGGTTGATTTTAAAAACATTGATCAATAATATTGAACGTGTGGGCTCAGCTTTATATTTCGAATAAAGATTTGTCCATAAAAATATACAAAATTTAAATTTTCAAAATATCTTTAACCGTCTACGATTCATGCTCTATCAAAATTTAAACTTTGGTTGTCAATATTTTCTCTATAGAAGGCTATAAAGCACTGTTTTTATTAAAATAAAAGCAAATAAAATCTGAAACTTGAGACTGAAAAACTTTCGCAGTTATTAAAATTTTTTGTTAAAGTTCGAAGTTTTATTTTCTATGAAAACATAACAACAATAACTTTATATCTTTTCATTTTTCACAATGTTTGTAGGGATTTATAAACTCATGAGGTCAAGATATATATAAATTTATTTACATAAAAAAATATAAGATTTATGTGTATTTCTATGTCGAATTTTTTTCTTTGTTTCCTTGCAAATCTTATAATTGTAATTTTAAAATACAACATGGTAAATAAAAAAGTAATAACAAATATGTAAGAAAGCCCATTACATGTGTTTAACTACATAAAATGGGCGTTTACTTATGAAGTACTTTTGCAAGGAGGCTTCAAAAAAAATTTTTTATTTTTTTTTTGCCGAACGTAGGGGTCGCCATTTTACATTTTTCGTTATATCTTTGGCATTTACAGTCGGATCTTAAAGTATGATACATCGATGTTTTCTCTCGAGAAGGCCAGTGTTTTTCTCCCGAAGGCCATTGACCTCAAGTATCCCATTTTAGTAGTTAGCCACCAGACCCTAATGTCAGAAAATTAAAGCTCGCAAGAAATCATTAAACTTTTGCTAATGAAGTATTCCGATAAACCCAGTAGAATTTTTTTTTTTTTTATATTGGTTGCCGAACGTAGGGGTCGCCTTTTTAAATTTTTTTTTCATTGGATTTTTCCTTTATAGCAAGGCACTGGTCTCCTCGAGGCAAAAAAATCGATATATCACACTTTAAAATCCAACTTTAAATGCCGAAGCTACAACGAAAAATTGAAAAAGGCGACCCCTACGTTCGGCAAAAAAAAATTAAATAGTTTTTTTTTTAAATTGCCTTGCAAAAATACTTCATATTGGAGGGTGTACGGTGAACTTTTTTTTGAGGTACGGTCTAATGTACACACAAAAGTGCAAAAATGATGTTAAGGCAAACATATTGTTCCATATTATTGAGTTTTTAAAATCAACCAATCAGAACAATGTATTTGAAAATAAAAAGTATTTGAAAATAATATTTAACGTGTATGCCCTACTTTAGAAATACATCTTGTACTTTAAATCACTGTATCTTAAAATAAAAACTAGAAAAATCCTTGTCTAGATTGTAATGTTTTATATTTTTCTTAATCTAAATTTCTACCACTTGTCTTTTTTTCCTCTGGTTTTTGCTGTTGATTTTACTCTACTTTTTCGTTTCTTTGCATTCAAACAAAAATTTCATTTTCTTTGTTATTTATACGGTTTCTGTATTTTTATGACACTTGACATATTTTAATGCAAATGGAGCAGAATTAATCTTAAACACTGTGTAGGCTTTTTGTTGCTCATGTTGCTTGTTGTGCCACCACCCCTAACAAAACTAAAACGCACACACAAATAACAAAATTCAGATTGTCTACCGTATGTGTGAAAAGTTTAATGAATATTTCAATGAAAACTATAGAAGATTGTTTACCATGATTTAAAAGAAATATGTTTTCTTTTTGTGCATAGTGTGGAATATAGTTTTGGTCCTAAATTATGTCAATGTTATTGCTTACAGTTTCAAATGAAATTGTTAAGTGTTTGCTGTGGTTGCCTTACTGCGTATGAGTTATATTATTGTATTATAACTGAAATATGTTAATAATAATTTTTTAGAAAACAGCAAAAAACGATATCTACAATCTTTAGTTATGCTGTCTTAGAAAATATAAAAAGGTCTGTTACAGAAATTTTCAGGATTAAATAAAAAATTAAAATTACTTTATATGTTTATAAAAAGTAAATATCAGTATCTCACACTCTGCCAAGTAATTTTCAGTAACATTTCAATATCACTATCTATAGCTGTGTTTTCGACTTAACTATATCCGTTAACTCACAAAAAAACTCGAAGTGCACACAAACGTGTTTCAGACGAATACTAACACATTACTTTTCGTATGCACGTTAATTTACAACACGGATAATTATCAGCGTTGAAAACTCAACGTTTATACATTTTCACATCGAGCGTAACTTATTCGCGTTACTTCCTAAAACCTTTTGTTGGCGTACGTTCGATTATGACGAAACAATTATAAACATAACCTTTTTAAAATTTTTTTTATACTACTATCGGTTTAACGTAGATTTGCTTTAAATACTTAACGTTGATAGGCATGAGACAAAATACAGCTTATATAGTTTTATATAATTATTTTTTTTTCATATGCCAGAATTTATATCATTATTTTTTTTATTTTTATTCTTTTCGTTTATTTAACCTTCTTTTTCAATTTTTAACTCTACTATTTTCTTGAGCTTAAGGTTTGGTTTTTATTAATAAAAAGTTTTTTATTTTCGATATTTTTTTAAAACTTTAAAATTGTTTATAATTTGTTCATTTAATTGTTATTTCCTGAAGATGCTACACATTGGAGTAGCGAAATATCGAAAATAAAAAACTTTTTATAAATAAAAACCAAACCTTAAGCTCAAGAAAATAGTAGAGTTAAAAATTTAATTTTATTATTAATTTCAGAATTTGTAAATAAATTATAGGTCCAATTATATTAAGTGAATCCGAAATAAATTTTGTATTGACGTACTAAAAACAATTGAAAAGAAATTACAAATATTAACATTAAATAATAATCAAATTAAATTAAGAACAAAAGTAACAAAAATTATCTGCAAATGAAAATAAAATTGCAAAAGCCTCTTAATTTAAATATGGGCTTTAGGGGTATACCAAATTTTTCGCTTAGTACCACGAGGTTGGCAATGTTGTATTATTAACGAAAAATATTATTTTGGGTCATTTTGCAAAAAAAAAACTTCACCCACCAAATTCATTTTGTAAATCAATATAGAAAGAAATTTTTTTTAACAAGTTATTTAATTTTATATCATAAGGTTTATATAATGGTTATATGCCGAAGTATTTAGGACTCAAAATAAGTTAAATCAGTTATAAAAAATAAACATTTTTGATTTTTTTTACCATAGATTTTTGTTGATTCCAGAATTATTACAATGAGTGTTCTTTTTGTTCGGTTTGAAATCAAATATGACAAATTCTTAATAGAATTCACAATTTATTTTACACCAAAAAGAGAAAAGCTTATAAAAACATACTTTCCTAGAACCAATAGTTGACAGTTAATGCATTTTCAAGTGCTAGCAAGCACTCTCATCAGATTTTCTTTATAAGGTTCTCTCTAGGTTACAATATAGATTTTAGTTAAAGTTCTTACAATCTAAAATACATTGAAACATATTGTTTAACTTTTTTTAGTGTTTTGAAAATACAAACAAAAAAAAAAAACTTTCAAATATGAAAAAACAAACCACAAAATCATTTTTTTACGTTTTGTCAGTTAAAAATTTATGACTGTTTTAACAGATTTTTCAATTATTTTTATTTCTTTTATGGATTGTTTAAACAATGTTTGAAAATAAATAGCAAAATGGTTTGAATATAATGAAAAATCAGTAGTCCTTCTTTTAATTGTGTTTTCAATTAATTTAATATGTATTTTAGGTTTTTTTTAACGATAAAATATTGTGATTGTATGATTGGCAATATGAAATGTTTATTTTTTTAATCCTTCTTACCATAACATAATCCGCAGGATTCACAACTTATCGCATTATGAGCAGTTAAATACTTTAACAATAGCATTTTAAAGGGCATATTTGAACGGTTGTCAAAAGTTCAATTAACAATATTTTTAGCATTTTATTTTTTTATTTAAAAATTTCGTTACTTTAGTATTTTTCAAAAATATCAGTTTTATATTTCCCCAGCCAAAATCGCTAGAGTTGCCACTTCATTACTGGCCTTTTTTAGAAAAGGCAAAATCGACTGCCACTGTGCAGCCTTCATTAATTATCGGAAACTAAAAATGTAAAGTGATTTTTAATCGCAGATAAATTCTCTAGTCCTTATCAAGGCCAGATTTTTATTGTAAAAAAATTTTTTTTAACAAACTTACCACACCAACTTAAAAATTCCAAAAAAGGCAAGAAAAAACACATTTCCTCGGGGATATAAAATTTATTTGACCAAAATTCAAAAAAGGGCCACGATAAGGACAAAAAACTTTATTGTTGCCTACGAAATAAAAAAACCTCTAAATCGGTGAACCCGCCTTGGCTGTACAGTGGTAGCCGATTTTGAACTCAGGGTTGTGGGAAAACGCGGTTGAAGTTTAAAATTAATTTTACGTTAAGAAAACAGCAAAATTTCAAAAAACCGTGTATGAGCAAAATTTACACCTCGCAGTTTTTTACATGTGCACCAAATTTGGGAAGAATCGGATAAAGAGTATTTTATATATTAACCCAAATATTCTTAAAAACTATGGTAAGGAATTTATTAGACATTTCATTTCGGTCAAAATCTTTTATTTTAATTTGTTTTGTATTTGTTTTTATTTTTTATATACATTGATTACTTTTATCGCTTATAAAAAGCTATCAGTACCAACCTCAATAACGGGCCTTCGCCCACCATAGATGAATCGTCATTGGCTTTTCTTTAAAGACTGCGTGCAATTCTTGTATCTTTGGATGTAGTTTCTTTTCTTTTTGTTCTGCTGTATTATGCGAAATAAGATTTATAATAAAGACAGTGACAAAAAGCGCTCTAAAAAATTTTGTGTACAAATTAAAGTAGACTAAAATATATTTTACAAAAAACTTGTGGAAATTTTATTTCCTTGAATTTTTTATTGATATTTTCTGAGCATATACTAAAGATTATTCTCTATCGAAATAAAATATAAAAAATGAAAACAAAATTTTTCGTAGAGTCCCCTTAAGTTCATATTATGCTAATTTTTTATTCAATATCATTAAATGATGCTCATGAGCACTATTTTTTGTCTGAGCGAACAAGACAATAAAGCAGTGTTGAGAAATTTGTTATACCCTTAAATAATCATAGGATTTTGTATTATTTTATCCGTTAAAACATAAAATAAATTATTCTAAAGATTGAATCATACTTTTTTTTAATTAAAGAGGATTTTAAGTTGTGAAGTTTTATTTGTGAAATTGAGATAGTTGCGCCGTAGGCAAAAAGCATTTCACTATTTTTTGTATTTTATTTTTGAAAGGAAAGATGAAATAACTATTTTTGCTAAGAGGCATATCTTAACATTTTAATATTTATACTGCTCCCCTATAAATAATAATTTTATAAATAGACTCTACGTTACTTTCTATACCTAGTCCTTAAAATCACTTTTTTCGTCTATCAGACATTTCGAATGTCTGCCGACTAGTCATATATTAAAAATGTGAAATAAAAATATAACCATTTTTTAGTTGCCATAGTAAATAACTTCATTTACATATAAATGTATATGAAAAGTTATTTGGGTTTTAACCTAAATTGGCTTCAACACAATTTCTAACAGAGAATCAAATAAAAGCACACTCAAATAGTTTTTCCTTATTTTATTTTTTTTATTAAATAAACACACTCATATGTTAAGTAGATTTTATCATCTACTCGTATAAGAAATATATAAATAAATTGCCTCTAATAAAAATTTATATATATGTGTATATTTAATATAATAGTTTAATATATTTATTAAATTATGAAGTTTAATTTGATGAGATGATAAAAAAATGGGGGAAAAAATATGAATTCAAATGGAGTCAAATCCAGCCGGATGCTTACACCATTATTCGATGTTTTCTACTAAATTTGAAAGTGCCAGCAATTTTTAGAGAATACAACAAATGGCTTTTTCTTTTATTGACTTTTTCGGTCGATTTATTGTTGTCAAATATTTTTAACCCTTCTTAATAGAACGACATTTATTTGCCCTTTATTTAAAACAATATCGAATGCTGAACTATAAAATTAAAGTCAATTAAATTAAATTCTTTGCAGAAATTGTAGTTTAAGTGTTAGCAAAATCAAAATACTAGTCGAAATAATACACCAAAATAGCAAAATTTATACAGCCCTTGAAAATATACTATAACACGAAATGAAATCAATTCCACCAAGAAAGAAAAACGAAATTCAATAGAGTGTAAATAATTTAGTGAACTCTGTTTAACTGTTAGGATGATAAGACATTGTTTCCTTTTGCGATAAATACTCATGGATTTTATATCCTTTTATTTTTGTTGTCATTCCTTTTTTCGATTTTTCTTCACACTTTAGCAGAAGCTTGTAGTGTAAAAAAAAATGAACTAAATCCGATTTAAAAATAAAGAACTTGACAACACATGACTATACAACAACGCACTAGCACACAATAAGTGTTGGAAAAGTGTTGGTGAAGCAATGGAGGATAAGAACAGTGTTCAAGGCGAGACAAATATTTTTACTTAAATGTACATATAAATCTAAAAGTGAATGCGTCAATTTTCAACACATGATTTAGAAGCAGCAATTTTTACAACTAAAAACCTCAGCTTCTGTAAAAACTTCTTGAACTTGAAACAAAGTCAGTTTTTCGCAGTGAACTTGTTCTATATATTTCCAGGAGAGATAGCGCCGTTCTTAGTGAAGCTCAGTGATGCCAAAAGATTTCTTTTCACGCAAAGAAAAAACATGGTTGGGATGATCATATTCTAAGAGCATAATGTATTTTTGGGTTTATGATTGCGACAATCATGTTATTACATAGTTGGCACAATCATACTCTTACCTTATTTTTATCATAATATGGTCAATAATTATCACACTATGATTATAAAAGTCTCCCAATATTATCATATTATTGTCCTGCATATTATCACATTATTGTCCTATGATCCCTATAGTATACTCCCAGTATTTTGCTGAAGCTGGATTAAAATTTCACGATGCATCCAAAAATCATAATATTTTCCTTATGATCATAATATTCTCTTGATGATCATAATATTTTCCCAGTGATCATATTATTGTCCTGTCGAAAATTTTGTGATCACTTAGAATCATATTATGATCAATAGAAACATATTATAATTATTTTGTGCACTCTTTACATTTTCTTCAATTTTGTACATTTCTTCAATTTGAGTTTCGCACAAAACTAAAAGCTGTAACACTCCTTATTATGGACGCTCTTCAACTATAATTTTTCTACGTGAGTACAAAAATTAAAAAAAAAACACTTTTTTATCACTTTTTACTTATTTTATAACACTTTGCACTTTAAAGTAAAATCTAATTTGAAGGTTCATGGTTTGTTCTACAAACAATGTCACTATTAAATTGCATATCAGTAAGTTGTTTTCTATTTTTTTTTGTTTGTTTATTATGAATTATTTTCCTTGATTGCGTCTTCTAACTTCTTTTCACAAAATCTGAAAGAAGAATGACGCTAACTGATCGATGACGCTCATAAAAAGATATACTGACCATCTTATAGTTGTCGCAACCATACCAATGATTGTGAACATCATATCTCTCAGTACAAATAATAATATGATTGTAATTTGAAGAGAGGAATATGATTGTCCGGATAATATATGATTGTAGCCGAGAGAAAAATGCGATAAGCGAAAAACGGAGAGATTTTAACTATAAAATGATTACAGACAACCATATAACTTGTAAAGTATGATTAATACATTAATAATATGATTGCAGCAACCATGTATGGCAGAAGGGATCATAATTTTGTAGCCGTGATCATATTGCAACCACATCTTTTCTCTGCATGTTGAAATATGATAAATCAACGAAAAATATGCAAAGTTCTACTAAAGTGTGAAATAAAATATGCTAAAAATACGCCAAATGTTAAAATACTTATCATGCTAAAAATCTACTAAATCACCACACAAAAAACTGCTGTGTAAAAAATATTACAATTTTTATACTTAACATATTTTTCTAAAAAAAAAAAATAATTTTCGAACTCAATCTGCTATATACAGCAATATGTTAACTGGTGAAGCTGATCTGTAAATCACTATTATTTAAAATAGTGGCCATGATCAGTGGTTTCCAGTGGCTGGAAAAGAAAGGATTTGAAACAAGCTGATGATTTTCTAATAAACAAAACAACAAATAATAGTTAAGATATGAATATTTTCACCAGCAATGGAATATAATTCAAATATGTATTTTATTTTGGAGAGTGTGAAATTCGCTCACAGTTAAGCGTACACTACAATTTTAATTAAAACTACTACAAATTAGTTAAAAATGACCATGCAGAAAAATCTGCTGAAATTAGGAAATTATTTTGGATAAATTTTATTAAGATAAAAATTGCCAAAATGAAACCGTTAAATATACAGAATTTTCGTTATATTTCAGTAAAATTTTAGTAAGAGAAAATAACAACTAAACCTTCTAAAAGCAGGAAAATATTTTGCTAAATAATTAGTAAGCCACAAACAAATTAAAATTTTCAAAGTTTTTCGAATCTTGTTTTAATGCAAATAAAAATCTAGCCTCCTAGCAAAAAATTCGTCATTTTCAATTAACTAAAAGCTACAACAAAAAAATAAGTATTCCTTCTGCTTTTTTAAAAGAGCAACTATGCAAAACGATTTTCATTTTGCTATAAAGAATTTGAAATTACTTGGGTGACAGCGTTTGCATGAGTTTGTGCTTGTAAAAATCAAATTAAATAGATGCCCAAATAAACGAATTCGAAAAAACGATTACAAAAATTTACGACACATGAAGTAGCACAGTCACCAAAACGATATAGTCAGACGATAATCCTCCCATGGAATTCGTGCGCAGGGTAGCCATTGTTGTCCGAATTATAAATTTTTAATTTGATTTAAAAAAAGATGGATTTAACAAATTATATTTTTTTAAATAACAACAAAATTTTAGTATTTACCTTTTTGGTATTTTAACAAAAAATATTATAAAACGAGTAAAAAGGTTAAAGTCGGGCATGCCGACTATAAAATACCCTACACCACTCTGGTTAAAAGCCAACTAATGTTTGGATCCGAAATTCGAATGGGTTAAAATGGGACTTGTGTCAAAATTTTCTATAATGTGAGTCAGCGAACCAAATTTCATTAAAATATCTTAATATTTGCGACCTGCAGTTTGTAACCAAGCCAATTTTGGGGGCCCTTATATGGGCACTAGGTGTAAACATGGACCGGTGTTAACCAAAATCAACTGGCATTGTCCTTGGGCTGACATTAGGCGGTGTACCAAGTTTCATCAAAATATCTTAATATTTGCGACCTATAGAGTGCGCACAAGAATGCATGGACAGACAGACGGACGGACGGACAGACGGACATCGTTAAATCGAAATAAAAAAAATTCTGAGCCGATCGGTATACTATAAGGTGGGTCTAGGACTAAAATTTTTTGGTGTTACAAACATCAGCACAAACTTATAATACCCTGACCACCTAGTGGTGTAGGGTATAATTATATTTTTATTTGGAATTTTTATACTTTGATAAAATTTTAGAAAAATTAATATGAAATTAAGAAAACAAAAAGAATTTAAAACGTTTCAAAGATTAATTGAGTGGACAAAATAAGAAAAAAAAAAAAAATTATAGCAAAAATATCAAAAAGTAAATATTTGAATAAAAAATGTTCCAAAAATGGAAAAAAAAACTTCTGACTAACAATTATTTATTGCAGCTTTGGATGTTATTCAAAGGCTTTCCTAAAGAGGAACTTCTTGGTGATGTAATAAAGGAAGTCACTCATTTAGAAGTTGTTCCATTTATTTTTGATGGGTTAGTTTTGCTTCGATCTTACAAACCATTTATTTTAAGAATTTGGTAGTTGTTTAGACAGTATTTCAGTTTTGTTGTATCAAATTAATATAAGATTCATAAGAAACGTAAATTAAACTACATTCGTAAATCCTTAATAACGTCATAGTATCCATTTTATTTAGACATTTTGTTTTTTTACAAAAGTAAACCAAAAAATTTTAAGTAATTTTGTTAATCATTTTGACTAATTTGTGGTTCATTTTATTAACAGTCAAAAACAAAAGAAAATGTATTTTGAATTTAATGTAATGTCAGTGGTCCTGTTTTCAAGTGAAATTTAATTTATTTTTAAATATATTTGCAGCAGTCCTTACACCTAAAATAATACGTCAGTAGAAAAATATGTCAAACGGGTTTCAAATCGATTTGACTAACTTTTTACAAACTTTTTAGTTAAAACATTTATTTAAAAAAAATTTTAGTTATCTTCATTTGATTGGGCATCTAATTCAAATGGGTCCCTACAAGATTTGTGCCTTCTGCCCAAACTTTCTAACAAAGTCTACAAACCTAAAACAGTTTTAGTTTCTTAAATCTATCGATAGTTTCTTAAATCAATCGATATGTATTTTTTTCTATGATCTTTAGTTACAATGTCATATGCTTAAATTTATGAATTGCTTTCTGATATTAAGGCCCTGTGCGAGGTGGCTAAATAAATTCTAAACTAAATACAAATGGAAAAAAGGGTTTTAAATTTCTTTTAATTTTTTTTTTAAATTGCATAGAAATTTGGAAACCTGATTTAGTTTAGATTTTATTTAGCCAGTTCGCACCCACCCTAAGTTCTTAATTTGTTAAAATTAAAAAATAATAAATAAATAAATAAAAAAAATTGATTCCTAGTAATCTTTAATGGTTTGAAAATTCTATAAGTCATGTTTTTTTTTAAATTGAATCAGGGTAGGTGACACTTATAGAACTTTTAGTCAGGGGTTTGGCATCACCAAAAAAGTAAGTTATAAAAATATAGTTTGTCACTAGATGGCACTTTGTTCAAAAAATTTACAATTTTTTTTTTTTTTTTAATTTAAATTTGAACAAACAACAAAGCAAAAAAAAACCAACGGATATATAAAATTTTATTATTTAAATATATTCCGCGCTTGTCTTTCCTTATTTTGAGCAGTTTTCAGCAGTTTTTTAGTTCTTAAATAAAGGCTCAGCTGATACTAAACTGATACTAAATAGTTGCTCAGGTAATACTAAATTTCAGCGCCCTCTATCGGTGAGTAGTGTAAGTTTTGATTTCCTATATCTATAATTAATAGTCTCTGCTTTTAGTGAATTTCCAAAAGATCAATCCCAAGGTGCGCAAATTCTATTGTTTATTAAATAAATAATTTTCTTCCCTTTCCGGGTCTTTATATCTGAGCACTCACAATCATGTTGGCCGGGTATTTGTAAAAAATTTGGTAGGTAAATTTTTAACCTTAATAAAACACTGTCTATTAAACCATATTGAGTTAATCGAATCACTGTAAAGATTGATATCGAAACCAGCAAAAAATATATCGCTACGTACAAAAAATTTATAAAAAGAATAACACTAAGATACCCAGCAAAATCTCAGTAATGGGTGCTCATTACTAATATCTAAATAATAAGCAGTAGAATTAGGGTCTACTGCATACAATATAATTCGATGTCAAAACTCATTATTTTTGTTCGACAAGGTCGTTTTTGTAAGTAGTTGTCCATATTCCGTGCATGAAAAAACGCACAAAATTTGTGCACCCGCTTACCCGTTGCATTACAAAATATATTAAATAAGTACTTACCAAAATAAGTAGTTATTCGTGTGCTTATACGCAGCTAAAAAAAAAGTGGTTACAAGTTGTTAAATAATACGACTAACTTATATACTTACTAGTGGTTAAAAAATAAGTAGTTACCAAATTTACTTTATCTTTGTAAATAAATAAGTAGTCGCGAGTATGCTAGATTGCTTTTAAAAACTGCTTCGCCTAATAAAAATAACTAATACTGACGACGAATTATAAGTAGTAAAAAATTTTAGTTTCATTATATAACCACTTATTTGGTAATGAAAGATTTTGCTGGGTCTTTTAACACAGAACAAATACTTTCACCAAAACAGGCAAAGAATTAACAGGAATGAAAAAAGAGTGAAAAAATAAACTAAAGAATAAATCAAAATTGGTATTTATTTATGCGCGCCAAAGATAAGCACTAAGTAAATAAATGAAAAAGAAAAACGCAAAAAACTCAATCAAAATAAAATAGAAAGAAACTTAAAAGATTCATAAATAAGTATAGAGCTATCTTATTGCCACCAGCAAAATATCTCACCCTTTTGCGCGACTTACTCAATGTTATTATGAAAAGGCGTGTAAATTTTCAAAGGCCTAAGAAAACCAAAACAAATAAATAATAAAAAAAAAAGAAAACACAAATCAGTTTTTTCTTTTAGTACTACATTCAACCAGCCAATGTTTTGTGATCACTAAAGCATATAGAGCAGGGGTTTCCAATCTTTTGGGGTCGCGTACCACTTAAATAAGGACCTAAAATTCTACATCATTTAAACGGCTTTTCTATAAAAGGTTTTTCAATTGACTGAAGGAATAAAATCTCACATCATCGGAAATTTACTCAAAATGTAATGAATATATGAAGGTATATAGTTGACCTTCTAGTTGGTAAATGAATGGTTTTGTTAGATTTGAGATCATACAAGTAGACTACAGAGAATAAAAAATTTAAAAAATCGATAAGGCCAGCAGAATGGAATACGTATTTTTTGGGTCCCGCTACGGACCTATTTTCAGCATCCATGGCTTTGTGGTTTAATAATTGATGATAGTCTATTTATATTGAATTCGAAACAGGCTACCGTAAACACAACTCAATTAGACTAGCATCAACGAAATTTTAACAATGCTATTTTTATCCTCTTTTATTACTACTTTTGCTTTGAACTTTAATTCTTTAAGTATCGCAGCTGGTTCTATTTAACTCTGAATCACAGATTTATTGAACGGTAACGAACCGTAAATTTAAAGTTTTTAAATGCATATTCTAATTATTTTTAAGGGGCATATACCCTTCAGGTTTCTAGCCAAACCTTTTTGGCTAGAAACCTGAAATTTACAGAACAAGTGTAATATGAACACTGAAATTGGGAAATGAAGGGGAAATGAGTGGAATTAAAGCACTAGACGAGAGGAATGGGAAACGATTGGAAATAAAACATTATATAATGGAAAAGCAATCGAATGGAACAGGAAACGAAATAGAATGGAACGGGTTGACATGGATTGGGGAATGAGTGGAATTGAAACACTGAACTTAGAAAACTGAATGAAAAAGAACAAGTGGAAAGAAATGGAATTGAACAAGGTACGATTGGTATTCGAACACAATATCATAACAACGAAATTGAATGAAAAGGACAAAGAGAGAAATACGAAAACTAAAATTGGGAAATGGAATGGAATGAGGAACGAGCGGAATTGAAACTGCAGACAAGGGTAACAAAATGGAATGAAACGGGCCAAGAGGGAAATTGAATCGAATTGGAAAGGGTAATGAGTGGAATTGAGATACTAAAATTGGAAAATAAAATATAATAGAATTTAAATGACTCAAACTGCTGGAGTTTGGTATTTGAAATTTTGTATATGACGCTGCCCTTAACATAGACAGTCACTTAGACAGGGTGGGGAAAGAACCCCTTTTAGTTACCGGCGCAAAGAGAAAGCTGACACTAAGTATTAAAACATACTCTACCAAAAGGTTAAAAAAATTTATTAAAAGAGAAAGCACCTTAGAAAATAAATGTAATATAGGGGTATATTTGAAGCTAGAGGTAACAAATTATCGGGCGTTTAGACTATATTTTGATAAAATGGTTAAAGAAATTGACGAGGTTCATTTTCCAGCAGAATTTCTAGATTCACTTGAATGGCCAGGTCTACCTAAGTATACATACCCAGCAAAAAAAGAGATGCCGAAGCAGTAGAAAAATCACTACAATTGATATTCTAGATGTACTTGTTTTTAAACATAAACACTAATGATTTTAATATTGAGTTGTCATAGGAGAGAAGTACTCCCACTTCAACATTTTTTCAGTACTTTTTGAACGAGTGCAAAGGAAGCTCTTTGTCACCAATTAAAAGTTAAAAAAAAAAATTATTCACAAAAAAAATTATATTTTTTTTAATTTACAAAAGTTTTTTTTTTGCCGCCACCGGATATCGCACTTGCGACCCCACGTTTGCCAAGTCTAGCGCTCTACCGCTGAGCTATTCTTTGATATGAAAGTTGACTGGCATAAAAACACCACTTTGTTAATGTGAGATATTGTTCCTTATTCTCTTCAATAAAAGTACTTATAGCAAGTGTAAAAGGTGCAATCCAATGCAATGTTGTTTTCAGAACTATTTTTACTGGTGCATAAAAAGAATTTCTCACCATTTTTTTATATATATATACATATATGTATGTGGTGCGCATATTCGGAGACATAGCGAAAGATGTGCCCAAACTATACTGTATATGAGTCAGAAATGTCTTAATACTATGCGCAGGACCTAGGAAGAGTTTGAGGACAGTCCCCAAACTAACCAAATGTCTCCATACTAAACACTTGATCGAAAAAATGTCACCGTACCATACGCTATGCATATTTAAACATTTAAAAATTAAAAAAATATTGAAATTAAGCAAATTAATTATAAATCAAAAAAAAAAAAAAAATTTATAGAATAAAAAAATTTAAACACAATAAAAAAATATTGGTCCCGCCGGTAATCGAACCCAGGATCCTCTGTTTGGAAATGCCAAGTGATACCAAAATCACTTTTTACGATCACCTTTAGAGCAATTACTCTTTAGAAGCAATACCTAAGTGATTTTTTGAATTTGGTTCAGAAGTAATTCTAAAAAAGCTGTAAAAATGAAAAACGGATAATTTGGAAGCAATGAAAGAAGTGATTTCTTGAAGTTGTTCAGAATAACTTCTAAAAAAGCAGTAAAAGTACACTAACGGATACTTGTGAAGCATTGAAAGAAGTAGTTTGTAAAGCATTACTTGCAATTTTTTTTGCTGGGATAAACATGGAATTGAATAAACTTTATGGCACTCTGACAACATGCGGCATCGCTCGCTAGTTAGTATATAAAATTGTTAGTAATTTCTTAAAACCTTTTTTCTTTAATATCTAAAAATTAGAAAATATTCCTTGAGATCTTGATATCTTAAATTAGCAAAATCTAATACTGTAGAATGGACAGAGTTGTTGACTTTGACCTTCGATGTCGAGTTTATCATGCCATGTAAAAACAAAAAACATCCAAAATCTGGTGTATTTACACCGAAAAAATATAAAAAGTAATATCAAAAAACCTTGCAAAAATAACACTTTACAACAAAAACGTTCAAAGTTATGAAAAATTATATTTTTCTATGAGCAAAAAAGCATTTTGGGCAAAGAATCTTAAAAAAAACAATTAAAAGTTCAAAAATCTAAGAAAAATTATTTTAAAGCTAAAAAACGGAAAGCCCAAAAAGCAGAAAGAAGCAAAGCATAAAAAGCTAATTTGTCTTCTCCGGTCCCTAGAAGCCAATAAAACTAAAAAAAAAATTTCTTAATGTATTCTTTAATTTTTTTAAATTTTGCATCATTAATTAACTTTAATTTCGCGTACCCTCTGGTTAAGCTTCGCGTACTACTGGTGGAAAACTCCTGCTGTAGACTACTAGTAGTAGTGTTGTTAGGAATAACTGTGTTTATTTATCTATCTATAAGTGTGTCTTTTTTTTTTTCTTGAATTGAATTCGATTTCCTTTGCGTTACCAATACTGTTGTGGTAACTTCCTTCCTTATGCCATACAAAACACACAAGAGACAAACAATAATAACAAACAATAATAACAAAAAAAAAAAAAAAAACACACTTATCTTATGGAAAAATTTATAAATTCCATGGATAGTGTGTAAAGCTATGTGTCTGTTCAATAAAGAACACGAGATATAAAAATAAACAAAATACGCCTCTATATTATCAGCATTTAATATGGTGGCGTTAATATCTTCACTTTCAATACTCCAATCCATCCATTTTTTTTTCTATTAATATATTATAAGCTTAAAGGCTGTGTAGTATGTCCTATATTGGTTTCTGTCTGTCAGTGTGTCGGTGTTTTCGTCTTTCTATCTCCTGTATTAAGTTTAGGCTTTTTTTTTTTTGCCTGGGAAGTTATAAATAATTCAAAATCAAAGTTATTTGAAATGTTAATAAGTTGGTGGCACGTTTAGTTTCGGTTTTTCTTCTTTTCGTTATTATTTATTTTTGGGTTGAAGTAAAATATTGATAAAGTTATTGGTTTCTTAATATGCGTGTTGCCTACAAAATTGTGTTTGTGTACAAAGAAGTTTATGATTGATGTGTAATTAATTTGTTGAAGACGGGGCAAATGATTGAAATTCAAATATTGCAACAGGTTAACAATATTATAAGAGTCTATGTTGTTAAAAAAGTTATTATTAACTCTTAATTACTTAGTTATCATAATTTGATTTTGTAATACAAACCATACACTAAAAAAAACTTAAGATATTCTATAATTATGATATAAATTCAATTAAATTTTTTTGTATGTACACTAGAGTGTCCCTTAAAAATAGATTTGTCATTACACCCCCCAACCTTTCCTAATTTTGAATGAATAAAAAAAAAAAAAATTCCACTTGATAAAAATAATTATTTTGAGTAACCGGATCCATATAGGGTTAATGTTATCACTTTTCAAAAACAAAGACCCACTAGGAAATTTACAGAATAACATTTATCAGATTTTTATTAAATTGGGATATGCGAAAGGTGTTATTCTGTAAATTTCCTAGTGGGACGTTTTTGGCCAAAGGTATAAAAATTAACCCCATATGGACCACGTTATACAAAATAATTATTTTTATCCAGTTGAGATTTTTTTTTATAAATTTAATGGCTTTACAATCTCGTAGTCATAATTAATATTAAGTTGCATGGGTCTTTTCTGACCCCAGGCCACTAAGGGTTAAATTTTTTTTAAAGAAATGAAAAGATAATTATAATTTAACCAAATTTGAGTGCTGTTTTTCCAAAATCCGTGTAAAATTTGATGAAAACATTAAAATTTTTGACAAAATGAGCAATTTTTGTAAAATGTCCTGAAAAGCAGTCGGTCCAAACACAAACTCGAATTATCATTTTTCCAATTTATTTTTTTTTTCTTTAATATTAATATTATGTGGTACAAACAGCAATCGACATCTCCAAATTAGGCATTTTAAAAAATTTTTAAAATTAATTTAAAAAAAAAAATATTTTTTTGCATTTTCATCAAATTGGTCGGTCATTTTGGATTCCAGGCTAAAGTGGGTTAATGATATCCGATGACGTCAAAATTCCATGTATGAATCATTTTGACTATATTAAATGAATAAATGGAATAAAAAATAATTTTTTTCGAAATTTCGAATTTTGGGAATTTTTAATAGTAATACACTTTTTTTTTCCAAAAGGGGTCATTTTCGTCCAACTTTCAGCACGGATTAACGTTTTCCAAAAAAAATCGATTTCTTCCATTTGGGACCATTTCCAATAAAAGTGGTGGGTGTAATAAACGAAAATCGACAAATCGCTATTTTAAGGGACAGTCTAATGTACACGTTTTTAATTAAAAGAGATTTTCTTTTTTTTTTTCTAATCCATTTCTACCGCTCATCGATGTCGACCCATCGAGTAATAATTACGAAATTAAACTTTTTTTGAAAATTCATACGGCAACTCTGGTGCTAAATTTTATAAACTTTGGAAAAGGATTTTAGTCATTTTTGGAATTTGTGGATTACAGTTACTTCGTTATCCGATTATTCTATTTTTTTTGGAGACGTTGTTTTACACTCAAATGACTTCCATTTTTTTCTCCATACACGGTTTAATATTCTGTTTAGTTAATGTTGCACAGTCTAAGTCATCATTTTAGGGAGACAGAATTATATATATAAAAAAATAATGAAGCCAATTCTATGAATTTTGATACAAGGTATTACTAGACCAATATACAGGTTTGGTAAAAAAAAAAATGAGTGGAATTGGTCGGGTTTTTTCGTTATAGCCTTGGCATTTACATTCGAATTTGAAAGTGTGATATTTCGATTTTTTTTTTGCCTAGAGGATACCAATATTTTGCTATAAAGGAAAAATCAAATGAAAAAATTAAAAAAAGCGGGCCCTATGTTCGACAACAAAATAATAAAAAATTGTCTGCTAGAATTATCGAAAAACTTCCTTAGCAAAAGTTTAATGATTTCTTGCGAGCTTTAATTTTCTGACATTAGAATTGTACATTTTCGCGACAGAAACTGAGATCTGGTGGGTAAATACTAGAACGGTATACTTGAGGTCAATGGCCCTTAGAGCAAAACATTGGTCCCCTCGAGACAAAACATCGATGTATCATTCTTTAAGATCGAACTGTAAATGCTAGATATAACGAAAAATTTAAAAAGGCAACCCCTAAACAGTTTTAGTCATAGTACTTAACTGAAAAACTGACAACAAATTTTCTTTGTATGTGTAAAACACATATAAAAAAAAAACACCAAACGAAAAAACGGGATTATTTTTCTAAAATTCATATTAATTGAATTTGAAAAATTTTTTATATAGAAAACTGAATGGACAACCGCCAAACTTTAAAGACATTTACCGAAAAATCTGTACCATTGATCGAAAAATAAAGCACGCCGTTGTAATCAGCATGTCCGAAATATATAGAAGCAATGGTCAGATCTTCGTTAATTTTTTGAGTGTCATGCAGTGTTATTTAGATGTGAAATTTTCTTGTTAATTTTTAAGAGTTTTCAAATTTTGAATGAAATTTTAATTTACCTACTGTAGTGGTTGTAGAACTCAACTTCTAATTTCAAAATTTTTTCTTCAAAAATCACTTAAGAGAGTTTAAAAAAAATTACTTTGGGAAAGTAATAAAAATTTATTGGTTCTGTTTAAAAAAAATTTATGTTTGTAAAAAACTTTTTAAATAAAATTGCCTCCAGAAATTCAAATAAAATCTTTAGATTGTCGAGATTATATTATAGTCGTTTATGTGTGAGTATATGTGATGCCATCAAATTCAAAGAGGAAAATAAAATAAACAGAAAAAATTATTATCAAATATTATAAAGCAATAATATAAGAATTCGTTTCGCATATTATGTGGCAATATGTTGTTTTGTATATTATTTGTTTTTATATTAGATATTTATAAATAAACATATTTTCTTATTTGTATTGGCAAACCCTCATACACACACGCACCTAAGATACTCTAACAAGTTACATATTAACCATGTTCAAAAAGAAAACGTTTTTAGATAATAATGAATTTTAAATACATACCCAGAAAACCCAGGTTTTCAACTACTTACTACCCTACTTATTCACTTAATTCTTTTTATTCATGGCGTCTCAAAAGTAATGGATAGTCATTATCTTCTCACTTACAAAAAACATTATGCTCTCACTTACAGTAGGCACAAAATAATGAGTAGCCCTCACTTTTGGGACATCGCGAACAAAAGTAATTAGGCGAGTAGCCTACTTACTCCCCTAATTACTTAGGGTAAGTAGTTGAGATCATGGTTTTGCTGGCTAATTATGATGGAGTGTGAAGTCACTCTACAATCCGTAAAGAAATTTTCAAATTAATGGGTTCAAATGATGATAACTTAGTTATACATTTAGCCAAATTTTAGAATAAGAAAATATATATATTCTTCTGATTACTTTTTGACCTTAGTGTATATGTATGTGTGTATAACTTTTTCTTTTCGCAAATTTTCATTCAAATATTCTGTACATCTTTCGCTATGTTATGATGACATCATAAAAAAATAATGCTTTTTTATGAATATTAGCAGTGGAAATGCAATGTTTTTTTTATTCTCATCTTTTTTATTTTCCAATATTTTTTTATTTGTATTCGAATGAGTGTATTTTAAATTTGATACGTTTGATATTTTTATGGCATATGAATGCAATAAAATAAATTGCTTCATATACTTTGCGCTTTGATTACAATTTTTATGTATATTGGCGAATATTTTCGAGTATAATTTTTGTGTGCTAAACTTGCCAGGGGATACGATAGATAGCATAAATGATTTTGATTTGAATATTTGATGTTTATATATTTATAAAAAAAAAACAAGAAAAATATATTTTTAAACTGACCTTAGCAAATTGAGTTAAAATTTAACATTGTTTGGAATCAGTTGCTGTTGAAAAAATATATATAAGGCCTTTTTTTTAATCACTGGATTTATTTTTGGATTTATTTTATTTTGCTTAAAAATGTACATTTTCTTAATGAATTTTAAAAATATTATACTTTATCCAAGTCTAACACTTATTCGCTACTATAATGTGAAAGAAAAAATTAAAATTTTGCGGGAATGCAATTTCTGGAATTAAATTAAGCTAAATCCGAAACGGATTTATTTATTTTATAAATCCGTTTTGGATTTATCTTAATTACATTCCTGTGCTCACATTTTTACAAAATTTAATAAATTTCTTTCACATTATATTAGCGCATAAGTATTAGATTTTGCTAAAAATATTAAATTTTGAAAATTAAATAACAAAATGTGGATTTTGAAAGTTTCCATTATACATTTTCTTAAGTCGTCATTTTGTGAGGTCAATAATTTTTTAATAATGATATGGAAATGAAATTAAAATTTCCAAAATATTTAGACTAGAATTTTAAGTTTTCCGTTTTTTCTGTAAAAAATTCACTGCGTCCAAGTTAAGTATTCTTGAAAACCTACTTACATGATTGTTTAAGATAATGATTCACCAAAATCTTTCTCTTCCAAAATTGATTCCTTTCTGTTAGTCTCCAGATTCAGCGTACCATAGCTTATGAGAATATACATATTTTTGCAAAACGAAGTTCTGCAAAAACTTAAAATTTGTTGAATAGTGTTATTGAAATTGTAGTACCATAAGTAAAAAACGAAATTCCTGCTTATTATAACATTTTTTGTGATAAATCGTACACTCATTTAACATGGAAACATTTGATGTTTGTTAATTTTCTGTTGCAAGTATTTTATTATAGTACAAAGACACAAATTTTGAAGGTACACGTTATTAAATATTGGGATTTGTGTTCAAGTGTAGTGCTACTTGTTCCCAGTGATTGCTATAGATTAAAATTAAATAAAAATTGTGATAAAATTTCAAAAATAAATTGGTATTAAATTTCTTTCTTTTTTTGTTGAGAATTTCATTACAGAAATACACATTTCGTCTTAAATGTATATTTCTATCTATTTATGGTAAACTATTAAACACCTTGACGTATAAGTAACGTGAACAACACCTCTATTATAAATATTACTCATACGTATGTGAAATTTTCTATATGAATTATAAAAGTAACATTAAAAACATAAAGAGGACTATTAGAAAACAAAAAAAAAATATTTATATAAAAATAGGAATATTAAATAAAGTATGCTTCTCCTACAATAAGTAAAAATATTAATGTTGAGCATGCCAACTATATGAAACCCTACACCAGAGTGTAATTTGGGTTCATGTTCCGGGAAGAGTATCGAATTCCATGTAGGGACTATCAAATAACGGTGCAATAAATATAGTGAACTATATATTATAATATAATGTCGGCGCTGTGGTGTAATTGTTAGCACATTGGACTGTTACACATAAGGTTGCGGGTTCGATCCCCAGTGACCGCAGTATCAATTTGGAAAAATAATATGTATGATCTTTCTATCCCTCATACATATCGAAGCATCCACTTTCGGTGTTCCCATAGCACTTAACACCACCGAAGTAAAATTTTTAACAGGCCTATGAACTAAACATCCTTAACAAAGTTCGCGCAACAACTGTTCTAAAATTCAACATCTCGCGCAATTAGAGTTTTGCCACCTTTCGTCTCTTATCTATCCCATTTCTAAAGCAAACAACACCTTAATTGTTTGAGTGTTGTTTCTCTTTAAAAATAAAAATAATAAATAAATAATGGAGTTTGACCCAAAAGCAATGGGTTCCCTTTTCCAAACCAAAACAAGTTGCTTGAGAACTGGTTATAAAACTTGTTTTGGGAGAATGAAACCTTACTTTTTGACTTTTCGGAATTAGTTCTAGAACCCGTTCCATTGAACCTGCAGTAAATGTACCTAATTTGGAATATATTCTGAGGTAACAGCTTCTAAATAATTTTTTTGTAGAAACGGTAATGACATATTATTATTTTTTGGACTACCAGTAATGACACCCACTTACCTTCTGCATTATTTTAAAACATATAATAATGAGTTACTAATAAATACTTACTTTTATCATTATTTTAAATAGAAAATAATTTTCTAGATTTTTTTTAAATTTTTTGAAATCTATTTTTAGATTCAATATTTTTTAAACACTGGTAAGGATATATGTAACCACATATTTTTTGATTTTTTGTATGTTGGCGAGTAAGCTTACTTGTGTGCAGCAGGTCAATTATGTTTTTATCTATTAAATATTACATGTCGATATAGCTCAGATGGTAGAGCTATTGAATGGCAATCTGTAGACCCAGGTTCAATGCCCGCATCAGCAAATTTTATAAAAAAAAAATACAATAAAAAACATTTTTTTTTTATAATTTATTTTTTTGAAAATCTATTTTTAGACTCATTTTTTTTTATCAGTATTATTAAGCACACGATATATTTTTTGATTTTTCGTATGCTGGTGTGTAACTCATTATTTTTCGCGACATCCCCATATAAAGGTAGTAAGAAATGTAATAACAAAAGTAACTAGATACCATTACCAAGTATGTCGTTACATAATCACATATCTGGTAGTGATTTTCTACACTGGGAAGAAGTGTGTTTGGATCAAGTACTTTTCGGTTGCTGAAACCAAATCAATCATTTGGCAAGAAGTTCTGTTGTCACAATGAACCTGTTATCTCTGTGTGGGTATAATACATCGGCTGAAAAGTCCATAGGATGACTTTAGGTGGCGCCACTAATAAAAAATCCATACGATTTTTTGAACTAACAACCTTCAGATGATATCTGCCAAAATTTAATGACAATTCGTTCATTAGTGAACAAGTTACAGCTGTTTTAGTGACGCTACTTTTGCGATTTTGAAAATAATGGATTCAAAGCAATTTCATGTGTTGATTTACTTATTAATGAGAAAAAACACCCTTGAATTTATTGTATCGCTCTTGAAGGAGACTGTGTTGATAAATAAAATCGAATTTTGCCAAAAGATTGTAGTTTTATTGGACTTTTCAGCCGAAATTGCTTTGAATCACACTTGGGACTTTTTCATTGGCATTGAAATGTAATTGGCATTACTTGATCTCAATGCCAATGCAAGATATGCATATCTATAAAGTAGAATAGTAATAACGTCTACTTTATCGAGAGGAATACGGAAGATCTCTGCGGTTAGCAGTAGTATGAGCTAACTACAATGTCGCTAAGCAGGTAATAATGAAGCGAATGCGTGATCACCAGGGCAAACCCAAAAATATGCACTAATAATCCAAAAATAAACGCTTCAAACTATAAAATTAACTTCAAATTTACGATTTTTAAAAATTATATTTATTATTTGGGAGTTTTTGGTTAAAAATTAAATTCAATATAAATATCTAAGTAGATGACAACTTGATGTTTTCCTTCTAGTTAAGTGATGAAAATATGCAACTTAATGAAAAATATGCATTAAAAATCATAAAATATGCTGACAATCCCATTTGTTGCCAATCGAATGGTTCAGTTCATCAAATGAGCTTTTCGTTTGTGGCTACCGAATTATTCTTGATACAACTGAAATTCTGTTGCCATAGTCAAATTAGTCCTGTTTCAATTGGTTTTCTGTTGCCACAACTGAAAAATTCGGCTACTACAACCGAACCATGCAATTGGATACAAATGCGGTTATCAGAACTGAATATGTTTTCTGGGTGGGTATTTGAATGAAAGTCGCTGCCCTGTTGATCACTCTGGCAACAGATTGTCTAGTCAGGCGAACTTCTGTTGCAATTTTGTATTAGTCCACAACGATTTATTTTGAAAACTTTTAATAATTTTTTTTGTGCACTAGCATTTGATTGTTGATTGTAAATTGATAAAACTCTCGAATTTGACAATTCTTTTTTAATTCTAATAAATTTCTCAAATATTTTTTGATCAGGAAAAACTATTTTAATTAAAGATGGAAAAAAGTTGTTATGAAAAATATGTGTTACAGTTTTTAACAGCGCACTTCTATAAAAAAATTATTGGTTATCGGAAGTCCTAAATTATATTGTGTATATAAATAAATAGATTATTTGTTTGGTTTGGGGCATAATTATGATTTTTACCTTTCCTCTATAGCGCTCTTGACAAAAATTTTAGGTACTCGTACTGGCCCATGGTAAAATTTATAATTTCAATAATTTCAGTAGTGTAAAACATTACAATTTAACAACCAATTTTAAATTAGCCAACAATACTACAATACAACCACAATTCAATCATAATTAGCTTTAAAACTCACTCAAAACAATTTATTTTACATACGTTTATACAAATTTATAAGCAAACAATAGCCATTCATTAATTTTACTACGTATTTATAAGCAAACATACATAAAAATTGCACTTAATTACAAAACTTTAGTTTTTATACAAATAGTAAATAATTATTTTTTTCCAATAAATTATTCAAATGAAAATCGATAACAAATATGTACTTAATTACTTGCATTTAGTAGTTTTTAATTTATTTTTATTTTATCTACATCTCTTTTTGTTTTTATTTTCATACAATTTATATTTGTAGACAAAAATGAAATCATTAATTATCACAACAAGAATGAATGAAAACACAAAATATAAAGAAAATAAAATAGAATTAAAAAAACTGGTATTACAAAAACACTCGAACAAGTGTACAAAACAAAACTGTCATTGCAGCATCAGAAGCGATGATTGATTTTTGTCACCAAGAGAAAGTAATAAAGCAGATGACACTGCACACATACACACATACAGGCAAATACTGTGTGCAAAAAAACAGAAATTTAATGAAACTTAAGTGCAAATAAATTACAGAAAAACAGATGTAAATGATGGAAGTCATTAAGATGGAGAGGGCGGGTTGTAATGGATTTGCTAGAGAATGATAAAGAAATTGCAAAAGAGTGCATGAAGAGGAAAATGATGAACCATTAATCATATATAAAAACACATTATAGTCATAAAAATATTACAAAAAATAATAAAAAAATAATAATCATTATTAATTAAAATTACACAGGATAACAAATAGTAAGAAAATAATTCCGCAAATAATTGCACTATAAAAAACTAAAAACTTAAAAATAATAAGTGTTAGAAGGACTGGAGATAGGAGACCAATTTCGATTATTAATAACTTTCACTTGCAGGTTTTTTAGTGGTAAATAGTGTAATCATTCTTTTTTGTTAAAATAAGAAGCTTTGTGTTTAGTCAGGGGATTTAAAAATATAATTCTCTTTGTAAATGAAACAAAAAGTTATGCTTTTGTTTGCTTTTGCAATAGATATGAATTTAAATTTAATCTTCTTATGTATGCAGAAAACAAAAGCACATATCAAAAAAAAAAAAAAATGTGAACTAGGAAGATATTTTGAAATTATTTTATTCATATTAAATATTTGACTGATTAATAGTTCAAGAGCAATAACAGCCTGTGAAAAAATTAGATCAAAACTGCTGCCCAGAAAAAAAGATTGGAAGTCATGCTTAACAAACAACTTCTCTCACTACTTCAAAAGTATCGGTTGGCATAATTTTTACTGCTTTTTTAGAAATAATAATGAACAACTGCAAAAAATCACTTATTCATTGCAGTTTTTTAAATTATTTTTTTTTTATTTTGTTTTTTTTTTTTTTATTTTGCAATTTTTAAAAATAATATTGGAAAAAATATGAAAAAATGGTTTTGAAGCACCTGTGAAAATAGAACTGAAAAAAATACTGAATTGTAGTGCAACTTTTGAACTTGGTTAATAAATACTTTTATCGAACAGAATAAAGCAAAATATCCCGCAATAACAAAGTGGTGTTTTTATGCCAGTAAATTCTTATATCAAAAAATAACTCAGCGATAAGAGCTAGACTAGCAATTTGAGGTCGCAAGTTCGACACCCGGTGTCGGCAGTAAAAACAATTTTGTGAAATAAAATTGTTACTACAAAAATTTTAAAACAACTGACAAAATAGATAAAATCTATTGTTTTTTTTACAGTTACTTTTTTGGTAATTTAAAAATATATTTTATTAAAAAAAAATATTTTTTTCTTTTGATTGCAAAAATATGTTTTATTACTTCAGCGCTATTTAAAGTTAGGAGTAAAAATTCCAAACCGTTCTGCAGTTATTTAGCTTTTATGGAGTTAGGTACAATACAAGTTTTTGACTTTTATTTGGAAACTACACTCATAGAAATAAATCCGTAAAAATAACAGAAAAAGTTACTAAAAATTAGTTAAAAATGATGCTGCAGAAAAAACTGCTAAAATTAGCAAATTTTTTTTTACTAAATACTAGTAAAATAAGAACAGCAAAATTAAAACTATTAAATTTAGAGAATTTTGGTTATATTTAGGCTAACTTTTAGTTAATTGAAAATAGCAAATTGTACTGTAAAATCTGCAGAAAATTTTGCTAAATATTTGTAGACTAAAAATAGCAAAAATAAACTGTTAAATCTACAAAATTTTTGCTATTTTAAAGCTAATGCAAATAGCAGTCTATTCTGCTAAAATCAGCAGAAATATTTGCTAAAAATTTGTAAACTGCTGTTTTCAAAATGCTCGATTTTTATTTGCATTAAAAAAAATTAAAAAAAAAACTTCGAAAAGTTTAAATCTTTTGGGGATTTTTTAGGCTACTAATATTTAGCAAAATTTTTTTGCAGATTTTAGCAGGTTAATTTGCTATTCTCCGTTAACAAAAATTTAGCTCAAGTGTAACTAAAATTCTGTATATTCAACAGTTTTATTTTTGCTGTTCCTATATTACTAATATATAGCAAAAATAATCTGCTAATTTAACAGTTTTTTTCTGCAGCATAATTTTTAACTAATTTTTACTAGTTATAACTAAATTGTATACGGACTTTTTTCTATTAGTGTAGGACTATATCAATGATAACAAATATATACTAAACAAGAATTGTTAAAATTCAACGAAATTTAACGAATTTTTTTTATTTTTGAAATAACTAAAACAACTTATTTATTCTAAAAATACTGTTTTCGTAGTTGTGTATCATGATATTGAAAATAATTGTTTTATACAACTGTTACGAAATTACAGTAATTTCCGTTAGGTTTTTTCTTAAATAACTGTCATAGAAGTTGTTTTTGTATTTTTTAATAGAAAAACAACTGTAATTACTGTTAAAAACAACAACTACTGATTACGACACAAACAACTGTCATGTAGTAGCTGTCAAACTTTTTTAACTGTACATGTAAATTATTAATTGTAGTGCTTTTTCTACTGCTTTAGCATCTGCTGGGTGGTTGGAGAACTCATTGTGCTGGTTATATCCTTCCCAACTAGAACAGGTTGCTTTAGAATCGGTTCTAGAACCAGTTATATAACAAAACACAAGAAAGTGAAATCGTTCATATTTTATTGTAAATACTAAACCAGAAAATAGAAGTGCCAATGAGTAGTGGCAGTTCTGCCAAATTTCATTTTTGAATTTCGCGAAAACTATTCAATATTGTTTAAGAGTTCTTATTGGATTATGTTGGAAGGTAGCTCTTGTTTTTTTTAGAAAGTTTTCTAAATTCTCGACAGTGGGAAATAGAAAACCGTCTTTATCGATAAACTGTCGCTCTGCCGTAAAACACACTGCCGACACTGCGAGTATATGTTTTAGGATTTAATCTATTTACTATGAATCAAAGCTTGAACTAAATTTATATTTTGGAAATAAGTTCTCTGACCAAACTTAATGAATTGGATAAATTATTTTTTTTTCATTTGATTTATCTTGAAGGAATTCATTATTTTTTTTTCTAAATCCTTCATAAAATTAAATGTATTCATTCATTAAAGAATTCATTCAACTGTAGTCTGTTCAACTTTTGGTCAGGTAATTCATTCTTTAGAGAATAAACGCCCTGCGAATTCATTCAATGGTGCATTTACTTTTTAGTTTAATTCCCTAAGGAATTAACTTTTTCGTTTAATTCCCTAGGAATTAAAACTTTTTCATTTAATTCCCTTAAAGAATTAATTTTTCGTTTAATTCCCTGAAGGAATTAACTTTTTCTTTTAATTCCTTGAAAGAATTAATTTCCACAAACAAAAGATATAACAAAAAAATACACTAGGTTCACTAAAAAAAAGTTAACCGTACACCGTCCAATGTAAATTATTTTTGCAAGGAGGTTGCAAAAAAAATGTTTCTTTTTTTTTGTCGAACGTAGGGGAACGCGGATCTTAAAGTGTGATACATCGATGTTTTTCTCTCGAGGGGACCAATGTTTTGCTCTAAGGAACATTGACCTCAAGTTTCCCGTTCTAGTATTTACCCACCATATCTCAGTTGCTACAACCCTAATATCAGAAAATTAAATTTCGCAAAAAATCATTAAACTCTTGCTAAGAAAGTTTTTCGATAAACCCATCAGAATTTTTTTTATTTTTGCAGAACGTAGGGCTCGCCTTTGTAAATTTTTTTTCATTGTATTTTTCCTTTATAGCAAAACACTGGTCTCCTCGAGGCAAAAAAATCGATATATCACACTTTATAATCCGACTTTAAATGCCGAAGCTATAACGAAAAATTTAAAAAGGCAACCCCTACGTTCGGGGAATAAAATTTTTTGGAATTGTCTTGAAAAAAATACTATATATTTGAAGGTGTACCGCGCACTTTTTTTTGCCTGAAAGGTGGTATGGTCTATTGTACACTTAATTGGGCAAAAGTAGTCAAAAAGCTAATTAGCGTCAGTGTCATATTTTTTGAATAAAACACATTAGTTTTTTTTTAAATAATATTTTGGTTTTCATTCTATAGTCTTATGTGAAAAGTTATATGCCTCTGGGCATAAACTGATAAATTTAAATTCGGAAAATTAAATACTTAGTTTAATTCGTTCAGGGAGTTAAACAAAAAAGTTAATTCCTTAGGGAGTGAAGTGAAAAGTGTATTCCTTCAGGGAGTTATATGAAAACTGAATGAATTTATTCCATATGGAATGAATTCCTTGACCAAATATTGAATTAACTCTATTTGCATGAATTCGTTAGTGAATGAATTCTTGAATTTAAAATTTTGGTCAAAGAATTCATTCAATAAATTTAACTTTGAATTCATTTACAGGAATTAATTCCTGAAATTCCTTGAATTAAAAACTTTAAGTAAATTTTAGGAAATTCATTCATAAATACGGTACCGGTACTCAGAGACAAACAATTATATAATATACGTGGTCTTTATGAAATCCAAACCAGAATTGGATTGGAAACGGAATTGAATTCTATTAACGGGTTTATAAAAATTAATGGAAATGGCATCACAATGACGTCATAAAGCCTTTTAAATATTTATGTTAGGGAAATTCTAATGAATGTGTTTAAAAATTGGCTGTCAAGATTTATGTTTTTAAGAAAACAATTTTAGTCTGATCGGAAATTTCCTCATCAAATCCGTAGGGAGGATTTATCCAATATCAGAAATTTCCAATTCTATAAATCCTCTCTACCGCTTTGATGAGGAAATTTCCAATCCAATTAAAGTTATTTTCATTTAATTAATTAACTTTAATAGAAAATTTTTAATGTTATATGTTTATCATATGTTTTTATTCGAAATTTTAAAACATAAATATATTAACATTTTTATGACGTCATTGTAATGCCATTTCCGTTAATTTTTATAAGCCCGTTTACAGAATCCAATCCGTTTCCAATTCAATTCCAGTGGTGATTTCATAAAGAACACGATAAACTCTTGTTGTTTAAAGGCAAAATATTTCACAATTGTAGAGCACGTATTGTAATTTTACCTAAACAAATTTCCGTTTTGGTTTCAGACGCTACCTAACGCCTTTTATTTCCTTACCCAATTCATTTAAACATTTTCGCTAAATATTAATGATTTTAAACTAAAAAAAATTCAAATTCCCTTTAGGCATTTATTATACTCTGTTCATTATATTTAAAGTCCAATTCCTTAACATTGGCGTTATCAATTCATATACGCGTATACTATATGTTTTACATGACACATTGATTATGAAACTGGCAATTAACATTTATCTTGTTTATGTTTGTTTCAGAACTGTCTGTTTATTCATAAGTACATACAACAACAGCGTGCAATACATAATTGCTGTTGCAGTTGTTATTGCACATGTACTCAGTTATTCGCTATATCTTATTGTCCCTGATGACCATGATTTAAATGAATGAAATATACAGAACTTGGTAGAGATATTTGTGCTTTTACATTTTTTTTCTTTCTTCGTAGCTGCTTAAAATACAAAAACCAACAAGAACTGCACGAATATTATTGTGTCTGGTTTTAATAATGTTACAACATACATATATGCAGTAATACAATGCTCATGTTGCTGGTCATTTGTTGCATTTGTCGCAAGTGTGTGATGCATATATTATCAGAAGAAAAAAAAAAAAATCTAAGGCGTAGGTAAAGAATTTTAAAAGTGTAATTAAAATAAATTTAACAGATTTTTAAAAAAAATATAACTGCCAAAAGAGAACGGAAGTTCTCCCAGACTATTTAATGGACACTCCCGAATTTTTCTACACTATATTTCTACTAGAAAAATAACATAAAAAATCTACTAAAAATTATCAAAAAAAATTCCTTGCAGAAAAAACTGTTGAAATTAATAAATTTTTTTTGCTAAAACTACCAGAAAAATAAGAACAGCAAAACTGAAACTGTTGAATTTAGTTAACTTTAGGTAATTGAAAATGAAAAATTATATAGTAAAATCTGTAAAAAAATTTTATAAATACTAGTAGGCTAACAATAGAAAAAAAAACTGTTACATATACAAATTTGTGTTATTTTTAATTTAAATTAAGCTGAATGCAAAAAATCAACAGAAATATTTGCTAAGAAAAATAGTAAACTTCTGATTTTAGAAGGCTAGACTTTTGTTTTCACAAAAAAAAAACTGAAAAACTAAAAATTTTTGATATTTTGTGACTTTTTCAGTCCACTAATTATTTAGCAAAAATGTTTGCTGATTTCAGCAGGTTAAAGTACTCTTCTATCTTAAGTAAAAGTTAACTCAATTATAACTAAAATATTTATATTTTACAGTTTTATTTTTGCTGTATTGCTAATATTTAGCAAATCTAATCTCCTAATTTCAGCAGTTTTTCTACAAGATCATTTTTATTTAATATTTGGTAGTTTTAACTACATTTTTTTTATTAGTTTAGCACAGAACTGTAAATTTCAGAAAGCAAAGATATATAAAATTAGAATATTAGAGCTCTTCTAAAAATGAAGACATTTGAAAACTAGTATGGTCTAATAATCCTCTAAGTGCCTCTATAATAATTAGCGTGTTTTTTAATCACCTGGATTTAGAATTTTTCATACAAAAAGTGGATTTTATTAAATCCAAAAATAAAGCTGGATTTAATAAATTCATAATAAAAGCACAAATATATGAAACAGCCTATTTAAATTAATCAGTCAGAAAAAAATACGATTGAAAATTAAAAGAGAAACAAAAAAATTGAAAAACTAACAAATAAAATGTTTTTATTAAATTTTTTTATGAAATATGTTTAGAAAGAAAAACTACACCTCAGCAAATACATATTTTTAATCTTGAACATGGAGAAATAGCTCAAATAGAAATGGCAATGTGTGAATATTAAATATTGCAATGGAATTTTTCAATTGTGTAAAAATATAAATTGAAGTGATAAAACTGAAAAGGCAGACTGTTTATCGCTGTTTTATATAAAATATAATTAAAAATTAAAAGTTAAAGTAAAATCCTTCATCATCGAATTCGGTATTAAAAATTAGGGTGAAAAAAGTGTCGGTCAGAAAATTCTTTTTAAAATAGGGAGAATCTAACGCCATCTGTTGAGCACTTTTAGAAATACTTTTTGGATTTATTAAATCCAAGTGATTAGAAAAAACGGCTTCTTTTATCCATATCTTTTCAATAAAATAAATTCCATTTTACCCTTAATCGCAAAACTACGCCCTTATCGATGATTCTGTATGTATTTAGTTAATGTAACATATGATATTCTCCATAATTAATTACTTATTGTTAACAATTTTTTTTGGTGTGGCAGAAATGTGTATATTAATGTACTTTTTCTTGTTTGTGCAACACTCGTACATTTTCTGTCTATAATTACTTAAGTTTAATTAACGTATTTTCCTTTAATGACCCCCTTAAAAAAAATATGGATGAACAGAAAAGGCAAATGGTTTTTTTGCTATCAATAAATATATTTTTAATAATTTCTGGCAACAAAGATTGAAAAAGAAAGATTAAATTTTTTTTAATTAATATTCAACAGCCTTATCATTTTGTTACATAAAATCACTTTTTAATGAGTTACTGAAATTTAAATTTCTATTCTCCTATCTGTCTATTTGAAAATACAATTTATATAAAAATTCCTGTTTTTTATTATTTGGAAAAAAATATTTGACAGTATGACTTAATATCAGCAAGTATTTTTTTTTTGTTGCATTGCTTTTTTATATGTTTTTGCAAATTGATACGAGTTTTTTTTTCTATTTTGCCAGAATTTTATCTGCATGCCTAGAATGCAGAGAAATAGAATATATAATGCAAAAAAATTTATAAAATTGTCGTTGAAAATGTCTAGTCAAGCATTAAATTTATGACATTTTTCGCGACTCATTAAAATGATATTGTTGTACGATTTGTGAAGAAGTAAAATGAAATAAAAATGGAGACTGTGAGAAAAAAAAAAACAAATATATATAGGACACTAATTTAATTTTTTTTGACATTTTAAAAAATTGCTGATTTTTAACGCTATAAGAAATGAAGTTATTGCATATTTGTAGCATAATTTTTAAGAACTGGAATTTAATTATGTTTTATCACTAGTATTTAAGCTCAAATTAAGACTCCATTAAGGCTCCAGTATCCTGGTAGGATCGTAAAATATAGTGTCATCTGCTTACTTTGAGTTAGTGAGAATATACACAACTACTTAGTTTGGAAGTACATTTGAGGTAAAAAAAATCGATAGAAAATAGATTTCTACCTCACGGTACCTCATTTCGGCGCACTTTACTTCCAAACTAATTTGGGCTTTAGTTTGGAAGTAAAGTGCGGAAATTTCGGAATTAAAAGAGAAAAAACCGAAATTAATTTTAGGAGGGGCTCAGACCCGCGAGGCTCGTGGCGGAGAAAAAACTGGAGAACAAATTAAAGGATTACAAAAATCTTTTTTTTATATCCATAAAACCTAGCCCTAACTAGAGCCATTTTAGTTCTTTAAGAGAGGGCACTCAAAATGATGAGATTTTGTTGCATAGTAAAATTATACTCCGATCATAGAAAATTTTCCCACGACTTCAAAAGTTATTTTTTTTTCATAATCTACAAACTAATTAATAATTAATTAGAAATTTATTAATTCAGTTCGAGGCCAATTTCCTTTTATGAATTAAAATAATAAGTACTTTTTTCAAAAACTGCTATTTTTCTTCATCAGTTTATTCTCCTGACAAATACTTCACAGAGTTTTTGCTTTAATAATTTATACATTTGCGCCCTGCGGTGCGATTAACCTATGTCAGTTCTGTAATTGCATTTTTTATTAAACAATTAAAAATGTTTATATCATCCAAAAAGTTTGCAAACACCTAACTTAGAATTGTTTTTCAAAATTATACCATCCCAAAAGTTTAGGTCCACCTTTTTATGTATTTTAGGTACAAGAAGTCAATAAAAACTTGATTCCTTTTTGTCATTTCCAATATTAACAACAAAAAAAATGGATATTTACAGGATTCTACTAAAAATTTTAGAGGTTTTTAATTTTTTGAAGGCCTAAAATTTAACAAAATGCCTCTAATTCGATTAACGTTCAACGATTAGAAGAAAAAACTTATTTTTGAAATCGTGGGAAAATTTCCTTTCATTTGAGTACCTACAATTTTCGTTCATATTAATTTTTGACTTTTTTCTTATAATTTGAATTGAACTATTTTTGTATTGAAACAAACTTTTTCGAGAAAATAAAAATAAAATTAATTTAGTTATACCCTACACTCTAATTAAATTCTGTTGAAATTTACCCAACTTATAGTAGGAAACTGAACTCCTACTATAAATTGGGTAAATTTACTCTATGTGCGTAATTGAAAAAAATACGCACATTGTGTTTAAGTTGGTGCACAAATAATTTGTAATTTTACATTGAAAGTGCGTAAAAATTAAATGAAATTTTGAAATTAGTGTGTTAATTTACTAAATTTGCACGTTTCATGTGTAAATATACGCATAAAATGCGTAAAAATCCACAAAAAATGCGCAAAAATCCACAGAAAGTGCGTAAAAATCCAATAAAATGCGTACATTTACAACAGTTGTGCTAACTTTTAGCACCACCCAAAAATTTTTTTTAAATAACAAATTAATTTTTGGTACGTATTTTATTAATAATAATAATAATAATATCCGAGTCCTTCTCTCATAATCGTTTATGTCCCAATTAGTCGTTTTGGGATCTTAAGGCATTTGTATAAAATTCATATAAAATTTTGTTATAACTATTGAATGGGTGCAATGACCTGCTCAACAAAATGCCTTCTTTGAAAGGGAGGAAGTAACCGTCAACAATAACGGGAGAAAACGTTTTAAGAGAGATATGGCCTATGCAGGAAGAACTGAGTGCAATGACTCCTGCTCAACAAAATGCTTTCTTTGCAAGTTAGGCAGTACTCAATGAATACTGACTTTGTTGAGCAGGAGTCATTGCACACATTTGTTTTGCCTAGGCCGTAACTCTCTTACGGCGTTTTCTCTCGTTATTGTTGACGGTTGTTGGTTGACTGCCTCCCTTGCAAAGAAGGCATTTTGTTGCGCAGGAGTCATTGCACCCAGTTGTTCCTGCGTAGGCCGTATCTCTCTTATGGTGTTTTCAATTTTGAAATGAGGTTTAGACTACCACATGCGTTAACAATAATTACCAAAAACAATTTCACGCTTATTTCCAGACTCTAATGTGTTTGTGGAAATGTTGTCATTCACAAAAAATAATCCGTTTTCGCTTTTTATTTTTATTATTTATAATTTTTTTTTCAATTTTTCCAATTTGAAATGTCAGAGTATTTATTACTATTATAGGATAGTATATTTACCAACTTTGTGCGTAAAAATTTTATTTAACAAAACAACAGTAATTTTAGGCACAATGTGTTTATTTATAAACACATAATGTCTAAAAATACTTTGTGTGTGTATTATTGTGTATGGAAGTGTGTATTAAAAAAGTTTACGCATTTTTTGTTTATATTTACCGAATTTTCGTAAAATTAAACAAAATTTTACCCATTTTATAGTAGTAAATTTAGAAACATTTTTTAGAGTGTACACTACTGCGTGGTAGGGTATAATAAGTTTGTGCCGATGTTTGTAATAACAAAAAATATTAAAGGGTTCTTCAATAAGAGCGCCACAAAAGTTTTTTTAAATAAAACAAAAACGGTTTTGGATATCAATGAAATTCTTTATTCCTGTGAAAGTACATTCGATGCCATTATGTATGGAAATCGATCTCTTTTACATGGCCACCACGGGCACGCTTGCAGAAGTCCAGACGCTGCACCCAATTTTCGACGGTTTTCAAGCATAAATCGGCCGATATTCGTACGAAGTTCATCAATCGCCGCTGGCTTGTTGGCATAGACCATAGATTTGACGTAGCCCCACAGGAAATAGTCCAACGGCGTCAAATCGCACGACCGAGGCGGACAATCGACTGGACCATTTCGTGAGATAACACGGTCCAGTCTTGGTTTGAAATAAATTGATTGTGATATTCGCTGTGTGGCTTGTGGCGCCGTCCTTTTAGAACCACATGTCCTCCAAGTCCATATCATCCAATTGGGGCCAAAAATATTCGGTTATCATTGAACGGTAGCGATTCCAATTCACAGTAACGTGCCGGTCTTGATCATCACGGAAGAAGTACTGCCCAATGTCGCCGCCGGCCCATTAACCGGACCAAACCGTAATTTTTTCGGGATGCAATGATGACTCATGGAGTACGTGTGGATTGCTGTCTGACCAATAACGTATATTTTGTTTATTGACGAAGCCATTCATTATAACGACCATAAATTGGACGTAGCGCTTAACGTTGAGGCCACTGACTCCGAATGTCGGTAGTAAATTTTAATAATTTCGACTCGTTGTTGGCTCGTATATCTTTCCATCATGAAAGGGCAAACCTTACTGAAGAGAAATGTCAAAAGAGCGGCAAGAAATATGGCGTCGTTTGCTGTCTCTGTATTTCTACTTTTGTAGCGTCCCTGTTGGAGAACCCTACACAGAAAGAATTTACAAAATTCCAGTTAAATTTTTAAACACCTTTCTCATACCAAATTTGTAAATACAAAAAAAAACTTTTTAAAAAGGCACCAAAAAAACAATTTGTAAATCCAAAAAAAATGTCTTTTTTTTTTGTAAATTTGAATTTTTATTTTTAAATAATTTTTATATGAAAGATAACAATTTTCAAACGAGTTACAAATATTTCAAACATAAAAATTGTTGGGAATAAAATTTCAATTTAAAAGAAAATGTGTTTGCTTTTACAAATTCCCATTGTTGGTGCCTACTGTTTTTTCTGTGTAGACCAACCTTTTAGTATACCGATTGACTCAGGATCACTTATTTCTGTCCCTCCGTCCCCCCATCCCTCAGTATCTCTGTCTGTCCATATATCTTTGTGTGCAATAGAATCAGTCCTGCTTTAGATAAAGTACCAGTATAAATATCCCCAAAAAAATGAGATTGTTCGCACGCTAAACTGCCCAAATATTAACATATATATGTCCAATGGCAAAGGCCTTTGGTTTTTGTTAAGTCGGTGCATATTTGGACATTGTGCTTATATAAATGCTCCCCAAATTTGGCTTTTGTAAACCCTACAGGGCTTAAATACGAAGATATTTTAACGTAGTTTAATACGCTGATTAACATGGGCTCAGGGAAAAAGTCTATTGAATTTATGTAGAATCGGTCCAGCCTTATACTAAATGCCCGTATAAAGGCCCTTAAAAAATGGGCATGTTTGCACGCTACACTGCGCAAATACTAAGATATTTTGATAATATTTAGTACACCGACTTATATCAGAACAATGACGAAACCTATTTAGTTTAGTTTAAATGATCCATATTCGGACCTAATGCCAATATAAACATTCCCCCAAAATAGGCTTTTTTGTAAGCTACAAGTCGCAAATACGAAGGTATTTCAACGAAATTTGAAACGCTTACGCACATGTGCCCAGGGAAAAAGCCTTTTGATCTAGATAGCATCGGTCCATATATGGCCCATATCCATACTATATTTCAAATTTGCTCTTAAATACACTAACATTCAGTAAAATTAAACGTTCTTACGACTTACCTAATTTTGTTTCATTTTATACACAAATTTTGACACAAAACCATTTCGACATATTCGAATTTGGGACCCAAATATTAGATGTCTTGCACCCAGACTGCTGTTGTATCATATTGTCGACATACCCGACTTTAAGTTTTTTACTCGTTTTTCATTTCAAAAACAAAACGAAATTATTAAAATTTCTTGTCTAAAAATAGAAAAGAAAAATTAAATAAAGTTCATTTACAGGAGGAAGAAGAAAAAAATATTTTTATGAAGCAATTTAATAGACAAAAGGGATCACCAGACTGCTGCAGTTTCGTCTCACCCAAAGATTCGTTAGTGGTAAGTTAATACGTCAATTTACCAAAGGATTTTTAATTGTTGAATTGTCTCTTTATGAAAAATTTGTTGTGTATGCCTTGACTGGGAATCGAACCGACAACCCTCTGCACAGGCAATGACTCACAGCGTGACCCGTTAATACGGTCGGCACAGCAATGAAGTTTTGTCCATCACAGCCTTCATAATATATGTCTTTTAATTAGAAAGAGTCGAAATTAGCTAAAAAGTGTGCCACTTAAAATTAAAGAAAGAAAGAAAGAAAGAAGGACATACATATAATAAATATAAACTACTGTTATGTTAGCCGAAGATTTACTAGCTCAGGAAGCTCGAAGTGTCTACGTCTCAAAAAAAAAAAACCATATATGTGACCTTCTCCGAGAAAAGGGACCTAGTGTGTCAAAAAACGGGTTTGGACTTAAGAGTGGATTCTGGTACCTAAAAAGGTGTAGAATAAGATGAAATGAGTTAGATTTCTGATTATTTACCCCATAAAAACGTACAAAACGAACTTGGGTGTGTTCAAAGTGATAATGCGTTATGAAACTTTAAATGCGTTCTTCTCAAAACTTCATTTTCACACACTAGGAGAAGGTCACATATATGTATTAAAGACCGACTTAAGTATGTAGATCGGAGCACGAAATAACCATGCAAAAATGGCAGAATAATTACGATCACAGTATTGTTGGGATTACCGGCTAACCCACAGTATTAACAAATTAATTATAAACCTTTCACCTCTGCGTGGACAGAGTATATTGTATTTGTGCTGATGATTGCAATGTTGAAAAATATTAGAACCACCATTTTTATTCGATTTAGCGATGACCGTCTGCCCGCCTGTCCTACTGTCGCATTTAAAATATCCAGATATTTTATAGTAAATACCAATACTTCAAAATTTAGAGACTTTTTTCTATAGTACATCTACCTAACTACCAAAATTCAGTTGGCAACTAATTCGGTTGTCACAACGAATCTTTTCTCTGTGTGTACTTCTATAACAGCTTATTGTTATGCATTTGTTTGTAATAAATATAATCATATTTCGCATAGGAAATATGATATGCACCATTTACAAGAATTCAACTCGACATATATAAAATGCTAGTTTGAACAAATGATCAATATACGAACACAGTTTCAAAAATTTTTAAACGTGAATGAAATAATGTATACTCCAATTTATTTGAATAATAAATAATTTATTTGGTAATTTTTTAATATGATTTTGGAGCCCTTAAATTGGTTAGTTTAAACATAGATTTCGCAGTTTAGAAATATTTGTATTTGTAATAAAATTAGAAATATTAGATTGCTTATTTAAGAAGTACGAAGTGTGAAATGCATGTATGATATAAATTTCATAGCACACAATATATAATTTTATGTTTATAACGCATTAGAGTGGGTTGACATTTAAAACTTTCTTATTCAGAAATGGATGCAATGAAGGGATTCACAGTTTAAGTACTATCGTTGTAAAGTAGCATGATTTTTTTAATTTTAAACCATAGACACAAATGATACTTAATATACTACTAGAAATAGTACGAATACTGAAAATTTTAATTAATGAAAAAAACTGTGTCATATACTGGTATTAAATAGTACACTCACAATATATTTTCCATAACCGATTGAGGTCTATTTAAAAACTAATAGGTAAAGTTTCTTTTCAATTGAATAATACATTGAAACATATTTTTTAACTTTTTTTATCAATCATTAAAAAACAAACTAGAAACAAATATGTATCGTCTGTAGGAGTTGTATTTTTAGTCAAATATTCTATTTTTAGATTTCTATTTTTAGAAAAAATAATTTAAATAATTTCGTTGTGTTCTGTTTTAAAACAAAAATTAAAATATTTTCGGTTTTCTTTTTTGTTAAAATAGTTTGTTTATGCCTGTACAATCATCCTAATTTTTGCATTAAAAATACAAAAATTTTTTTTTTTTTTTTTTATAATTTATACAAAATTATTTAAATTAAAAGAAATTCTTTACTCATACACACAAACATAACCAATAAAAATATAAACGTGTGTGTTGTGTATGGTGTAGTGTTTTGAAAAATCAAACAAAAAAACTTTCAATAATGAAAAAACAATCCACAAAATCGTTTTTTTTTTACGTTTTGTCAGTTAAAAATTGATGATTGTTTTAATAGAATTTTCAATTATTTTTATTTCTTTTCTGGATTGTTTAAACTATGTTTAAAAATAAATAGCAAATTTTTAATTGTGTTTTCAATTAATTTAATATGTATTTTAGGTTGTTTTTAAGGATAAAATATTGTGAGTGTATTTTTATTGAATTTTTATACAGTCTTGTGAAACAAATAAACTTGCCTGCAAAAGCTCCAATATATTTTTTAAAGTTTAAAAATGTCTAAAGTTAAAAAATATAATTTTGTTTGACTTAACGCATATAATAAAATTTAAGTGTGCGAGAATGCATCAATTTTAATATTTTCAATTTCAACCGCCTTAAATTTCAGCCCACTCTAAAATACATACTCACAAATACATACTAAATATTCTAAGATATTTTTGCTCCTTTTTGGATAATATATGTCATGCTCATAAGCAATAAATTTTGCATTTTTTGTTGTTGTTTTGTTGTTATATGTTGTGAATTATACAAATATGTATGTATGGGGAACATAACACATTTATTTGGGTTAAGGATAAATCACTGCTATTCATTCACTTCCGTATGTACTCAAATACAACAATTTCATTTTTATTTTTTTGTTCGTTAGAGTGAGTGTTCAATACTAAACTATATGAGTTGCGAAAAAATCGAGAAATTCCCATTTTTTTTTCAAATATGGTGCATAAGTAGTGGGATGTTATAGAATGTTGTATGTATTTTCACCTACTTTTTTTTTTTTTTTTTTTTTTTTTTTTTTTTTTTTTTTTGTAAATTATATGTTTTTTCTTCATATTGTTGTTACATTACATTTATTTTCTGTTGTTGCTATTGTATACATGAGAAACATTTTGTTATGAAGGAAATTAGTTTTATAAACAAATTTGAACAACGTGATGTTTCCTTGGCTTTTTTTTCTGAAAAAAGACAAATATTTTTCTTGAAAAATTCTTGTATCCATTTAGAAAATCTTAAAGTCTTGTTTGGGATTCGTGTTTCATTTTTTAATGTATGTGTGTTATATTAGTTTTGTGGTTGAAGATGTTATTAGACAAATACTCATAAAACGGATGTAGTTATATCCGTTTTTCAGGCTAGAAATAAATGGATATTTTATAATACTCACAAACAATTTGACAATAAATTGGTTTTTTTACGGAAATGGAAATGAAATATAAATACACACTACTGATTTCATAACGTTAACATAACATCTCAGTGTAGAAAATCATTACCAGATATGTGGTTATGTAACTACATACTTGGTAATGGTAACTAGTTACTTTTGTTATTACATTTCTTATTACCTTTATATGGCGATGTCGCGAAAAATGATGAGTTGCCGTTACACATCAGCATACGAAAAATCAAAAAATATATCGTTACCTATGTGCTTACCAGTACTGACAAAAATAATGAGCCTAAAAATAGATTTTCACAAAAATAAATTATATAAAAAAAATATTTTTTATTGTATTTTTTTTTTTTTTAATAAAATTTTCTGGTGCGGGAATCGAACCTGGGTCTACAGATTGCCAGTCAACAGCTCTACCATCTGAGCTATATCGACATGTAATATTTAATAGATAAAAACATAATTGACCTGCTGCACACAAGTAAGCTTACTCGCCAACATACAAAAAATCCAAAAATACATGGTTATATATATCCTTACCAGTGTTTAAAAACTATTGAGTCTAAAAATAGATTTCAAAAAATTTTCAAAAAAATCTAAAAAATTATTTTCTATTTGAAATTATGATAAAAATAAGTCATTATCAGTAACTCATTATTATATGTTTTAAAATAATACAGAAGGTAAGTGGATGTTAATACTGGTAGTCCAAAAAATAATGATATGTCATTACCGTTTCCACACTGGGATAAAAAGGAATTTTTTAAGAAGAAAATTTTAAAAATACTTTTTTAAATATCGTTAAGTTAGGGAGAAAAGAGTGTAACAAGGTTCTCAATGGATTTTATCGGATTTTAATCAAATTTTGATACAGAAACAGTGTTTCCAAAAAAACCGACTTTTTTAAAAACCGGTTTATAGGTTAGCCGAAAATGGACACCTTGCAAAAACCCTGATTTCGGTTAGCCATATGTGAAAAAAATGGTTAGAATAAAATTTATCCAAATTTCATTTTGATGAATATACACAGCAAAAAACCTGCTTATCTGGATGCAGCTTTGTAAGGGAATAAATAAAATTAATCCCTTACAAATCTGCTTACGGAAGGCATGATTTTTCCATAAAAAGGGCCCGCTTGGAAGCACGTTGTTTTGTGAGAAAAAGCGGATTGTTCGCTGCTGAAAAATTGCAGTAAATTCATGTTTTTCGTAAGCGCATTTAACCACAAATAAATTCATGCACTTTTTTGGAAAAAGTGCTTTTTTCCTGCTGAAAAGATGCAGTAAATTCATGATTTTCATTGAGCGCATTTAAACGCGACTTCTTATGAAAATAAATGCATTCATTTGCCGACTTCAAAATGCAGACTGACTCATGTTTATGTGGTGTCTATACATTAAACTCTACTAAGGAAGGGTAAAACACGATTGAGATGAATCAGATTTCATGCGCATTAAACTTTGGATAACTTACATTTTATTTTACTCCCGTACAAACTGCTTCGTCGTAAGGGAATATCGTAGCACTATAATTTTTTTAAATAACTTGCTTACGATTTGCTTCGTTTAAGGCAGTTTTGCAGGGTATACAATCAAATTGAAAAATTTTTTGTGTATTGTATACGCATAAAGTGGCGCAACCCTGTAAAGCAGAATTTGTAGCGCGTTTTTAAGCGCTTCGTATTTTTACTGCTTCCAAAATACTAAAAATTTTTTGCTGGGTATGGATTTGGCATATTTTAACAGGTAGCATTGAATACTTACTTATGAGAAAAACAATTTAAAAGATTTTATAAAATACGTTTCAAATCCCTTTTCCACCTATTTTTAGGATAAAATCTCTTCACATGACACATTTTCTCACTTTCTTAAGAAACAATATTTAAATTTGGAGAAATAATCTCCTGAAATTTAAGACCTTCTGTTAAAGCCTTCATTCAAAATAATCATATTTATTCATTTATTTTAAAATAGACTTTTATCTTATATATTTTTCATACATCTATATTAATATAATATACTATGAGTAAATCCTATTTACTTAAAAAATATTTTATGACAAATCAACAGAAATACTATATTTTTTATATTCTACATATCCTTGTGATCAAATATGATTTCATATAATACGGTAAAAAGCAAATGAAGCTTATCGTGCAGCAGAAGATGTAGAAGACGACAAGTACGAGTAAAGAACTAAAACGAACACAGTTTAGATTGGAACAGAAAAGTCAAAACCACTATATGTGAACACAAATTGCCACTAATCCGCTTTGGCAAAAGGAACTAAAATATATGTTTGCATTAAGGTTGCATATAATTTTTAAATTCTATTTTTGATTTTAGCAATAGAGTATAAGACTGTTGCTATGGATCCGATTTTAAGTCAAGGGTGCGACCGAAGAATGTGTTATTGTAATTGGTGTTTTCATGGTGAAGTCGCTAAGGATTCTCTGCAATGCTTAAAATTTTGCGCATACATACTAAATTTTTCAGAGTCCAATTTAATCAGAGGATGCCAAACAATTTTGTAATTTTTTTAATTACGATATGTAATATTAAATTGTCCTCCGATTCGTTTTTCTATTTTTGACAAAATTTCACCTAGACGTTATTTAACAAGAAAACTACCCAATTGTGATGCCTACGAAACAATTGTATTGTCTATCATGAAAATGATCAACCTTTTTTGAAACAACAAATAAAATCTAATATGAAAATATCATATTAGAATTTATACTTGAGCTAGAACAATATTCTAACTAAATATATGAAAATATAGAAAGTTTTTTTAATGCAAAAATTAAAATAATTGTTGAAAAAAAGTTCTTCTACAACTTTTTTCTTTGCCTTCTTCAGGCGATATGGACCAAAATAGATTTGGAGTGAATTTCAAAAACAAATACATAAAGAAGAATTAGTTACATTGCAAACATTTCAATAGGAAAGTGTTCTGAAATCGTATCGCCTTGGAGGAAAATTGTTTTGCGGCAATAACCATATTATTATTGCGGAAGTTACCCCCTTGGTGAATAAAAGTCCAACCTAGTGCGATATTCATTAACAACACGACGGTAACACTTTTGGAAGATAAACTCTCGTCATCTGTTACCGGCAAATTATCGTCTGGAGGATATGTCCGCGATATCTTAGAACATTTTTGTTTCTCCAAATTATCATCTGGATGTGGGCGCTGTGGTGTAACGATTAGCGCGTTGGACTCTTACACGTGAGGTTGCGGGTTCGAGCCCCAACCAAGGCAACATCAATTTATGAAAAATAGTAATATGTATGAGTTTTTTCTATCCCTCATACATATCAGAGCGTCCTCCTTCGGTGTTCCCATAGCATTTAACCCCACCGAAATAAAATAATATAACAGGGATATGCACTAAAAAGTTTCAACAAAGTTCGCCAACTCACCATCAGATGGCGCGGAACAACTGTTCTAAAATTCAACATCTCTCGCTATTACAGTGTTGCCATATTTGAAGCCCTTAATCTTTGACCACCTTTCACTTTTTCTCTATCCCCTTTCCAAAGGAAGCAACACGTTAATTAATTAAGGATTTATCACCAAACTATCGTTTGGAAGATAAATCTGCGATATTATAAAATAAATTTGTTTCGCCAAATTATCGTCTGGAAGTAGTAAAAATGACATCACCTATAAGGTAAGAAGAAGATATTTTCCTACTATCACACAAAAGTCAAAAATACAATTTTTATTTTTATATTTTATTTATATTTGATGTTTCATTACAACTGACATAACAAAACATATTAACGCAAACTAATATAACGCACTGTTCTCTTTGTTTAATTCTACGCTTTCATTTTCTACTCCAAACGAAAAATTGTAAGCGCTGAATAGAAATATGTCATTTAACTTTTATGGTCAAACACTTAAAAATTAAGTTAAATATCTCTTATTTCAGTTGAATTGCAGTTCAGCAATATATCCCACACCTCGATTTTAAATGTGGATTTCATTTAAGGGTTCCCGATACTATAAATTAATTTTTTTTACAACTTTTCTTTTTTTATCAAAATATTTCTAATAATTTTACTTAACATTCTAGGTGATAAAAATACGATATTTGCTTAATATTTGAATAAAAAATGATGACACAAAAATGTAACATTTAAATCGTTTTTCCAAATATCGCCGAAATATAATGCAAATGATAAATTGAAGATAATTTTTAAATACTAAATAATTTTTTTCTTCCAAACGAAAAATATACAATATTGCTTTAATATAATCTTGGAAGATATCTCCCAAGTGTTTGGAGGGTAATGCCTAAATTACTTCTCAAACCAAGATATAAATACAATCCAAAAATTCATTTTTTTAGTGATTATTGCACTGGTAATAGCCAATAAATTGTTAAAAGAGGATACGATTTAAATATTTGTTGTAAATTTAATGTACATAGGAAAGATTCAATAATAAAGTATGAAGTTAAAAAAATTATAACAAATGAAATATCATAAAAATAAATGCAATTCTAATTGTTTTATATCACGAGCATGAGTAGATGAATATTTTTGTATTTAAGTCAAAGAAAATAAAAAAATTTTGTGGTTTATATTAGTGTTTGTTTCACATAGCAAATGTTGTATGACTAAAGTTAAGAGAATTTCTATAAAATATTATTAAGTCTAAAAGAAAACCAAAAATTAAGTTTTCAAATATACATTTTTTATACACTTGAAATTGGATTTTTTTGTAATTTATCGTAGTTTTTATTTTTTTTTTTGGCAATATTGAAACCAATTATATGTATACTAGACCTAATCCTTAATAATATGATTTTTTATACCAGGCAGTTAATTAAGTGTTTTAAAATTACCAAATTTGTATTTGTGACAAATTGGTTTTGTAATTATTTATTAAGTTGTTTATTTAAGTCAACCCTTTGTTGCGTGTTTTTTAAAGATTTTATTTTTCTGTTAAATCATGTTTTTTTAATATCTTTAATGTGTTATTTATGTACTTTTGTCCCAAAAATGAACTATGTACAAAGTGTTGAAGTAGTTAATTTTACCTAATCAAGAAATCAAAGTAGGTATTTTGTTTATAATCGAAATACTTACTTAGCACTTTATTTACTTCAATTCTCAACTTAACACGCGATGCCATCGAAAGGAATGATGATAATGATGACTTTGTGTAAATATAGAAAACACTTGAAAAAAGTTAACTTCTTGTGGCTAGTTAAGACATTAATAATTCCTGTATTTAAATCTGAGGCTGGGTGCCAACTGGCTAAATAAAATCTAAACTAAATTCAGGTTTCCAAATTTCTATGAAATTTTAAACCTTTTTTTAAATTTTTATTTATTTTAGAATTTGTTTAGCCCCTTCGCTAGCTACAGGGCCTAAATACCCAATACTACAGGGTATAGATAATTAACTGATTTAGACATTAATTGCTGATAAAAGTATAAATTAGTGAAATCGCTTCCATTTATGGTACGTTAGTAGTACACACTATTTTTAATAAACCTAGAAAAAAATTTCATTGGTCATACATGCTCATGCGTGTTCATGTATGTTCATTAGACCGTACCTCAAAAAAAAGTTCGCCGTACACCCTCCAATATGAAGTATTTTTGCAAGATAATTTCAAAAAAAAATTATTTTTTTTTTGCCGAACGTAGGGGTCGCCTCTTTCAATTTTTCATTATAACTTCGGCATTTAAAGTCGGATTTTAAAGTGTGATATTTCGCTTTTTTTGCTTCGAGGAGACCAGTGTTTTGCTATAAAAGAAAAATCCAATGAAAAAAAAAATTAAAAAGGCGATCCCTACGTTCGGCAACCAATATATAACAAAAATTTCTACTGAGTTTATCGAAAAACTTCCTTAGCAAAAGTTTAATGATTTTTTGCGAGCTTTAATTTTCTGACATTAGGATGGTACATTAGGGTCGTAGCAACTGATATCTGGTGGGTTACTACTAGAACGGGATACTGCTGGTCAATGGCCCTTAGAGCAAAACACTGGTCTCCTCGAGAGAAAAACAAGATCCGACTGTAAATGCCACCGATATGACATGTAAAATGGCGACCCATACGTTCGGCAAAAAAAATTTTTTTTTGAAACCTCCTTGGCGCACTTTTTTTTGCCTGTAAGTTGATACGCTCTAATGTTCATGCATGTACACACATGTAGATATTACCTTAAATTTCGTTAATGCACACGTATAGTCATATATGATTCATGTTTTGAGATTTATGTATCCTTGTATGGCCATGAATGCATGTTTATGAGCATGCACGCACATACGTTTAAACAGTATGGATCCATATACATACATATGTCGATATTTAGCTGGGTAGGTAAAATTTTCTAAATTTTATTTTTGTGTGTTTAGTTCGTTGTTCGATTATTAAATATTATTAACTTGTTTCTTGTTTTTATTTTCTATTTCAAAGTATTTTCTTTATTATTCTATATTATTAACCTTCCTTTCATTTTCGCTTTGACAGTAGCAATCAAAGCCAATTAACGTCAAGTGTTGAGTGTTAAGGTAAGTAAAAAGCTATACCAACAAAAGTGTAAGAGAATTTATACAAACCTACATACGTTCTTGTATCTATTAGTTTCTTTAAAATAAAAAATAATAGGGTGGGTCAATTTGTATGGATGCAAAAAAAATCCAAATCATGGTTTCCAGGGCAAAGTTGCTTAGAATTCTTCGTAGAATCATTCCCCCTACCGCCTTTCAAATTCCTGTCACAAGAGACGACCCATCCTAATATGTATATATAAATATATATTAGGGTGGGTCGAATTAAAAGTCGAATTCAAGTTTTTTGGAATGACCTATAGAACAAGAATCGAGATGTGTCTTTGTACATTTTTTCAGCCCCCTCCAATTCGTCCCACCCTAATATATATATATTTTTGTGCCAAGAAATCGTAAAGGGGTGGAGGGGGGTTGGGAAGAGGAGAGGCGAAGAATTCTAAGCAACTTTGCCCTAGAAATCATGATTTCGATTTTTAATTTTATTTGCATCCATATAAATTGACCTACCCTAATATATAAGTATCCCATAACAGAGATATAAAACTATTGATTCTTTTGTATAGCATTTGAAAAAGTGTTGTAAAATTATTAGAACTTTTTTCACTATTTTCGAAAAGATTTATGGATTGGTGGAACTTTGTAGAAAAACTGAAATTAGCCGCCGATATTTGGAATATTATCAAACTTTTAAGAAATATGAAAAAATTCACCGATCTTATATTTCTTAACTTTTTGCCATTTGTAGCACTGGCTGTAGAAAAATCAGCCAAGTAATTTAATTTTTTTTCAATCGGTGCTTTGAACACGAAATACTCTAATCAAAATATATTATTTTTTAATACAACCTCATCGTAATTTGCGAACATATTGGGAGAGGTGTAAATCCTAGCCGCTGTTACAAAATTTTGTAACGAATATTTTTTTACCATTTTAAGTTAAAATATTCTGCAATTTCAAAATATTTACACAAAAATTGCGGCATAGACATTAGAATTTATGATTGTGGCAAAATATACTTAAATTGGGGTTCTAGGCTCCTTATTGCAAGAAACGATTATAAAAAATGTGGCTAATTAATTTATAATCCTTTGTGATTTATATTGTTCATTGTTTTTAAGTAGATTTCTAAAAAGAATACACTCTTTTAAATCTCCTGTCTTATATAATTTTCTATTTGTACAAAGACGTTCGTGCAAGTCAAGCGTAAGACGTGTTTGGTTGTTGGTCACATTATTATACTCGTATATGATAATAATGATGAAAATGATAATGCTTTATATTTACCAAAGACCATGACAATAATGAAGTTGAACAGCTACAAAAAGATAGCGATGAGTTTGTGGTCAAGTTACGATAAATATGGGGTCAACAAAAATAACACTTGTAAAAGAAGAAATAAAAAAAGTTAAACAACGACTAACGGAAGGATATATCAATTATTGTATATCAAAGTTATGACATGAAAGGAAGAAAAAAATATGAAATTGAGAAGTGTAAAATTAATAAGAAAATAAAGTCACTTTTATTATAATATTTTCCTTGTTATCTTTTGTTGAATTTTAAGCCAATTAATTGGGTATAGTTAATTGTTAAAGTTTAATTAGCCTTAAAATTCAAGTTAAATCTCACAAAATAAATGTAATTACTTTGTCATCGCTTGGTAGCAGAAAAATTATTTAGGGTGCCTGAAAACATATTCATTGTCTAAAATATCATTAATAAATTTACCTAACTGAACCTTAGACTTGTGCAGTCGTGCACAATGGGTTAGATTTTATAGAGTTTTAATATTTCAATTTGAGAGTTTTGACAAAAAGTTAGAAAATATATTGAAATTCCTGAAATGAAATCTGGGACAACAAACTTCTTTATCAAACAACAGAGCACGATGTCTGAAGCACTTTACAATAAATAATAGCGCACAGTGACGCGTCATGAAACCTTATAAAAAAATGTTAAAGAAGTTCATTGAAAATAAAAAGGCTGTTCACTAGACCGTACCTCAAAAAAAAAAGTTCGCCATACACCGTCCAATCTAAATTCGCCATTTTACATTTTTTGTTATATCTTTGGCATTTATAGTCTCTCTAAGGGACCAAAGTTTTTCTCTAAGGACCATCGACCTCAAGTATCCCCTTCTAGTATTCACCCACTAGATCTCAGTTGCTACAACCCTAATGTACCACCCAAATGTCAGAAAATTAAAGCTCGCAAAAAATCATTAAACTTTTGCTAAAGAAGTTTTTCGATAAACCCAGCAGAATTTTTTTGGTTGCCGAACGTAGGGGTCGCCTTTTTAAATTTTTTTTCATTGGATTTTTCCTTTATAGCAAAACACTGGTTTCCCCAACGCAAAAAAATCGATATATCACACTTTAAAATCAGATTTTATATGCCGAAGTTATAACGAAATTTAAAAAAGCGACCTCTGTGTTCGGCAAAAAAAAAAATTGGAATTGGTTTGCGAAAATACTTTATATTTGAAGGTGTACTGCGCATTTTTTTTTGCCTGTAAAGGTTAATGTACAGGTTAGTTCATAATAATGGGTATCGTCACAGCCGAATTTGGCTCCTGAGTATTACTTATGATTTTTTGAGCGGAGAATCAACTCGTCGAAATGCCATATCAGGATAATTTAGATAATAAAATCTAAATATTACGTGAAATATGTTAATTTTTATATTTTTTATCAAATCATAATCTCCCGTCCTATTGTGATATATTGTAATAGCAACAATCATTAGCATCGGCTTTAGTTTCAATTTTATGAACAACATTACTGATATTCTTTCTGTACTGCGTTCATTACCAGCAATGTTTGATTAGTGAAAGCTAAGCTAATTTAAATTGTATATCGCCTAAGGAATTGAAATTTGATTCTATATTATTTAATACTTACGCGCCATGCATATTTTGTTCCAACGTCATAGTAACTATGACTATCATCGGATGTAGTAGTTAAAGCGACACAATTACTGTCATAATTCTATTTAACAATTCGTGTAAAGAAAGGTAAAATTTTGTGTGTTTTCAAAGAGCATTAGTGAAATAAATAGGAAATTTAAATGTAAGCTTAAATGTAAGTAAAGTATTAAAATATTTTTTTAATGGTATTATAAGTAATTTTAATTCTAATTCATTTAATAATTTCAACGAATTTCCAAATCTATAAAATCTTTATAAGTTGATTTTAAAACGCAATCATTAAATCTCATTATTAAGGAGAAGTTTATAAGGATTTGTTGCACCTCTTCTTCTCTCGACATTTCAAATAATATTCCTTTTTCAGTATACGCCGCCTGTAGTATACAATATTCCAAGTGTGGTAAATTTAGTGTATAAGTAATCAAATACCGTATATCATCTACTGCATTTTCACTCAAGAAAATTGGACAATCACGTAAAATTAGACGATTTGTGAAAATTTCTTCACTACTTGGAAAATGTATTTTTAGATTTGTTGAATTTGTTTCATTTGAAGAGTTTTGCAGAACATCTGTAAATAATACAAAGCAAATATTTAGTATCTGTTAAGCTAAGCTCCTATTTAAAATTACTAAAACCTGCGCAAAAAAAAAAAAACAAAAACAAGCGCTTGATATCTTCGAATAACAAAATTTTTAATATGATTTGGTTTTCTTTAGTTTTTTATTTGTTTTTATTTAAATTTGAATAAATAAGAAAACATTTATGTCGAAGTTTGTATCTACCAATCGCTGGCAATGCTTTTTCGAAATTAAAATAAACAGAATATTTATTTTCCAATATGTACGTATATTGGGTTGTCCCGAATTTTTGAAATTTTGAAATTTCTTGACGTAGTAGCACTCAACCTACGAGTATAATTGAGCTGATTATGAAAAAACTACTAAACAAAATTGTCGATGGCACTTAGAGTTCAAATTTTAAAGCAAACTGGGGCTCAAAAGTTTGGCAATGCTGAGCATATTATGGGCAAGATGTTTTTAAAAATTCCGTAAATCAATTTATTTGTACCACAGTATCATTTGGATATAATATTAGAACTTAAATTTGTTTATTATTTTTTTGAAAAGTAGTGATTATTTGACATATTTTGTAAAAAAAAAAAAAATTAAAAGCTTTCGTACTAACTGATGCTGTAGTGGTTAATATTCCCTACTATTACCAAATTTTCAATCCTAACTTAATCGAAAAATTCCACATTTCTTTTTAATACACTGCCAGGGCCAATTTTAAACACGGCTAATAAACTATAAGTGACTCGAAAATTTTGTTTAGTTTTTTTTCATAATTAGCTCGTTACGCAAGATATTCCAATTTCAAGACGCCCTAATGTACATTAGAGCGTACCACCTTACAGGCAAAAAAAAGTGCGCCGTACACCATCCAATATGAAGTATTTTTGCAAGGAGGTTTCAAAAAAAAATTTTTTTATGCCGAACGTAGGGGTCGCCATTTTATATTTTTCGTTATATCTTTGGTATTTATAGTCGGATCTTAAAGTGTGATACATCGGTGTTTTTCTCTCGAGGAGACCAGTGTTCTACTCTAAGGACATTTTGACCTCAAGTATCCCGTTTTAGTAGTTACCCACCAGATCTCAGTTGCTACCACCCTAATGTACCACCCTAATGTCAGAAAATTAAAGCTCACAAAAAATCATTCAACTTTTGCTAAGGAAGTTTTTCGCTAAAGCCAGTAGAAATCTTTTTTATATATTAATTGCAGAACGTAGGGATCGCCTTTTAAAATTTTTTTTAGTTGGATTTTTACTATATAGCAAAACACTGGTCTCCTCGAGGCAAAAAAATCGATATATCACACTTTAAAATCCGATTTTAAATGCCAAAGCTATAACAAAAAATTAAAAAAGGCGATCCCTACGTTCGGCAAAAAAAAAATAAAAAATTTTTTTTGAAATCGCCTTCCAAAAATATATCATATTGGAGAGTGTACGGCGAACTTTTTTTTGAGGTACGGTCTAATGTACATGTATTGTTTTGAGAAATAAATTTAAAGAATACGTATTGTCACTTTAGTATTTGACTATCACTGACCTATGTTAACAATGTGACTTGTGTACGTAATAAATAATGTACACAAAATTGTAAATGGTTTTACAATTTTACAAAATTTTATTGCAAATTAAGTAATTGATTTTTTTTTATATTCTTGACTCACCAGCATAGGTTGTTAATATTACGATGTGTACTGTAAGTAATTTAAGCAATATTTCTGCGCACATTTTGTTAGTTATCTTAATGATGGATAATATAGAAATTATTTATTCTAATCTTTTGTTTGCTACTTAAATACGATTTTTTAATCTTGAGGCTAAAAGTGGGGGAACACCTGAAATGATTAAAAAAATCATGTGAAAGGTAGAACTGAGACACAAAACTAAAATCAGATAAACAAAAGTAGAAATGTTTTATAAGAATAAAATCGAAATTTGTTTACACAATTGTAGATGTGAAGATTTAAAATTTAAATACCGGTTTAAATATTGGCATGACGGCATAATATTCATGATCAAAAATTGTTTGTTTGATTTCACATGTCTTGTATATTAAACATATGTGTGTTTTTAACAGCTATCTCTCTCATCTCTTGAGAAAGATTATCTGTTTTATACACTAAAAATTCTCTAATTGTCACCTAACCTGACTAAATTATAAAAAAAAGTATAGGGAATTTATTTTTGTGTAAAATTTTGCTTCTGCTTTATAAAAAACCAGGGAATACTTATTATGTTAAATTGTTAGTCTACGATACTATAGAAAAACAGGTTTTAATTTATTTATATATCAAAGCATTATTTATTGAAATTTTTAAATATTTATTAGTTTGTAATTCTTCTATCATCACCTTCAGTTTTAAATAACATGGCACAAGCCAAACTGACTGATGAACGAATTTTGATCATTTAAACAATTAATGTGCAATGAAGTTAATAATATAAAATTCTTAAAATAAATCAAAAAAATCCCCGGTTTATTTTAAATAATTTTTGACAACATGAATAACAATTAGTTTAACCACAACAATTTGTTTATTTAAACAACTTTTGTAGTTATCATTTGTCATTGCAAATGGTCTGGCTGGCTAAGGAAGCTGTCTTTGTACAAATAGAAAGTGAAGTCTTTGTACAAAAAATGGGCTGGTTTAGCCGAGAAATCTGCTGCTGCTACATTTGAATTGCCGCGCTTTATGTTTTACTTAATCTGCTAAACGCTACTACACATAGGTAACATATTTATTTTGACAACCGAATTACTTGTCATCTGAAAGGTTTGGTTGCAGAAGCCAAATTATTTGGTTATTACAATCGAATGCATTCTTGATACAATTGAAATATATGATTTCAACCGAAATTTTGTTGTATTAACCGAATTTTGACCGCCAAAAATAAATATATCGCTTGCTCCAAGGAAAGCATTCAGTTGACAATAAATTCGATTGTCATAATGAATCTGTTTTCGCTGTGTACTTTTGTTTTTATTTTTAACCCTTAAATGCACGGCGTAGCCATTTGGCAACATACCAGTTTTTTAATAAAAAAAACTCACTTGATGCACAAAACTGCATTTTTGGGTACTGGGACCCCTTCTGTACAAAGTTTTCTTATAGTTTAGCTCAGATTTTTTATACACTTTAAGGAAAAATCTTGGTTTTGCTTCGTATGTTTGTGAAAAATCTAAAACACACGTATTTTTAAAAAAAAAGTGTAATATTCAAAAATGTTTCATTAAATATTTATTTAAAGTGGTATTCTCGCAATAAAATTAGTTTTGGCGACAATGAATATATAATTCATAGTTTATAGATTATTTTTTGTTTTTTTTTTCATACACGGTAAAATAATCAGAATTTAACTATTTGGTAAAAAGCCATATTTTTCAATAAAAATCAACTTTTTTTTAAATATTTTTTTTTGGGCACGTTATAAAATGTTTATGCTGATTTTTGTATCACCAACAAATATTGGACCTATTACCTCTTAGTATAACGGTCGACTCAGAATCACTTTTTGATTCGATTTACCGATGTCCGTCAGTACGTCCCTCCATCTGGATTTCTATGATTCTTATGCTCACTCTACAAGTCAAAAATGTTGAGTTATTTTGATGAAGTTTGATGTATTGACATATACGGGTCATGGTAACTAAGCCCAGCCCATCTCAGCAAAAAAAAAATCACTGCAATGTCGATGTACTTATTTTTTTAATAGAAAGACTCTACTGATAATTATCCATGCACAAAAATACAAAAAAAATTTCAAAATAATAAAAAATTTTGTAAAATAAATAGAATGGATTAATGTTTATAATTTAAAAAAGCGTTATTTTTCTTCTTAACCTCAAACCTTCTAAAATGGAAACGGTTTGAGGTTAGGAAGAAAGTTTGAAATTAAGAAGAAGAATAAACCTTTGCTCTAAAAATTATAAACACATTAATTTTCAAATCAGACTAGATCTAGTTTCTGCCTTTGTCTATGGACAGGCTTCATCAGTGATTTTCCATTAAATTGTATTATTGTTTATAATTTATTGTCAGATTGTCTCTATATGATAACATTTTAACAACCCGTTAGCTGTAGGAATCGAAAATGTGCTTATTCGTACATTACACATGTAACTCTATACTAAGGTGTGACCGCTTACCCACCTCACCCAAGTAAAGCCTTAAATGCAATGTAAGCAATGTATAGTTTCCTTTCCTATTCAGCTTTCGGTTATTGTATTACTGAGGAGTGGTCAAACAGAGACACAATCAAATATTCTATTTTTGATTTTTTGTATCTCCTCCGTGCCTCCTTTTTCGCAAATCTTGCCAAACTGACGTTAGGGTTTTCCGTTCAAGAGCAGGCAGCTTGCGTATATATTGGAGACGGGTTGCCGCCGGGCAAATTTCATGGTTTATTTCGCGAAATATTTCGTTATGTTGCCAATAGTTTCATATTTTTATACATAAATTACTAATAAATAATTTTAATACTGCCCAGTGTAGAAAAGCATTACCAGATATGTGGTTATGTAACTACATACTTGGTAATGGTAACTAGTTACTTTTATTATTACATTTCTTATTACCTTTATATGGCGATGTCGCGAAAAATAATAAGATTCACACCAGCATATGAAAAATCAAAAAATATGTCGTTACCTATGCGCTTACCAGTTTTGACTGAAATAATGATTCTAAAAATAGACTTTCAAAAAAAGGAGTTTTATAAAAAAAAAAAATTTTTTAATGAAAATATTTTTTTTAATAAAATTTTCTCGTGCGGGAATCGAACCTGGGACTCCAGGTTGCCATAATAGCTCTTCTATCTAAGCTATATCAACATGTAATGTTTAATAGATAAAATCATAATTGACCTGCTGCACACAAGTCAACTTACTCGCCAACATACAAAAAATCAAAAAAATATGTGGTTACATGTATCCTTACCAGTGTTGAAAAAATATTGAGTCTAAAAATAGATTTTAAAAATTTTTCAAAAAATCTAGAGAATTACTTTCTACTTGAAATAATGATAAAAATAAGTCATTATTTGTAATATATTATTTTTTATTTTGAAATAATGAAAAAGGTAAGTATTTATTAGTAACTCATTATTATATGTTTTAAAATAATGCAGAAAGTAAGTCGATGTCATTACTGGTAGTCCAAAAAATAATGATATGTCATTACCGTTTCTACACTGGGTGGCTTTCAATAAAAAGGGTAAACCATTATTTCAAGATTTTTTCGGTACTTTTTAAACAAGTGCAAAGGAAATTATATTTCATTAATTGAAAGTAAAAAAAATTAGCAAAAAGATCTTTCTGCAATATATTTTTCCCTTTTTATATTTTATTTGGATAGGGTGTACTTTTCTCTATATGAATCGAAAATTTTAATAGAAAATTCGAAGATATAAAATTTCCACATGTTTAACCGATTATTTTCTGTGTGTCTAGATGCGCAGATATTCATATTTTTTTAATTTTTAGGTTAGCGGTTCAATTTTTTTTTTTATTTATTTATATATTTTTTTTATTATAGATTTATTTAGGTGTGATACTGACAAATAAGCAAATAGTCAGCACCAGTTAAGAATAAATTCTTGTGATTACGACAAATAGGCAGTTTATTAGCGTAATTTTAGAAAAATAAAAACAGGGCAGATATGTCTTTATTATATTTGACAATTGTATGCAGCTACCGAATTTTCTCTTAAACGGCGCTGCTGATATTCTATTTAAGACACAATTTCCAGGCGGTAACTTTACATAATGTCCGTTTAGTTAATACGTGTAAGTTCCTCTATTTCTAGTTAACGAAGAACAATTTTATTAAATTTTTTAGAAAATTTGAAGATTGTGGTTTAACATATTATTTACATAGCTTCTTTCATTAATATTGTAAGCAATATTAAACAATTTTATTGTTTATTCTTTTAGAGTAAAACTTAAGAAAATACATACATAAATTTATATTATAATTTACAAAGGATATGAAGAAAGTACGCAAAAACCATGTCAAATAAATTCAAGGTTTTCTACTACGTCAACTAAATTATATGATTCTTGGAACTTCCATTTCATTATTTACAAGCCATCTTGTTGGTTGTTTATTTTACATTTTTTAGAGTATTATTTATTTTTCAATTTCAATGAAAATTAATATGCAACACGTGGCATACTTTAGATCTTTGCTACAATAGCAGCAATGGTAGGAGTTTTTTTTTTTTTTTTTTTTTTTTTTTTTTTTTATCAGAGTGTGTTTAAGATTGTACCATGTTTTAGATGTTTTTCGTACTTAATGCTTCTACTAACTTGTACTTGAATTGAGTATAAATATCTTGGTATTAGAAGTTCTATAGTCATTGAATTCCCATACGACAAAGAAAAGCAAATAAGAAGAAAATTTGTTTACCAAACTGATGAAAATTTGTTAACATAAAAAAAGAGAAAACAGAGAAAAATGGAAAGTATTCTTACCACAAAACTGTGGAGCAGAAATTCCAAAAAAATTAATAAAAATATTTATAAAAATTTCTAAGCTTTTTTTTTTTCACTACCCAGCTAAAAATCGACATATATGAATACATACAGGTTAAATACATATTCATGCATGCTCATAAACATGCATTTACGTTTAACTTGTATGTATTCATATATGTCGATTTTTAGCTGGGTAATCTATAAGAAGCATTTTTGCTCGGTACCTATCTTGTAAAATTTCTGGTAAGGAACGAAAACACCAAGGAAATTTTTCTGAAATCACTTTCTAAAAAGATTTTTTATTACCCAAGAAAAAAGTTTTGAGATACTCATATATTATCATATAAAATTTTGTATAATTATATATTGGAACATATATAACAAGATATAATTATATAAAATTTTTAAAAATTATATCCTAAATATATAACTATATCTTGTTATATATTGCATATTATATTAAAATATCCAAATATATATAGACCTATATATATGTATGTGGTGCGCATAGTTCGGAGACATGCCAAAAATGTGCCCAAACTATGCGGTATATGAGTCAGAAATGTCTTGATACTATGCGCTAAACCTAGGAAGAGTTTGAGGACAGTCCCCAAACTAACCAAATGTCACCATACTAAACACTTGATCGAAAAACTGTCCCCGTAGCATGCGCTGTGCATACATATAGTTACATATGCCTCATATAATTATGTATAATTGTATCGAATTATCTACCATTACATCTAGTTGGATATGGTTATATTACATTTGATACATTTGGATGAGGACAAAATCCGGATAGAATTGTATCAAACCATATCTTATTCCATCAAATTAGATCTAATATGACCATAATACGATCTAATTTGATACAATTAGATGTTCTCATTTTTCGGATATAATTAGATATAATATCAAAAGTCATATAATTTTTTTTAGTAGGGATAATAAAAAGTAACCACTGTTAAACACTTGGCATTCCTAACTATTATTCAGCACAAATTTCTGATTTTTTTTAACAGTTCTTAATCATCAAATATTTATACTACACTCAACCAAAACTTTGTATTGACTGTTGGAAATTTTACTGGTATTACTAGAAATTTAACTATTGTTAGCCCTGCTGCATTTTTTTGCAACTAATGTCTACTGATTTGTAGTACAATGAAATTGGTAGGCAAAATTAGTTACCGGTACTAAGTTTTAGTCAAATTATTTTAAACTGTAATTTAAAAATTATTTGCTAAATATCAGTTTCGCTGGAAGAAAACCCTCCATCATATTTATAAAAAGCTTCTTAAATGTGATGAAAAACTTATAGTGATGCATGGTTACATCATCCGCGGGGAATATCATATGACTTGGGCACGCTGGCGTATGAATTTTCATATTATATGTATTAAATTCCTAGTAAACCTTTCTTTTAAATGCAAAATAATAACACGTTTCTTTATATTTATAAAAATAATAGTTTCCCAAGTCTTTGCGATTAAAATATTTATCAATGCCGATTGTTTCGTGAAAGAATATCACTTGTTTAATTTTAAATGTGTAAGCATGCATTTTTTAAGTTATTAGAATTTTTGCTAATTTGTCTGAAATCAAATGAGAAAATTGTTTAAAAATTCTGTAATTTATAAAATGCGAATAGTCTTTACTAGTGTACATATGTTTTTACTGATAATTAGTATAAAAATAAAAAAGTGATATTGAAAACCGTTTACAAATTCTTTTATTAACATTTTTGCTGAGTGTAGCCTTAAAATATAAACAAATTTTTGAAATATGTAAAAATTTTTGGATTCAGTTTACACAAAAACATGGACCATTGTTAAATTTAGTCCAAAATATTTTGTACCAGTTAAACTAAATGAAATTTGTTAACGAATGGTACGAGGAAAAAACGAAAAACAAATGTATGTTTGAATATGGGATGTCAAAGGAATCATAAAAGTAAAAATACGTGCATAAAATCTAAACGTGTGAAGAATTTTTAAATAAACTTCCATTATCAAAAACTAAATTCTAGTACGTAAATGAAAATGAGAGTATATTTTTATTGAATATCTAAGTAGATTTTAATAACTAGGTAAAAAACATATTATAAACATGTTAAGCAGTTATTTTGGGCAGGGGTCACAAGGTGCAAAATTACTCTAACGTTGTGAAAATATTTATGTTTCATTAAAGTCTAAAGGTTATAATAAAGTAATCAATTCTTGATGATAAAAACAATTTATTTCTCCAATATTTAAAACAAAAACAACACAACCAGCATTCTTCTTATGATATCAATCATTGCAGAAGAGGTTTTTCTTGTAAGTCCTGGGTTATATTCTGTTTCTCCCCTTTTTTAACATCTTGTCCTTGCTTATCCTTGTTGTGAAAAAAAGTCATTAAGAAAATAACTTTGTATGTCATGGATTAAAAATGAAACGTGCAGGGAGATATAGTCGTTTTTGTGTTTTTTTTTTTTTTTTGTTGTTTTGGACTAATAAATTATTTTTGTAACAATATTGCAGCTGGTTTTAATACGATTGTATACAAATTATATTTTTTGCGAAACTCAATTTATGATTAATTTAAGATTCGTCACAAGGGAGTCCCGTGAGAAAAAAGATATATTTAAAGTAGTACCCCCCGAACGATGCCTACTGAACCTCAAATTATGGCAAAAATAAGAAAAAATGTATCCTCATGAATGAAAATCATAATTTATCAAAGTTTAATATGCATACAATTTATTAAATTATACGTTTAGTTGTAACGGTAATATTTAGCTTTATAATTAAACATTGTATTGATTTTTGTTATTAAAAAACTTTTTTGAAATTTCGAGTATTGAACCAGGTCTTTTAGATTAATATTTAACAGTCTTATGAATAGCACCACTATAATTTTCTGTGCTACAAATGCAATAGTTGATCTAAAAATTAATAAACTTTTTAAAATGTTCATCTTTTCTGATACTCGAACTGGGAAATTCGGCATGTTAGGCACTCCTTTACCCACTGCACTACAAACACTTTTCCCTCATTAAGCATACAATAAATATTCTTTAAGCGGGGTTTACATTATCTGATTTTTCATCTAATATCACGTCTGACAAATCAAATAGAGAGTCCTACAAAATGATGTGATTGTAAAAAAAAAAACCTTTTATATGTATTTACACTAGGGTGCAAATAATTATTAGAGTTATTTTCTTAACCGATTAAAATTTAAAAATTAATCGATTAATCGGAAAAAATTTTATGTAAATTAAATTTAATTGAAAAAAAACGAACAAAAATAATTTCACAGATAATATTTTGTCAAAATGTTCATTTTTCCTGTCCCCTCTGTTCCATATACAATTTTTTTTTTTAATAAAATTTGCTGGTGCGGGAATCGAACCTGGGTCTAGAGATTGCTCTACCATCTGAGCTATATCGACATGTAATATTTAATAGATAAAAACATAATTGACCTGTTGCCCACAAATTCACTCATAGAAAAAAGTTTGTAGAAAAGTTAGTAAAACTCTTAGTACTTCAATTTAAAAAATTTTTAACAAAGTTTTAGTTAACATTTAAATTTTAGTTAATTTTTTTGCTACCTCCACATTACAAACTTATAAATTTTTTTGCTATTTTTTTTTTGCTGAATTTAGTTACTAATTTTTAACAATGAATTTGCTAACTTTACAGTAGTAGTTACTAATTTTTAACAGAAGATTTGCTAATTTTACAAATTTTTTGTAAACTAAACCACCAATATTGGAGCGCTTGTAAACAGAATGTTAAATGACTCATAAAAATTACTGCATATTTTTAACTCGCTATAAATAATGCAAAAAGTTTTTAAATAAAGCTAAATTGAAATGGTTGAAAATTTGTCCTACTCATAAAATATCTAAATTATTAAAATTTATGAGAAAAGTTTCTATTTATCGTAATACATAAATTTTCAAAGATCAAGGTTTATTTTGGATGAACCATTTTAATATGAAAATTGTGATTAAAAGTATCTCTGGTGGAGCTTTAGAGGTGAAAATGGAAACTCAAATAAATTCGGAAGTACATATCCGATCAGCAAACAATGAAAATCAAAAGAAGGGTCTCTGAAATACATTATATAAAAAAAATATAGAAATTTTTAACTTTTTTTCTTAATTTATTCTTTTAATAAAATATGAAAACAAATACTTCTTTCATCAATTATAAATGGGCATTTAGGCATTGAACAATGCCAATTGAAAAAATTTCAATTAATTGACACATTCAATAAACTGGTCCCAAGTATGTTTTTAAATACACATTTATTTTTTATTTATTAATTTTCATTTCATTTGCTTCTATTTTACCTTTTTCCAGTCCACTAATAATCTGCAAAAGTTTTGTTGATTTCAGAAAATTTTAGCAAAAATTTTGTAGATTTAACAGTTTTTTTTGCTATTTTTATTAAACTACTATTCATCAATTTTTTTTGTTACTTTTAGCACGTTAAATTGTTATTTGCAATTAACAACAATTTAGCTCAAATATTACTAAAATTCTGTAAATTTAACAGTTTTTTTGCTGTTTTCATTTTATTAATATTTAGCAAACTGGTTCTGCTAATATTAGCAGTTTTTTCTGCAGCATCATTTTTAACTAATTTTTAGTAACTTTTTCTGATATTTTTACGGACTTATTTGTATGAGTGTATGCTTACTCGCCAACATACAAAAAATCAAAAAATATGTGGTTACATATATCCTTACCAGTGTTTAAAAAATATTGAGTCTAAAAATAGATTTCAAAAAATTTAGAAAATTATTTTCTATTTGAAATAATGATAAAAAGAAGTAATTATCAGTAACTCATTATTATATGTTTTAAAATAATGCTAAAGGTAAGCGGGTATCATTACTGGTAGTCCAAAAAATAATGATATGTCATTACCGATTCTACACTGGGGTTGTATAATTTTTTGTAAATTTTTTTGAAATATATTTTTAGACTCAATATTCTCAACAGTGGTAAGGATGTTTGTAACCACATATTTTTTGATTTTTTATATGTTTACGAGTAAGCTGACTTGTGCCCGGCAGGTCAATTATATTTTTATCTATAAAATATAACATGTCGAGATACCTCAGATGGTAGAGCTATAGACTGGCAATTTGGAGTCTGAGGTTCGAGTCCCGCACGAGAAAATTTTATTAAAACAAATTTTTACAAAAACAATATATATTTTTTTATAGAACTTATTTTTTTCAAAATGTATTTTTAGAATCAATATTTTTGTGAATACTGGTAAGCACATACGTAACGACATATTTTTGATTTTTCATATGCTGGTGTGTAACTCATTATTTTTCGCGACATCGCCATATAAAGGTAATAAGGAATGGAATAATAAAAGTAACTAGTTACCATTACCAGCTATGTAGTTACATATATCTGGTAATGATTTTCTACACTGGGTATTTGCTGATACCTAAAAATCATAAAATCCATCCTGATAATTTAAAATCGTAGTTATTTTTTTTTTTTCTTACTGTTATTTTACATAAAAAATTCTAAAACCGTCTAAAAATGTTAAAGGGATTTAAATATATGAAACTAAACTCCTTTTTTATGTTTCTTTATTTATTTGTTTTTTTTTTTTGCCAACATATTTAAAATATTGTCAGAAAGTTAAGCATTTCAAAAAATATTTGCAGTATTTAAAAATATGTGCATAAAAATATTAAATATATATAATGTTTTTTTTTTCATTTTGTTTATTTCATCTGTTCATGCAATAAAAGCATTTGACCATAATATTTAATCTAGCAAAAAATTTAATAATGGAATTGGTATAGAAAAAATTTACTAAATAATGTTGGTATTTTGTAGTTAGGGGGAAAAAGTAATTATAACTAACATACGTGCTTAATTTTGCAGAAATTGCAAATTTTTATAAGCACTTTTTTTATATATTAATTTTTTGTTAAGGATTATGTACTGATGTGTTAGTTAAATACGTTTTTAATTTATTTTAGTTATTGCTTCAGACTTCTTGTGAATAATGATGTATAAATTATTATATTATTATAATTAGTTACAGATATGAATGGTGTTTTAGAAAATTTAAAAACATTCATTCAACAAACTGATAATAAACACGATTGTCAGTAGCAAAGTTCTTCTTTTTTCATTAACTCAAAAAAAAAAAAAGTTTCAAGTAAATAAGAACAAATGTAGATAATTTTGCTTGTGAAAAAAAAGAATGTAATAAAGCTTTTATTTTTTGTTTTTTGTTAGATAAAACTCACATTTATACACCCTCTGTTCGATAGGATCATATATACTTTACAAGTATTTCATAGTTTGAAAAATTTCTTTTCCCAGTAATTAGCACTTGATAATCAGGATGCTTCACAATGAATTACTAATTGGCTGAAATAGCAAACATGCTTTTAGCAATAATGTAATTTGAAGTAGAGTATTGAAAATCAAATATGAGGTCTTGTTAACACAATATGGTTTTATGCTACATATGGGAAATTTTTTGCAATTTAATATTCAGTAATGAGGTTTCTCATTCTGTTTGATAATGTAAAAACCAATAAGAGGAATGCCTAATAATGATTGATAGTAAATCTGCCCAAACAATAGAAGAAAAATTCTAGAAGAATGAAACTTTATTAGGAAAGTTGTATGGAAATTTATTAACTTTTTAATTAAAAACGAGTAAAAAACTTAAAGTCGATCATGCCGACTGTATGATACCTTACACCAACTGGTTAAAAGCCAACTAATATCGGGCTCCAAAATTCGTATGTGTTGAAATGGACTTATGTTAAAATTTACCTATAAAATGATAAAAAAAAATTAGAAAAACGGTAAGAAATTGTGATTTTGCCAACACTCAAAGAAAAAAGTCAATAAAGTCAGCAAAAAAGTTTGCTGACTGAGCAGATTTTTAGTCGATAGGGTGCTAGCAGAAAAATTACTTACACCCTAACTGCTGATTTTTAGCAAAGAAGTAGTTAATTCAGCTAAAGTTGTGCTAACATGTATTCGAATGCAAATAAAAATATTTTCAATAAAACTTTTTGCTGAATATTAGTAGACCGAAAAAAACTCTAAAAATGTGAGGAAAATTTAAATTACTGATTTAATTTGCTCAAAATTGAAATCTATAAATTGTGTAGAGTTGTTTTTTAAATTATCATTTCCTTTTCTGTACTACATCTAGACAAGCAACGACATCTTCATCATATATACTCGTATCTGATTCTCGTCTAATTTCAGTAGCAAAATATATTAGTAATATATTATTCAAAACTAGTTTAGTGCTGAAAAAATATAACAAAAAGTTTTATTGAAAACATAATTTCAGTAAAAAAAATTCTGAAAACTATTATTTGCTATAAGTTTCACTATTTTCTCTACTAACTTATTTTTGGATATAGTTTATATGGATAATAGGTCAAACAATGGATCGTTCATATCTGGAATCAAATGCTTTTTTCTTGGGCCCATCTCAGTCAGCGTACCAAATTTCATTAAAATATCTTTGTATTTGGGACCAATTTTTGGTCCCATACTGGTCGTTACTAAAGGGTGGGTATATGTCCAATATTTTTTGGTATCTTCAAATGCATCAGCACAAACTTATTAAACTCTGTCTACTTAGTGGTGTAGGGTATAATTAAATTTTGTTAAATGGACTCAAAAACAATGTTCCCTACGGGGAAAGGGACCGGTCCCAGATGACACGCAGGATAGGTCCCAAGGGGGCGGGGACCGGTCGTTGATCGGTCTTTTTGTTTGAAAGAGATATATCACTTTAACATGGCGTTGTCATTGGAAATGACCAATTGCCACAGTTTAGACACCTTGTGACAGTAAGGTGGTGTGACTAAAAATAGCTTTTCAAATAAACTAATAAAAAATTAAGAATTAAAAATAATCTACTTGGCGTCGAAGTAGGGCTCGATAACACAACCTCCTGCTTGTAAGGCAAACGCTCTACCGTCTGAGCTAATGTTGCTTAAGCGTGATGGCTGGCTGATAGTAAAGTTATATATTTTTCGTTTCTGTTCAAATCAAAAAGAAAAAGAAAAAACAAACACTACAAGCAAATAAAAAAAATTTAAAAGAAAAAAATAGAAAAGAAAACAACACTAACACACACACAAATATAGTGGAAGTGCCTTCAGTATGCCCCCGATGACCGCTCACGGGATAGGTCCTTTAATGTCAGTTGACTCGTTTTTTGCGTTGGTCATAATTAAATTAAAAAATCAATTAAAAATTAGAAAATTACCCCAAAAACTCTGATAATATAAATAAAAATTTTAAAAATTCCCCTTAAGTTAGAAAGAAAGTTAAATGAAATACCAATTGTTAATACTGAAACAGCTTTAGCATTAAATAACGTTGAAAATACAAAACTTAAAACTTCTTAGCAAAAAATTATAGAAATTTAAAATAAGAGCTAAAATAAGCAAATCGTAAAAAAATAAAGTTAAAAATAATTAAAAAAGTCAAAAAAAAAATATTTTTAAAAATATGCCGCGAATTCTTTTTTTTTTATTTCGGTATCGGTCAAGTTTCTTAAAAGCAACAGTGAAAGTAACGAATTAGAAAATAGTTAGAAAATTAATTCATTCTCTTTGGTTCATATTTGTACTAATTTAGTAATATGCCTTCGGTTGACCGGTCACGGGATAGGTTCTTGGAGGGCAATTGACTCCTCATTCCCCGTAGGGTTCTTATTGAATTCATGTCTGAAATAAAATCTGTTGAGATTTTGAAACTTGAAATTATTTCTTATACCCAAGGGAACTCATATATGAATTTTCTTCTTTTTAGGATACCTCTATGTAAATATATACAGTAATTGTAGTTTTTTAAAGCATTTTAAAAGCTCCATTGTGAATTTTTTGAAAATTTTGCTAACAATTTATTTAAAATTTTCGAATTGCACTTCAAGGTTTTCTTAAAAACATCATAGAAAATTATAAATATAATATATAGTCAGTCCTCTTTTAATTTAGCAATGGCATCTAATAAATTTCAAAAAACTAAAATTTTTTGCCAAAAGTTGATCCAAGGGATAAAATTAGTTTTTTTCTGAATTTCAATAAAATAAAAATTCAAGGATATTTTGACTTAAATCGTAAAGGATATATGTATTTTGAAAATTTTATCTACATCGAACAATGTCCCTAGTTTCTTGCCGAGGTCATGTACATGAATTGAACTAAATTGTTAGTTTTTACCAGAGCTTCGAAAAACTTAATTCAATTTAAGCTTAAATCATGAAAAATTAAATTCAGATTTTAAAAATATTCATTTACCATTCCCTTAAACCATTCGTAAAGAATTCATTCATAAGCTTCATTCCCAAAGCTTAAATATGAATTGAATGAATTCCTGACTTGAATCATTCAAATCGCATGTTCATTCACCATTTTACTAATTGAATGAAGAAATTTTATTACCATTCACTTAGTGCATTGTAGTTTGAAACTAACATATAATCAAAACCAAAGCATACAAGCTGTAACAAAGCATACGATACTATTTATTTCTGTTAGATGAATTTTAAACGTTTTTCATTTGTATTCTGCTAATATTTCAGCAATGACATGCAAATTAAAATTTTTCATTTGATTAAGTGAATGAAAACAAATCATTTTTCTTTCACCGTTTTATTAAATGAATTCAGTTAAATTGGGTTTCATTTAGTTAGAATTCAATCAAAATAGAATGAATTGATATAATAAAATAAAAAGTGAATGAAAGAATTAAGCTTTTTAAACCTTTGGTTTTTACATGCAATAAAATGATAACAAGCAATTGTCCAAATTATTACACCTTAAGCGAGGACACTGAATTTAATTTTCTGCGACATGCAAGCGGCTATTGCAATCAGGTTGGACAGACTTGGGGTTTTGTCCCCAAATTTGTTGGTCTTGGGGACAAAAAATTTCATTTGGGGACAAGGGATTTTTTGGGCGATTTAAAAAATGTTTTGGGGATTTTTTGGGGATATTTAAAATCCTTCACAAATTTTGAAGATTATATTAACTTTGTATAGTTTTCAGAAAATATCAGTCAAGTTTAGTAGGTTTGAGGTTAAGAAGAAGAATAAACCTTCCTCAAAAGATCTAGTTTCTGCCCTTTTATGGACAGGCTTCATCAGTGATCTTCCATTAAATTGTATTATTGTTTATATTTTTATTGTCAGATTGTCTCTATATGAATAATTTTAGAAGTGATCAAACAGACATATACAAACATTCTGCTTCAGATTCTCTCTACCTATTTCCTCCGTGTCACCTTTTCACAAATATTGCCACATTGACGTATGGTTTGTACGTACAAGTGCAGGCAATTTGTGTATATTGGAGACGGACAGCCAACAGGGCATTGTTTTTTTTTCTATAGTAAAGTGTTGTTTTTTCAAACGCGTCGTATAGACCAAATACAATTAATATTGTCATTAATATGTATTTTTATTAATTCTAATTTAGTTTGTTCGTAAAAAAAAGTAACAAATTCACCATTTTATGGATTTTCTATATCACTTTAAAGCTTTTAAACACAAATAAATCCTTTTTGCCTGAGAGTTTTATATGATTAATGTCTCAGAATCCAAAATATTGTTTTACAGAAAAACATCATAAACATCATATCGAATTATCTAAAAATTCTTTAAAAGATTCCTTAAATTCTTGAAAATTTCAAAATAAATTATATTTAGGGTACGATTGGTTTGTTTAAATAATTTTATAAAAATTTAATGTTTTCTTCATAAAAGTCCCAAAATTCTGAGAATTTTGCTAGATATTTATACAAAAGCAATCCAAGAATTTTTAAAAACAAATATTGTTAGTGCTATTTTTTATATTTAATTGTAGTTTTTATGCTGATAATGTTAATTTTAAGCAAATTAAATTATCTCTACTAACTTTTCCAACATTTTTTCTAGTTGGGGATTTTTTTGGGATATTTTTAGATTTGTTTGGGGACAACGAAAAAAGTATCTGGCAAGCCTGATTGCAATGATGCCTGCCATCAAATGTCACTTTCCATTTTAGTTTTAATTTTGCAATAAAAAAATAACAGAACATTGGATATAAATGAATAGGAAAGATTTTGTTAACTATTTATTATTTGTATATAAAAATTTATGTTTGATAAAATTTTGTGTTTTTCGAAGAAAAATCTATGATAGTTCTTAGCCATGAAATGGTCTAGTGTTCTGCACCACTTCGAACTTGAATCATTTATTGAATTTGAAGATACTGGGTTAAAGAAAAAATCCAAATTAACATTGCAGTGCGCTTGTGATCAAAATAACCCAAAATGTTCAAAAGTTTAAAATACATTGTTCTACATTACAAACATTTAAATTTAGAAGTTTAAGAACAATCAGAAGATCGAAATTAATCCTTATATGCACTGTGTCAAAATAATCTCTGATGCTAACAAAAATCTAAGTTAAAAAGTTTTAAGTGATTTTCCATTAAATTGTCTAATTATTTATATATTATTCCAACATTTTCATTTCTTCATTTGATTATTATTCAACAACCCGTGGGATGAAGGATTCGAACATGTGCCTTGTGAACAATGTGCGAGCACTTCACAAACTCACCCAAGTAAGGCCTTGAATGCAATGTAACTTATTCGTAGTTTTCTTTCCTATTCAGCTTTCTTATATTGTTTGCTTCCAGAAGTGATCAACACAGATACCTACAAATATTTTATTTATAGATTTTTGCCCTGTGGCAAACCCTCTAAATATAGAAGCAAGCCGCCTAACCTAAACTTGAAAACCATACGTAAATATGCTAACATTTTCAAAAACCGAGACTTGGAGGAGATTGGAAGATAAACAAAAATATAAAAGTACTTGTCTGTGTTTATCACTTCTGAATACAAAGAATAAGGGAAAGCTGAATGGGAACCTTGCGGTTGCGGATTCTGTTGCGGTGAGAAAAAACAAATTAAATTACCGTGGCTGCTTTGAGGGTTGTATTTATACATACATTAACATTTTCTTAATACAGATATGTGTGTACACTTAGTGTACGTGTGGAGAGCATCAGGGACGGTCAATGAGGCTTTTCTTTCGATATAAAACAATTTTAAAATTTTTCTCATTTTATTTTCGATCAGATCATTAAATAAAAATGTGAGGCTTAATGAGTTCCAGGCTAATAATGAACATGAAAAACAAAGACTTTTCAAAATAAAAGCTCAATCGTTTCAACTTTTACATCTCTGAACGTCACCTTATAATGGGATTCTATTCCCAAAATATGGCAACATTGAAGAGAGTGTGAGAATGACAATATGAGAAAGAAATTAAATTAAGTTTTAACAATGAGTGTTTTTTTGTTCGGTTTTAAGATCAAATATGACAAATTCCAAATAGAATTCACAATTTATTTTACAACAAATACACTCATAAAAAAAGTTCGTACAAAAGTCTGTTTTGTCTGTTATTTTCTCTAAAAAAGCCCGTATAAATAAGTAAAACTTCTGCTAAATAACAGGAAATAGTACATGTAAAGGGTTCTTCAATAAGAGCGCTACAAAAGTTATTTTAAATACAACAAAAACGGTTTTGGATATCAATGCAATTCTTTATTCCTGTGAAAGTACGTTCGATGCCATTATGTATGGAAATCGATCTCTTTTGCATGGCCACTACGGGCACGCTTGCAGAAGTCCAGACGCTTAACCCAATTTTCGGCGGTTTTCAAGCATAAATCGGCCGATATTCGTACGAAGTTCATCAATCGTCGCTGGCTTGTTGGCATAGACCATAGATTTGACGTAGCCCTACAGGAAATAGTCCAACGGCGTCAAATCGCACGACCGAGGCGGCCAATCGACTGGACCACTTCGTGAGATAACACGGTTTGCAATAAATTGATTGTGACATTCGCTGTGTGGCTTGTGGCGCCGTCCTGTTGGAACCACATGTCCTCCAAGTCCATATCATCCAAAAATATTCGGTTATCATTGAACGGTAGCGATTCCCATTCACAGTAACGTGCCGGTCTTGATCATCACGGAAGAAGTAGGGCCCAATGACGCCGCCGGCCCATAAACCGCACCAAAGTAATTTTTTCAGGATGCAATGATGACTCATGGAATACGTGTGGATTGCTGTCTGACCAATAACGCATATTTTGCTTATTGACGAAGCCATTCATTATGACGACCATAAATTGGACGTAGCGGTCTTAACGTTGAGGCCACTGACTCCGAATTTCGGTAGTAAATTTTAATAATTTCGACTCGTTGTTGGCTCGTATATCTCTCCATCATGAAATGACAAACCTTACTGAAGAGAAATGTCAAAAGAGCAGCAAGAAATATGGCGTCGTTTGCTGTCCCTATCTTTCTACTTTAGCGTCCCTGTTGAGAACCCTTTATTTGCGCCAGCACAATTTTGACCTATTTGTACAGGATTTTTTTTATTAGTGTAGAGAAAAAACTTATGAAAAGCTTTCCTAGAACCAATGGTTGACAATTAATGCATTTTTAAGTGCTACCAAGCACTATCATCAGATTGTCTCAATAGGTTATAACGTAGATTTTAGTTATTGTATTTAAAGTATTTTGTGTTTAAAGTGAAAAACGTTTCGAGAAGTAAACTCAAACATTTTTACTTAGTTATTTTATGTACTACAACGAAAATCACATGTATTTTTACAAATCTATTATTTTTCCCCTATGTTATAGTTGTTGCTATAACTAAAGTTCCTTCGGTAGTAAACCAAGTGTTGTGTTTAACATTAAAGCTTTTAATTCTACTTTTAATTGAAAGAGAATCCGCAGTGTGCTTTTTAAGTGCCAAATCTCTACATAAAAGGAATAAACGCAGAAGAAGCTGCAAGTTTGTATCCATGCGCCGCTCCAGCAATTAATTAATCAGCAAAAAATCATACGCCACAGTGCCCAACCCAATATGTTTGTATACGGTGGCGTATGATTTTTCCCCTTATATTAATTGCTGGAGCCGCGCATGTTGTATCCTTACTCTAGTAAATAAAACTACGAATTAGTTACATTGGATTAAAGTCCTTACCAGAGTGCGAACGGTAAACGGTTAAAAATATCATAAAAATTTTATATTTCGTATCTGAGTATCTGAATTCAAATGTAATATGAAAATTATTTTTAATTGAATAATTTCGGAAAATTTAATTTTTTTTCTTTACTCTTTAAATTTAACCCATTTTGACTTCTGCTCAAATTTCAACGAGTTATTGGTGAATGAAGATCTCATATGATCGAAATGAAATTTGGCGCATACAGTATGCTCAATTAGGAATAAATTTTCCGTATACGAACCAGATTGAAATCGAAAATTTATATTTTTCACTACACCCTAATACATATGATAGAGTTTCTGACGTATTGACAAAATGAGTTTTACATACAAACAATAAAATAATCAATAACTTTATAATCAACGAGTTAACCAACATCAATTACATTTTATGTAGCGCAGAGAGAAAACGAAATTTATGTTTAGAATCACTTTTTAAAATATCCCTGATAATAACCATTTTGTTTTAACAAATTTTCAAATTACTGCATTGTATTCTAATAACAGTTTCCTTAAAAGCCCTGTATTATCATTGAAAATAACAAATGTGATGATTTTTTTAATTGTTAAGTGTTCTTCACCACTACTTTTACAATATTTCTGCATAAGTTTTTTTTTTAATTTCTCTGTGCATATTATTATAAGTAATTTTAATTTCTCACTAAAACCATAAAACTAATGGAATCCATTAGTAAAATCCCTCGCAATTTGTGCAACAGCATAGCTAGATTGTTTTTCCACTACCATCAACAATGATGATGATAGTGATAGCAAAGATGTGATGATTATGATGTTGTTGAAGGCATGCATTTGCATGCTTCATCGGTATCAACAGAAACAACAAAATGTAAAAGATCTATGAGATGAGATGCGTAGTTGTCGTCATCGTCATTCTCCATCTAATGACAATTCATAGCAAACACCACAAGTGGCCAAAAAGGCTGAACACACTGCCACCATTCGTTCACTCATGAATAATGCAACATTTTTTTGTTGCTGTTAGTGTTGTTGTTAAGCTGCATTTATGGTAATGCTATGAATTGTTTGGTCATTCACGGTGTCACATCTATGGTGAATGTCAGTTACAAATTATTTTCTTTTTACTCTTCCATTCGTTATTTTGTATAAACCAACATTTGAGGCTGGTTCAATGGATCCAACCATGATGATGAGGTTTTTGGTTAGGATGGAAGTTTTTTTTATTTATGTTGGCTGCAACACCGCGTATAAAAAAGTATTTTGAAGTTTCATCATTTGCATGCATCAACACTTTAGAAATTCTACAAAAAAAAAAAAATATTTTGTATATATTTCCTTTTTTCCTATAAACCTTTAAAAGGTTTGTGGTTAGGGATATATATTTTTTTCAAGAATCCTTAATCCTTTGATGGAAAAATTGTAAGTAATTATGTTAATGCAAAATTTGTGTTGTTTTAGTAATTTTCTCGCTACCTATAGAATACCCAATTGCAAATTTTATCCTTTATATGGAATTATACATTAGTTTGAAAATCACTATTATGGTGGTTTTTTAAAACATCTTGATAATGCTGATAATTTTAAAATTTGATTTTTTAAAGAATCGTTAATGCTCTAATCTTTTATTCTTAAGATTATAATGGGGGGGGGGGCATATTTATGTTGATGTAAAACTCGCTTAGTTTTAGAAGTTTTTTCGCTACAATTTGAAAAGCGTAGCGTTTTTTCGAGACATAAGTTCAGAAATCACTATCAACATGTTTATTCCAAAAATCTTGAATCTTGAAGATAATTTTGTTGTTACATTTGACTATATTATCAGATATTTTAAAAATATTTCTACTGGGTTTTAGAAGTAATAGTACACTCAAAAAGTTTATCTGTATACGAGTAATTTGCTGAAAATGACAGCTGAAACAAAAGTACACTCATCGAAATAAATCTGTAAAAAATAGCAGAAAAATTTACTAAAATTTAGTTAAAAACGATGCTGCAAAAAAACTGCAAATTTTTTTCCCTAAATATTTACTAGTAAAATTAGAACAGCAAAGTTTAAACTGTTGAATTGAAAATAGCAAATTATACTGGAAATCTGGAAAAAATTTTGCTAAATATAGTAGACTAAAAATTACAAATATAAATTCTTATATCTACAAAATTTTTGCTATTTTTAAGCTACATTTAGTTGAATGAATATGGCAGTCTATCCTGCTACAATTAGCAGAAATATTTGTTAAAAAATTATAAACTACTGTTTATAAGGAAGGCTCGATTTTTATTTGAATTAAAAAAAAATCCAAAACACTTTGAAAATTTTAAATTTTTTGGTGATTTTTTAGGCTACAATTGGAAAATAGCAAATTAGCCTGCTAAAATCAGCAAAAAAATTTTACAAATAATTGATTTGTAAAATTTATTTGCTGATTTGAGCAGGCTAATTTGCTATTTTCCATTAACAAAAATATAACTCCAATGTAACTAAAATCCTGTACATTAAACAGTTGTATTTTTGCTGTTCCTTCCCTGTGGGAAAAGGGACCGGTCACCGGAAACGTCACGTGACCGGTCCTTGGGGACGAGAACCAGTATCTTTTTCATGGGTTTTTCTATTTTCCATTATATTTACCCAGCAAAAACAGACATTACCGAGTAATTAAGCGAGTAAGTAGCACACAAAGGGTTTCACTACTTACCAGGCTATTTACTCGCAACATTACTTTTGTTCGCGATGTCCAAAAATTCATGGATGGTCATTACCCTCTCGCTTACAAAAAAAGTGCGAATAACGAGTTAGAAGAAAACATTTTTTACCTTGGAAAATTTCCTATTTAGTTCAAAACAAATTTATAAATAAAATATTAATATAAAAAAGACTTAATCAGTACTTATTTAATCAATTACCAGTAAGTGATTACTTTGCAAGAATATATAAGTACTTCTATAACTTATTATCGGTAAGTCATTATTTTGTATTTTAAAGTAATGCAAAAGGTAATGACCTATCATTACTTGGTAATCCGTATGGTAATGATCTGTCAATACCATGTTTTTGCTGGGTAACTTTAATCAAGATAATTAAATTAAAATATTAGGATTAATGCGTCCGAAACCAATAATGACCTTGAAGAAAGGGGATTTCTCAAAAAACTTAACTTTTCCATTTCTGTACACCACCGAAGGGTGGAATTACTTTTCAAAAATAATGGCAACATTGCAGAGAGAGTGAACATTTTAAATGAGAAAAAACGCAGAGCAATTTATTTAAGTTTTAATTTAGTGCGGATTTGCAGTGCGTTTTTTAATATCAAATCTACATACAAAAAGAAAGAAATGCAGCCGCAAGTTTGTATCTCTTCATTTATGCATTTTTATTTTGTTCTCAGTAGCAAGAAACACTAGAACAAAACCAGTTACGTACTAACTTAAATCAGCCAGGTAACTGGTACGAACTGTAGAATTCAACATGGAAATGTCATAAGAATGGCACATTATGACCTACATATTATAAAATATTTTTCACTTTTCATGATTGTGCAATAAGAATCAAATGCGTTTTGATTTTTTCCCTGTTTATATGACATACACATTGGCAATTTTTTTCCACAATACCAAAAGTTGCACAAGAATATTAATTAGTGTATGGCCAGCTTTAGGTACCTAAAATCACTGCGCTATAAATTTCCAAAAATTAAATTGGCTTGAATTTGTTTTACTATATAATTTCTAAAATTAGATTATTTTTTAGAATTTATAAACTAGCCGAAAAAATCGCCATAGAATAAAATTTGGTATGGTTGTAAAAATCAGGCTTTTTTTAAATCAAAGCAAATTTTCCGCTGTAACGCTTTTTTCAACTAGCTTCTTGCATACTGAACCTTTCGAAATATTCGATCATAGCTGGAAAATATGGCTTAAGGACAATCTCAGCAGCGCAGTTTAAATGTCAAGTCAGCAGGCGCAGACATTTACATTAAATAAATAATAAAAGTCGCTTCATCCGGAACGGCAAGGTCGTCAAATGGCAAATAATTTTGGCAAGCGAAATGAGAGGTAAGCAGGGGTTCTAGGGAGTCATTTTTTCTTGGCATAACCATTATTAGGTCAGAGATTATGAAAATAGCTAAATCTTCAACATCGCTTCGGCAGAAAATGTATGGTCCTCAAAGGCTTAAGCGACGCTGACAAACTGCCTATTTGTCATCATAATGATCACAGGCACTTATTGTTAACTCGTATAAAAAAATATTAATAAAAAAATATTTTTGTCATGACAGAGATTTGAACCGCGAACTTCAAAACTAAAAACACATCAATGTCTGAGCGTCTAGACATTTACACCATAACCGATCTAAAACTCGAATGTACCTAATTTGAATCTAAAAGAAATATCAATTTTGAAAGGAACATTCAAAAAAAATTAATATAATTTAAATTTGCTTCCAGAAAGATTCAAATAAAATTTAAGGTTTGTATTTAAAAAATGGAATATAGGAAACTTTTTAAAAATATGTGTATTGTTATAGTTTAGGTGAATGGGCAAGGCGATAAACTAACAAACAGAAGCCCTCTTGTTCGAGGCTTAGTGAGTCTGACAACAATTGAAATGAAAAACTTTGAAATTTTTAATAGAAGAGAACTAACTGCAAGCAGAAGAAAGATAAGAAAGAATGAGCATTGTAGGTATGAAGGATAAAAAAACGACAACTCGACAACTTACTGACCCGTGTTGGAAATGTCAGTGACGACTTTCTAAAGATTGTCGTGATGATATTTTTATATTTTTATGAAAATGTAAGCAGTGTACTTTATGTATTTTTTATGGAAGAGGATTAGCAAGTCACCAATGACAGCGACATATCGCTAAGACGTCATGAAGACGTCTTCACGAAATTTCCACTTAGGTGTGGATGGGCAGTTGTTCAAAACAATCTAGTGGTAAAACCACGAACGTAAAAATAAGAACTATTAGAATATCTTTTAATTATAACAAATATAGCAAAAATTTAACTTTTAAAAAGCGAATTAACTCCCAAAAAACAAATAATAATTAAAAAATCTCCAAACAATTTTAATTTTGTAGTTTATTTCATAATGAAGTAATCTCCAAATTTTAAGATAAAACAAGTCCCAAAAAATTAAATAACCCACAAACATTGTTACGTCATTTCTTTGGGGGGCTGATGCCACTTTGAACATTTTCCACGAACTTTTTATAAAACAACTGATATTCCAATGATATAAAGAGTTTTTCAACAGGGACGCTACAAAAATAGAAAGACAGGGACAGCAAACGACGCCATATTTCTTGCCGGTCTTTTGACATTTCTCTTCAGCGCGGTTTGCCATTTCATGATGGAAAGATATACGAGCCAACAACGAGTCGAAATTATTAAAATTTACTACCGAAATTCGGATTCAGTGGCATCAACGTTAAGAGCGCTACGTCCAATTTATGGTCGTCATAACCGTCCTAGCAGATCAACAATTGAGCGTTTAGTGTAAAAATTTTAATTAATTAATTTTAAAGAAGTGCCCGTAGTGTCGAGAATATTGCTGCGGCTGAGGCTTCAGTTGAAGAAAGCCCAAATGTGTCTCTCACACGTCGTTCTCAAGGGTTGGGCATCTCCGTGACGTCGTTGTGGCGAATTTTGCGAAAAGATCTTGGCCTACATCCTAACAAGATCAAATTGACGCAAGAACTGAAGCCGCTTGACCACCAGAAGCGTCGTATGTTCGTGGGCTGAGCAATAACTTGAAAATGATTCGGATTTTCATCGAAAAATCATCTTCAGCGATGAGGCTCATTTCTGGCTGAATGGCTTCGTCAATAATTAAAATATGCGTTATTGGTCAGACAGCAATCCACACGTACTCCATGAGTCATCATTGCATCCCGAAAAAATTACGGTTTGGTGCGGTTTATGGGCCGGCGGCGTCATTGGGCCGTACTTTTTCTGTGATGATCAAGACCGGCACGTTACTGTGAATGGGAATCGCTACCGTTCAATGATAACAGAATATATTTGGCCCCAATTGGATGATATGGACTTGGAGGACACAGGACGGCGCCACAAGCCACACAGCGAATGTCACAATCAATTTATTGCAAATGCAAACCAAGTTTGGAGAACGTGTTATCTCACGAAATGGTCCAGTCGATTGGCCGCCTCGGTCGTGCGATTTGACGCCGTTGGACTATTTCCTGTGGGGCTACGTCAAACCTGTGGTCTATGCTAACAAGAAAGCGACGATTGATGAACTTCGTACGAATATCGAACGTGAAATTGCAACAGTATCGGCCGATTTATGCTTGAAAACCGTCGAAAATAGGGTTCAGCGTCTGGACTTCTGCAAGCGTGCCCGTGGTGACCATGCAAAAGAGATCGATTTCCATACATAATGGCATCGAACGTACTTTCACAGGAATAAAGAATTTCATTGATATCCAAAACCGATTTTGTTTTATTTAGCGCTCTTATTGAAAAACCCTTTATATGTACGTGTAGTGTAATCAGCAAACTCAAATCTATTCAATTTGTAGAGGTGGATAATTTTTATTTAGGTTGTTCACAAGGGGTGTGCTATCTGTTGTATCGTTGGCTTGTCCTAACAAAAAACAGAGTTGTTAACATTTTTATTTGGCTTTAGCAATTATTTCCTATTGATTTTTCTCTCTGTTAGCATACCTAAACCTAGGACACTAATCATACGTAAGAATGTTTGTATTGCGATATTCTCAAATGCCGTATTTTTTCAATTTAAATTTTAACAACTCTGTTTCTTGTTAGAACAATACAACGATACAACAGATATCACACTCCTTGTGAACAACCTTGTTGTTTAGTTTGAAACAAAAATATTATTGAAATTACTTTTTTCGCTTTTTATGAAAATTACAAATAATTTTAATTAAAATCCTCCAATTTTTTCAAAAAATCTGTCTTTTTTTGCACTTATTGTGAAAAACATTTGCAATTTTTTATAATTTTTTTTTTTTTATTTGTTTACAATAAAACCTTATGCATTATAGTTGGGCATTATGCATTAATGATCCTAATTATTTTTATAACAAGGCATGTCTACTTTACATGTCAATTTTATATTGATACAGTCAGAAAACAAATCCGGAAATAAAAAAAATGCAAACACTTTAATATTCTATTTAATATGATAATCACATTTAAATTTTTAATTTAACAGGATTTTTTTTTTGTGTTCTGTCTAGTTATAATACCAAAATGTTAAAAAAATTCAATTTGAACTAAAAACGAGTGAAAAGGTTAAAGTCGGCCATGCCGACTATACAATACACTACACCAATCTGGTTAAAAGCCAACTAATGATGGATCCGAAATTCGAATGGGTTAAAATGGGACTTGTGTCAAAATTTTCTATAATGTGAGTCAGCGAACCAAATTTCATTAAAATATCTTAATATTTGCGACCTGAAGTTTGTAACTAAGCCAATTTTGGGGGTCTAAACATGGACCGGTGTTAACCTTGGGCTGATATAGGTCGGTGTACCAAATTTCATCAAAATATCTTAATATTTGCGACCTGCAGCGTATAAACAATATAATTTTGGTAGGACCCTTATGTGGGCACTAGGTCTAAACATGGACCGATGTTTACCAAAATCAATAGGCTTCATTCTTGGGCCAACATAGGTCGGTGAACCAAGTTTCATCAAAATATCTTAATATTTACTACCTGTAGAGTGCGCACAAGAATGCATGGACAGACAGAAAGACGGACGGACGGATGGACAGACGGACATCGTTAAATCGAAATAAAAAAAAATTCTGAGCCGATCGATATACTATAAGGTGGGTCTAGGACCAATATTTTTTGGTGTTACAAACATCAGCACAAACTTGTAATACCCTGACCACCTAGTGGTGTAGGGTATAATTAGTTATAAACTTTCAAAATTAGAATACAAGCTTCTCCACTTATTGTCCTACTAACTTTCTTCTATGAATGTATCAGCAATTTCTATGCAAACGTTTTTGATAACACTACTTACTATTTTCTTGAGTGTATCAGCTAATGCTTTTATATTATAGTATTAAAACAACGCTAATCACTTTGTGTGTTAAACCACATCTAATCAAATTAAGTGCATTTATCTAACGTTATATGTATGTAAATGCCTTTGTTTGACTGTTTCAGTAGAAAGTAGTGGTTTGTGTTTTTTTTTTGTTTTCCTTTTAATCAAGGAATCGACCAAAATTCAGTAATGGAAATTGTGTATACATTTTATGTTTTCAATTTTTTTTATTTAATTTAGAATTGTAATAAATATGCACCTGGATTGCCTTTATTATTTAAGCATTTAAGATATTTTATTTATCAAATACGAAAACAAAAAAAAAATGGTTTAATACAAACAGTTGTCCCAAGAAAATTTATATTTGCTAAAGTTAATTCTCACGTTAATTCTTCCCTGGCCAAATCCTTTTGAGGATATGGACAATATTTCAAATTTTCAAAAATCAACCAATCAATACAATTTATTTATTGGTTGCCTTAAGCAGGCTACTGTTGGGGTTTTGAACGAAACCAACAAATAATTTTTATAAAAATAGTAATGCAATATTCAATTTTAATGATAAAAATTAAGCCAACCACACACCTTCAATATTATTGACTAATCTTTTTAAAATCAACCAATCAAGAAAGTACAAAATTTTAGTCTTAAAATATTCCGATTGGTTGATTTTTGAAAACTTGATCAATAATATTGAACGTGTATACATGCTTTAAGGCATTGTTAACAATGTAGAAATTATAAAGTCCATGATATGTTTAAAGTTTTAAGAATATAGGAAGTAGTTTATTTGCAAATGCCTAAGTAAAACAGGCATTTGTATAGTTCAGTTGAGCTTTAGTCAATTATTGTTGTACGTAAAGTAATACGCGTAAAGTTTTAAATACATAAGTGTATCAAAACAAAAGAGTGTGTGGTTAATTTCATTGCAATTGCGGTTTATTTAAAGGAAATAAACCAAAGTTTTTAAAAGGTATACAGGTAACAATATTACTATTCTCTATAATATAACCAAATTTTTGTAAATTCGGAGATTTTACAAAGGAATAATTCCTTTGTATTTATGTTGAAAATAACAATAAATTTATAAAATTTTATTGTATTTTATTCACAAGTCGACAATAAAACCGTATATAAGTTTGTCTTAATTTATTCACTTGTCTAAACAATTTCAATTTAAACATTATTTTCGCGTTACTTATCTGAAAAATAGCCAGGGCTAACATCATATCTTTTGTTAAGCCCTAATAATTGGATATTTGCAGTTAAAATAGCAAATCGAAATGAAATTTTAAATTTGTATGTGATTCTATTGTTTTGTAATTTAAAAACTGATAAGAATAAAATTTAATGTATACTATAATGTAAAACAAATTTTCACACAAGTGTAAAAATGCACTTATCACTTTGGAGATTTTATATGTTGTGCTTTTTTTTCAGTTTGATTTTTGAATACATTACAATAAAATAATAACAATACCCATAGGATTTCAATGGATTGTAAATTTTACAAACTTACAAATGCCACAAAACAACAGCAGAGGAACATATGTTTTTTTTTTTAACATAAAAAACATATAAAATTGTGTTGTTTCGTGCAGCATATTTTTATAATGAAACCCAGCATAATTTTTATGAATGAATATTTTTGAGCCTATACTGAAATATTGGGGATTCACCACAGATGGCGTATCTTTTACACATGGTTTGCGTCTTTAATAACTTATATGACATTTTGAAGGGTAAATATATGTCAATTATTCTCACTTAGTCGTTAAACGAAGGTTTTTTTTTTCTTCGAAAATATCAAATTTTGTGCCAAGAAAGCATTGTTTGGGGAAGTTTGGCTTTAATTCTTCAATTTAAAAAAAAGTACAAAGTGCTTATCCTGAATATGTTCCATCGATTTCAACTTGCGAGAGATGGTTTGTGCGGTTAAAAAGTGGTGATTTTGCCATGGAAGGCCAAGACCGCCCAATTAAGCCAAAAAGTTCGGAGATGATGAATTGGAGGCAATAGGCAATGAAGATTGTTGTCAAATTCAAGATGAGCTTGCAAAATCATTGTTAGTCACTCAAGCAGCAATTCCAAAATGTCTGCATGCAGCAGAATTCATCCAAAAACGAGAATGAATCCTGCTGAAGCCGACAGGCGTTGAAAGACGATCATGGGTGTGCGGAATGCTGCTTGAACGTCATAAAAAGAAGCCGTTCTGGCATCGAGTCATTACTTACGATTAAAAGTGGAAATATTTTGGCAAGAAGACGTATGCAAAGTCCGGCCAAAGAGCCAAATAAACCCCAAAAGCGAATATCCATGGCGCCGAGGTAATGCTCTATATTTAGTGGGACCACAAGGATGCCATCTATTATGAGCTGCTAAAATGGGGCCAACCGATCACAGGTGATCTATATTCGTTTAAAGTGAGCATTGGTCGAAAACCGCCCCGACACTATTTTAGTGTTCTTATTTTATTAGTCAAATAACACACATAATTTTGAAATTTTAAAATTTTTTCAAAAATTACTCATTTTTTAGACGACAACATGAGCCTTCTAAAATTAAAATAATTAGTTACACTAATGGAAAAAAGTCCGTTAAAAAATTTAGTTAAAACTACTAAAAATTAGTTAAAAATGATTCTGCAGAAAAAACTTCTAATTAGCAGATTATATTTGCTATATATTAGTAATATAGGAACAACAAAAATAAAACTGCTAAATGTACAGAATTTTTGTTATATTTGAGTTAAATTTTTGTAAATGGAAAATAGCAAATTAACCTGCTAAAATCAGCAAAAAAATTTGCTGAATAACTAGTAGCCTAAAAAAACAAAAAAAAATATTAAAATTTTCAAAGTTTTTTTTCGATTTTTTTTTTAAATACTAATAAAAATCGAGTCTTTTGAAAACAGCAGTTTATAATTTTTTAGCAAATATTTCTGCTGATTTTAGCAGTACAGACTGCTATTTTCAGACTAAATTTCAACTAAATTTAGCTTAAAAAATTTTGTAGATATAGCAGTTAATTTTTGCTATTTTTAGTCTACTAATATTTAGTAAAATTTTCTGCAGATTTTACAGCACAATTTGTTTTTTTCAATTAACTAAAAGTTAGCTTAAATATAACTAAAATTCTGTAAATTTAACAGTTTTAATTTTGCTGTTCTTATTTTACTAGTATTTAGCAAAAAATTTGCTAATTTTAGCAGTTTTTTCTGCAGCATTATTTTTAACTAATTTTTAGTAACTTTTTCTGCTATTTTTACAGCTTTATTTCTATGAGGTTATTTAAAACATGGACATAAAGATCAAAGCCAATTGTAAAATAATTTATTAGTGTTGTATTTATAAACATTTTTGACTTTAAGTGGATAAAAATGCATTCGCACAATATACAATAATACAATAAATGAAATATATAATGAAAACTGAAGCCACTCTCGAACGCATTATATTATGTTTTAAAGTACACTCATAAAAAAAAGTTAGTACAAAAGTCTGTTAAACGCGTTCTGATTAAGTTGAACTAATTTTTCTGTTATTTTCTCTAAAAAGCCCGTACAAATAGGTAAAAATTCTTCTAAATTAACAGAAAATAGTACATGTATTTGCGCCAGCATAATTTTGACCTATTTGTACGGGATTTTTTTTATTATTGTAATGAAAAACGTAAGTGACCAATTTTTTTTTTTTTTTTTTTTTTTTTTTTTTACAAATAAAGAGGCATTATTATTAGTAATCAAAAGCATTATGATTACCGTTTTCACACTGCGTGGATTTACTGTGTCTCCAGCAGTTGTTTTTTGTACTAAATTATAAATAAGACTACTTTAACAAATTTAATTCTACTTTTCTGATTTGAAATCAAAAAAGATGTTTTATTTATTTTTAACATCATAGGTAAAATAAAGTTTTCACCATATTGGTGATCTCTCAGCGTAACTTTATGTTATTGTCAAAAGTATTCGAACTACAAGAAGTAAAAAATACAAAAAAGAAAAAATAACTACTAACTTTTCTTTAACGTTTTCTAATTAAATTTATATTTTGTATAAGTTTTTCTCATATGTCTTGAAGAAAATAAAAATTTAACCAAAAGAAATGCATTCTTTATGCAACATTGTTTTAAGCAAGTGTGAGTGAGTGGGAGAGTAATTGTTAATGTGTCTAACAGTGCATATGTGTGCAAGGTTTCCAGTATTAGTAGACACAATATACGTGCCAGTATAGTTTTTAACACCCTATTGTGGTTAATTTTCTTTGAAAAGTTGCACAGTGGGAAGAAAGATTCAGCTATTCCATTTGGTTATATCCATCTAAACACTTAATATTTGATATGCTTGTAAGATTTTTGGCAGAACTAACCTATTTACTAGATGTCACTACATTTAATCTTTTAATTTGAAATACAATGTTAGCCTTCATTTAAAGAATCTAGTCAAGAGATTAAGCATTTTGTATTTGCCGTCGTAAACATTCATTTCCCGGATATTTTTTTACGCCCACTGTATATTGTCCTTTTATTTAAAGTGTGAGACTATGTATGAGAATATATTGCATTGAATCAAACAGCTGTGTTTAGTTTTTTAGTTTTAGTTTAGTTTTAGTTTAGTTTTTTTAATATTTAATTTTATTTTCATAACTTTTTACTACTTTAGACATTTCTTCTTAAAGTTTTTCTCCCCTTTTTTTGTTCATTGTTCATTTTAGGTTGTTTTGTTCAGTCATTTGTAAGTTTTTAATTAAATTGCTGTCACACATATCTTTTCAAACTGAACAAAATAGAAAAATAAGATTGAACAAAAAAAAAGCAGTAGGACGCTAAAAACAACAAATAATCTTATTATGATTTTTTTTTCTTTTAGCAAACTGCACGTATGTGTGTGTGTGTTGAAAAACTAAAAACTTTCTTTGATATCCAAATAATATCACAATTAGATTTGTTTTCTTCTATGAGTAATACGAACTTTTATTATACGTCTGTAATACAGTTGCAGGAACTTATGTTGATATAAGTGTGGCTGGCAGAGTTTCTCAAATCTAGCAGGGAAGATATTCCAAGTTAATTACTCTGACTTTGCTTAAAAACAAACCAATTGTTCGTTTTCTTATATCGTATTTCTCATATCGAAATTTCTCATTTAACTACCAGATTGAGATCGCCAAAATAATGAAACAGTTTGTTCTTAGAATTCAGCTTTCCATCATACATTCGAATTTCATACAAATCTAAGACAAATCTATCACATGAGATACGTTCTTTAATTTTTAAGGATGTAACTAACTTTTTATTTTGTGTGGTATGCCGTAATTCCGTTAAAATATACTTTTTTATATTTGACAAAAAAAAGTGATATAAATTGAGTTTTTGGAGAAACAATTTCATATTTTTCTAAATATATTCCGATATTTACCGATAACGTAGTATCGCGCTTTCAATCTAGTTTAATATAATTGAATATAACTTTAATATAATTGAATACAACTGTAATATAATTGAATATAAATTGGTTTCTTCGACCAAAACACTGAAATCCTTTGTAAATCGAGGCCAGCTTCGGATATACCACAGAGCAGAATACCTTTAGGCGGATAGATTTTATTTAGTGAAGCTAGCATAGCATAGGCAGAAAACATGAAAATCCCAAAGGCCGGATGAAGAACATTTTAAATTTTTGCCAACGATAATTCGGACATATTAAAGAACCGCTGTGCTCGGACAAGGCTCGGCACACATAAAAACTTTACTGGGATTATGATAGTAAAAATTATGTCGTATTCAAAAACATTAGCAATTCCAAAGAGTATACATAATAAAGAGATTGGGGGACTCTCTATCACTGAGAAAGCATTTGTTCTATTATGTGCTTTGGAACAGGAACATACTCAAACTAATATCACCCAGAAAACATGGCAATACGAAGAAGATTCTCCGAACATATCGCCAGGAAGAAAACATTTATTGCCGTCGATATCAATTTCGTATTCCAGAAGTTTCCTCCGTCGGAAACAACTGTTACACTAAAACAATACTTCCAGGCAATATGAAAGCAATAACTCATATGGAAGATAAAAGGGATATCGCTAAATAAACTCCCGGTACAATAAAAAACGAAGTAATTTTTTCATTATTAAATTTAAGCCTGAAAAACAATATCTGCATACATAATTCATTGACCAACTTATAAATTATTTTGATTTCATCTTAGCCGATTTTTCCCGCGCAATTAATCTTAACTTTTCACGAGTTTATTTCCTATATATCTTTTGATTGTTTTTGTAAAAATTTAGTTGTAATTTTTACCAAAATGATAAAATATTTCGAAAAAATTTTCTTTATCTTCCAAATGATACAAAGATGATATTGCCGAAATATTGTCATAAAAAGTTATGACAAAATATAAAATTTTTGAAATATATTTTTCCAAAATCGTCGAATTATCTTCCAAGTGATAAAAGCAAAACAATTTCAAAGTAAATACTACTTGATTATTTTCATTCAAATGACAAATAGAAGATATCGCTTTAATATCTTCTATGAAGGTATCTTTTAAATGTTTGCAGGGTCATTATGTGCGCTCTTTGTATGACTCAAAACATCGATTGTAACCAGGGATGGAAAATAATAATTTAGTTATAAAAATCAAGTATGGAACTATACTATGGAATTATACTATTCCAACAGATTATGAATTTTAAAAAACCATACGTAAAAAATTGCAAAATAATATCGGAATGCGAAAAAAGGCTTTGGGGTTCAAAAAATTAATTAAAAGATTTACATTCTGCAAACGATGCCAAAATTTTCTTTTTTTGCAACTAACCACCAAACTTTGTTTTATGAAATGGGCATTATACTCCGTAGATTATAAATTTTAAAAACCGCACTTAAAAAATTGCAAAATAATAGAGGAACGCGAAAAAAGACTTTGTGGTAGAAAAAAATAATTAAAAAACCCAATCAGCGATTAGCAGTCTGCAAATGAATACAATGACGCAAACATTTTCCTTTTTGCAAATATTTTTTTGGCGATTTATTTTTTTTTTTTTTTTTGCAACCTAAGCACCAAACTTTTGTGTATAAAATTGGTACTATAGACCCTAGATTATAAATTTAAAAAAACCACACTTAAAAAATTGCAAAATAATCGCGGAAAGCAAAAAAAGGCTTTAGTATAAAAATTAATTAAAAAACTTAATCAGCGATTTACATTCTGCAAACAAATATATTGATGAAAAAATTATCCTTTTTGCAAATTTTGTTGTATGAAATGTGTATTATAGTGCCTAGATTATTAATTAAAAAGAAACGTACTTAAAAAATTGCAAAATAAAAGCGGAATGCAAAAAAATACTTTGTGGTACAAAAAATTAATTAGGAAACGTAATCAGCGATTTAGATTCTGCAAGCAAATATATTGATGCAAAAATTTTCCTTTTTGCAAATTTTATTTTTCGCGATTTTTTTTTGCAACTAGCCACCAAACTTTGTTGTCTGAAATGTATATTATAGCCCCTAGATTATAAATTTAAAAAAACGCACGTAAAGAATTGCAAAATAATAGCGGAATTTGAAAAAAGACTTTATTGTACAAAAATGTAATCCCTAGGTTATATATTAAAAAAAAACCGCACTTAAAAATTGCAAAATGACGGCGGAATTCGAAAAAGGCTTTATGGTACAGAAAATGAATTAAAAGAGGTAATCAGCGATCGACATTCTGCAAGCGAATATATTGTTGCAAAATTTTCGCTTTTTGCAAATGTTTTTTTTCACAATATTAATAATTGCTAATATTTAATTTTTATGTTTTTTAACGAGCCAAAGAGGAAGCTATTTTTTAGTTACTTACATTTTTAAATATGTAAGAGCGATCCAACATTTTTTGGTATAAGAGCCCGATTAAGTGAGCCTTTTCCATCCCTGATTAACCAGTCGGAGTTCGTTCCTGTTCCAAGCCGCCTAATATTTTTTCAAATAAAAAATATTGAGAGAGTTGCAAGGCCATTGGCAATTCCCAAAGGGATATGTCGTTTTTAACTGGGGACTGTGGCTGAAATAATGTCTCAAAATTCTTTTTTTCGTTTGGTAATTACGACCGAAACAATTTCGGACATGTCGTACCCCCATAAACTTTAGCCCCCTGAATTGACTCGCATTGACTTAAACGCAATGCGCGATTTTATATATATCCAAAATTTTTTGGAGCGTACTCATAGACTTCATTTGCATTTGAAGTACGAGATTTGGTAGAAAAAGGCTTGGTTATTTTGCTCAAATCTCAATTTACATTTTAATTTAATTTATTTTAAATGACGACATGTTTGGTAATCTCTTTTCTAAATTACAAATTGCCAGTTTTGTTTCCGATCTTAAGAATTCTTTTTATATATTGTTTTTTTAATTATAACACCCTTCTGTAAAATCTGGAAATTGTTATAATTAAAATTCGATAATTTCTTATGTAAGGGATCACTAAATATTGAAATATTTAGTTTAACTGATTTTGGGACACACGTTTTATGACTGACTACTTGGATTTCTATCCGAATTGAAAAATAAAATTATCAATCTGTTTGTCTTGGCTGTTTCTTTGGCATAATATTTTTTCGTTCAACATAAATTTTCTAGATAAAATGTTTTCCTAATTTAACATGTCTGGTCACGTTTTGTTATTTATGTACATATTTTTGTGTTGCCTCATTCTCCAGTTTATCTCAGTAGCTCTATATCTATCATGCATTTATTGTTTTTTTTTCTATAGTTTCTTTTTTCACATTTAAACAACAAGCATCATTTAAATTCTTTGATATTCTTTCCACTCATAACTTTGTGTGTAGTAATGATTTTGTTTGTTTTTTTTTTGCTCATGAAACCTCAATGTGTATTTGTATCTCATCTGTTTTTATCCCTAAAGTGTCTATGATTGTATGTTTAGTTGCTACTGCTTGCAATTTCTCGTTGTTCCGTTTGGACTTTGTCCAAAATTATTGTATGGCTGCCAGATAATTATCCGTTGATTATTTTGTGGTTTTCCGCTATTGAGCATCTCATCTGTCCGTCCGTCTATTTGTATATTTGTCCATATGGTACGTTGTTACGTTTTAAAATTCCAATGTTGAATGCAACAATTTTTGTCGATTACAATTCTCTGCTGCATTACCAGAGACTACAAAAATTTTACAAACAAATTGTGAACACACACATATAAAATATATTAGGGCCTTTCACCAATCTTCACCAATATTTTCTTTGTATTGTTGCAATGCTCAAAGATGAATATAATTTCTTATGGCCCAAAAGATTTTTGAGATTGTTTTAATATTTTTGGTATGGGGTCGCTGAAATGGATTTTATTCAACAAATTAGGTTGCGAAATATATTTTATGAATTTTTTTCTTTTGTTCTTTGTTTTCACAAAACTGCATAACTAACTACTCAATGGCTTCAGCCAGCTAAAAATATTATTCGTGGTAAAAATTATTATTTTAAGGGTCACTGTGATGTCTTTAAAAGCAACAGTTGAGAATGTTCCGTATTCAAAACCCACTAGTTAAAAAAAAATATAAATGCATAAGCGTAAAATAAAATTTGTTAGATAGGCTCTTACAATACATTTTCTCCATTGATTATATCTTACTTTTGTCACTTTAGAAAAAGTATTTAAAAATGTAAAAAGCTGAAACCGAACTAATATTTTTTTCTTCTATTTCACATCAAATTTAAGCCATTTATTCAAATTTTAAGACCGTCGAATGGGTTTCGGGATGAAATATATTTCGAAGGCCGGACTTAGTTTCCCATGCTTACACTGAAGCACGAGAAAAAAAATTAAAAAACTGTATGATTATTAATCTCATTTTTCGAACAAAATCCAATTCCCCCCATATTCCCCTTTATTCCCCAATAAAATAAAGTCCTCAAAAATCTTTTGGGTCTTATGTCTTCATATTCCGCTTTAAGAGTTGCAAAAATCCAAAAAAAAAATGTTTTTGGTGAAATTCCCTAATATAAATAGTTGTTGGCCATTGATTATATGCTTACAAAAACACATACACTTACACGTTATAATATACCGGTTTAATGCACTAGTGTACGTATACATACCACTACTAAGCAACATATGAGTAGCATTCATATTATAGACACCTCCCTGCAAACATTTCGAAGATATGTTGCCAAGAAAATATTGTAGCGATATCTTCTTCTAAATATCTAAAAGTATCGTGGATCTAACTCTACGCCGATAATTTGGCTATGCAACCCAGAAAAAAGAGATGCCGAAGCAGTAGAAAAAGTACTACAATTGATGATCTAGATGTAGGGTAGAGGGGGGATCCTTCGCCACTTTTTTTTCAAAGCACTGTCATTTCTTAACCCCTAATTATTTTTTAAAAATTACTTTCAAATTGAAGATCTACATATCTTGGCTTTAATTTCTATGATTTTTATTCTAATTATTTGCATATTTTCTACTACTTCTATGATTTACAAAGTAACCCAAATCGGCGTACCTGCCCCAAACCTGGGGGATATTCGCCAAAAGAGCTAGATACAATTTCAACAAAAAAATATTGCTAATACGGCAAAGTCAATGTTTTAATGACTGAAATAAATAATTTAGAATAAGTTCTTTAAGATATGTGATTCTTTTTAATCAATAAATGTCTACTACATTAAAAAAATCATTTAAAACTATAATATAATGATTCTTCAAAATTACAAAAAACTAACATAAAATTAATATTTTTTACACCTTCTAAGCATTTATTAAAATCAGACTATTATTATTTGAAAGATTAGGATCATAGGTCCAACATAATGCAAAATTATTTTTTTATCGCACGATTTGAGGAAGTTATTGCAAAATGTAGCTACTTTCAATTATTTTTTTGGCACCCTAAAAAACACAAAAACACGTCTGTCTACGACCACATGTGATATAAATTCGTCAAAGTCGATGTCAAGGAAAGGTAATTGAAAAATGCACAAAATATATTTTTTACAATTTTTTATCTCCCTTAACTTTGGAGAAAAATGGGATAAGTGTATGTGCCCCACTGGCGAAGGATCCCCCCTCTACCCTACTTGCGTTTTAGCAAAAACACTAATGATTTTAACATTGAGTTGTCATAGGAGAGGAGTACTCCCACTTCAGCATTTTTTCAGTACTTTTTGAACGTGTGTAAAGGAAGCTCTTTTTCACCAATGAAAAGTTAAAAAAAATTCTTCGCAAAAAAAAATTATATTTCATTTATTTTATAAAAGTTTTTTGATTGCCGCCAACGGGTATCGAACTTGGGACCTCACGGTTGCTAGTCTAGCGCTCTACCGCTGAGCTATTCTTGGATATAAAAGTTGAGTGGCATAAAAACACCACTTTGTTACTGCGAGATATTGTTCCTTATTCTCTTCAATAAAAGTACTTATTAAACAAGGGTAAAAGGTACACTCCAATTTAATATTGTTTTCAGAACTATTTTTACAGGTGCATAAAAAACAATTTCTCACCATTTTTTTTATATAAATAATTTTAAAAAATTAAAAAAGTATTGAATTTAAACAAATTAAATATAAATATTAAAAAATAAAATTAATATAATAAAAAAAATTAAAAAATAAAAAAAATATTGGCCCCGCCGGGAATCGAGCCTCTGTTTGGAAATGCCAACTGATACCAAAATCACTTTTTACGATTACTTTCCGAGCAATTACTATTTAGAAGCAATACTTAGTGATTTTTTGAAGGTTGTTCACAAGTAATTCCAAAAAAGCTATAAAAATATACTAACGGATACTTTGGAAGCAACGAAAGAAGTGATTTTTTGAAGTTGTTCAAAATAACTTCTAAAAAAGCAGTAAAAATACACTAACAGATACTTGTGAAGCAGTGAAAAAAGTAGTTTGTAAAGCATTACTTCTCCTTTGTATTGACATGTTTGCCGGGATATCTTTTTTATATGTCTGTCTGTGTGTGTGTTTGTTTTTCTGCTATAGACTGCAGTGTATAGGCCCGGCGGAAGTAAATTATGTCTGTTGGTTGAATTGGAAAATGAGCAAAAGATAATTTTTTTTTTAATGTTTATGTAAGTGTTGGTTTTAAAGAGATTTTAATCTTTAATATTGGTAAAAATCTTTGTTTAATTGTGCAGAAATATTGTGGTTAAATATTTAACAATATAAAATTTTATTAAAATTAATAACACAATATATGTAAGCAATCCGAACATTTTCTACATGAATTATTTTTATTTAACTCAAAGGCCAAGGACAATATAATATAATATTATTTGAAGAAATATTTAACATTTTAAAATTGCTGTGTCATATTTGATTTGTCTAGAAGCGTATTTGTTAAAACGAGCGTATGCCGAAAACACCTAAATAGTTTTAAAAAATTAAAAAAATATTTTTGACGATTGGTTTAGGTACTTCTGTATTCGTTAAAACTGGCTGTATCGAAAATTGATTATAAAAGAAGCCGGGTATAACAAAAATTCACATTTCATATATTTTTACTTGATGTTTCGCAAAAACCAGATAAAATCTAGTTTTCAGTTAATATGAAAATTGTATTGAAAAACTAAATTAATTTTAAGCTCAATCAATTTAAACTACCAAAACTGCCAAAAACTAGTAGTTTTCAAAATTTTTGTTTTTGATTCAAAATTTGTATGAAATTTTAAGTAAATACAAGTAGTTATCCAAAAGCACTAGTCTTTTGATAAGTATAAATGTCTTACACTCAAAAAAATAAGTTAGTATAAAAATTTGTTATACGTCTTGTATATCAAGTATACTAGTATTCAACAATTTTTTTCGTTTTCAGCAAAAGCTTTAGTTACTTTTTTCAGTAATAAACTAAACTTTTGAACTAATGTATTAAATACTTTTTTTATTTTGCTACAAAAATTGTGCTGATGTAGCTTGGACGACAATCCAGATAGACAAAGTGTAGATGTCACAGCTTTTCTGGATGTAATGCAGACAACGGAAAGGATAATAAAAAAAATTCTACACAGTTTTAAGATTTAAATTTTCAGCAATTTAACAAAGTACAATTTCTCTAAAAATTTATTTGAGTTTTTTTTTTCAGTCTAGTAATATTAAGCAAAAAGTTTTATTGATTTTAGGAAGAATTGTTTTCATTTGCAATCGACTAAATGTTAGCAAATACTTTGCTGAGAAATTTTTTTGATAACCCCCTTTGCTGAAATTGCCAACTATTTTACAAGTACTTTCCTGACTAAAAATTTGCTGACACAGCAACATTTTTTGCTGAGTATAATAGTTTTCGGTTGAAAAACTAAAAATGGCCAAAGATTATTAGTTTTTGCCCAGTCTATATACCTTATAGTCATAGATGAGTGTTATATGAAATATAATTTAGTTACAAATGTGATGGTGATTTCTCCATCCAAATAAATCTACTACCACTTAAAATAATCGCAATTCTAGAAGAAAACATCAAAGCTCACATTTGTATGTGATGGGTCCATTTTGCTTGACAACAAAATTAAAGCTTTATGCTGGATATTTATTTTTTTCTTTAAATAATATATTTTTTTACTAAAAATTTTAAAATTCTTATAGAAACTTGTTATTTGCAATAAGTTTTTCCATTTATTGAATAATATTTATACCCTACACCACTATGTGGTCATTATACCCTACACCACTATGTGGTCAGGGTATTATAAGTTTGTGCTGATGTTTGTAACACCAAAAAATATTGGTCGTAGACCCACCTTATAGTATACCGATCGGTTCAGAATTTTTTTTTTTATTTCGATTTAACGATGTCCGTCTGTCCGTCTGTCCGTCCGTCCGTCTGTCTGTCTGTCCATGCAATCTTGTGCGCACTCTACAGGTCGCAGCTATTAAGATATTTTGATGAAATTTGGTACGCAGACCTATGTTGGCCCAAGGACGAACAAGTTTGATTTTTTTGAACATCGGTCCATGTTTAGACCTAGTGCCCATATAAGGGTCCTACCAAAATTATATTGTTTATACGCTGCAGGTCGTAAATATTAAGATATTTTGATGAAATTTGGTACACAGACCTATGTTAGCCCAATAACGCAGCCTATTGATTTTGGTGAACATCGGTCCATGTTTAGACCTAGTGCCCATATAAGGGTCCTACCAAAATTATACTGTTTATACGCTTCAGGTCGTAAATATTAAGATATTTTGATGAAATTTGGTACACAGACCTACATTGGCCCAATAACGCAGCCTGTTGATTTTGGTGAACATCGGTCCATGTTTAGACCTAGTGCCCATATAAGGGTCCTACCAAAATTATAATGTTTATACGCTGCAAGTCGCAAATATTAAGATATTTTGATGAAATTTGGTACACAGGCCTATATTGGCCCAATAACGCAGCCTATTGATTTTGGTGAACATCGGTCTATGTTTAGACCTAGTGCCCATATGTTTATACGCTGCAGGTATTAATATTAAGATGTTTTGATGAAATTTGGTACATAGACCTATGTTGGCCCAAGGACGAAGCCTATTGATTTTGGCGAACATCGGTCCATGTTTAGAACTAGTGCCCATATAAGGGTCCCCCCCCAAAATTATATTGTTTATACGCTGCAGGTCGCAAATATTAAGATATTTTGATGAAATTTGGTACATAGACCTATGTTGGCCCAAGGACGAAGCCTATTGATTTTGGCGAACATCGGTCCATGTTTAGAACTAGTGCCCATATAAGGGTCCCCCCCAAAATTATATTGTTTATACGCTGCAGGTCGCAAATATTAAGCTATTTTGATGAAATTTGGTACATAGACCTATGTTGGCCCAAGGACGAAGCCTATTGATTTTGGTGAACATCGGTCCATGTTTAGAACTAGTGCCCATATAAGGGTCCCCCCAAAATTGGCTTGGTTACAAACTGCAGGTCGCAAATATTAAGATATTTTAATGAAATTTGGTGCGCTGACTCACATTATAGAAAATTTTGACATAAGCCCCATTTTAACCCATTCGAATTTCGGATCCAAACAATACACCAGACTGGTGTAGGGTATTGTATAGTCGGCATGCCCGACTTTAACCTTTTTACTCGTTTTTTTATATTTATGTTGTAGCATATTAGTAGTTAGTACAATATCTATCTATATTTTAGAAAAACATTAAGCTGCTTTGTTGCCACGTCGACTCAAATTGTCAAAAAGGTATTATTGACAATTTATGTACAAAATGTATAAAATGAACCCAAAAAATGTTTGTAAGAGGATAAACAAATATGTTTTGTAGTTATTTATAGTTAGATGTTATGAATGGAATTTTTACGATATTATTGAAAAACTCCAATTCAAGATTTAGAAAAATTTATAACAAATAAAATATTAAAAAAATATTGTAACTAACTAAGGGTGGAACATAATATGAAATGAAATTTTTATAGAATTTTAAATACAATAAGAATAATAGAATACAAAAAGGTAGACATAATTGAATCGATATCGCTAAACTACTGAAGGATTTAATAAAAGACCATTTCTATAGCAAAACTTTGGTATAAAACTCAGTAATTTTAAAGAGACAAAAATTATACAACTATAAGAAAAATGGCAACAACAGAAGTCAGAGGCAACCGTGAAATCGTTGATTTTAAATCGCGTGGAGGGAAAAATGTATTCAGTGTTCGGTCTTGAGCCACGAAACTGTGCATCAAAATCAATCGTTTTTGCCAATAGATATATTTTGGTTGAAGAAAATATCGAAAAGTTTAAAAATTAAAATCTAAACCTAATCTAATCTGGTGCCAAATTTTATTCAATTACAGTTAATTGCATTTAAAATTTTGGTTTGTATCAGATGTGTAACATCCCCTCGTATTACGCTGCCCATATTTTATATATTGCTTAAAAAATTATTTGTATGCTGTTATCGGAAAAAGTAAATAAACACTTCTCACGGACATGTAATCTGCACTCATAGAAAAAAGTCTGTAAAATTTTTAGTTAAAAATAATAACAATTAGTTAAAAATTACTCTTGGAATTAGCAGATTATTTGTGATACGTATTTGTTAGATGGGAATAGCAAAAAACTGATAGACATAAAAAATTTTAGTTATATTTGATTTACATTTTAGTTAATAGAAAAATAACAACTTGATAAAATCAGGAAAAAAAATTTTAACCAAATCATACAAGGAATAAATGTACAGATAAATGCTTTCACTGGCAGTTCCTTGAGAAGTTTACTGGTGACTTGATCAAAGATCTATAATTCAGGGACCGTAGTGGTTAATTTTTTATCATGAATGTCACAAAAAGTTATTTTTTGACTTTTATTTTCTGCGCAAAAGTAAAAGTTAATTTTTTTTTTAATTTTATTTTTCTGAGCAAAGTTAAAGTTATTTTATGACTTTGTTTTTGACCATAAATAAAAGTTATTTTGGACTTTTATTATTTTCAGTCTACTAAGATTTATAAAAATATTCTACGGACTTTACAGTACAATTTGTTATTTTGAATTAACTAAAGCTAACTCAAATGTAACTAAAATTCTTAACAGTTCGATTTTGGATGTTCACTCAGGAAATTCTTCCTATTATCCTTTGGAAAGGGGATAGAGAAGAAATGAAAGGTGGTAAAAGATGAAGCGCTTCAAATCTGGCAACACTGTAATTGCGCGAGATGTTGAATTTTAGAACAGTTGTTGCGCGCCATCTGACGGTGAGTTGGTGAACTTTGTTGAAGCTTTTTAGTTCATATTCCTGTTATATTATTTTACTTCGGTGGGAATACCGAAGGAGGACGCTGCGATATGTATGAGGGATAGAAAAAACTCATACATATTACTATTTTTCATAAATTGATGTTGCCATGGTTGGGGCTCGAACCCGCAACCTCACGTGTAACAGTCCAACGCGCTAACCATTACACCACAGCGTCCATTTTACTAGTATTTAGCAAACAAATCTGCTAACTTCAGCAGTTTTATCAGCAAGGTAATTTTAACTAATTTTTAATAGCATTTTTACTATTTTTACAGATTTATTTCTATGAGCCTAACAAATTGGAAGTAGTGCTTTACAAACTACTTCTTTCACTGCTTCACAAATATCCGTTAGTGTACTGCTTTTTAGAAGTAATTCTGAACAACTTCAAAAATTCACTTCTCTCATTGCCTCTAAAGTAACCGTTAGTATATTATTACAGCTTTTTTAGAATTACTTCTTAACAACATCCAAAAAATTATTGAGTATTGCTTCTAGCATAGTGATTTTGGTATCATTTGGTATATCTAAACAGATGATCTGGGGTTCAATTACTAGAGGGACCATCATTTTTTTAATTCTTTTTTAATTTTTTTAAAGTTTTTTTTAATATTTATAATTAATTTGTTCAAGTTTAAAGTTTTTAGTTTTTCAATTTTTAAAAATATTTCAAATAAAAATGATGAAAAAGAACTGAAAAAATTACTAAATTGCAGTGCACCTTTTCCACTCATTTAGAAAGTACTTTTATTGAAAAAAATAAGGCACAATATCTCGCAATGACAAAGTGGTGTTTTTATGCCAGTCTACTTTATTATCACAGTATAGCTCAGCCGTAGAGAGCTAGACTAGTAATCGCGAGGTCGCAAGTTCGATACCCGGTGGCGGCAATAAAAAAACTTTTGTAAAATAAAAAAAAATGTTTTTTTTTGCGAAGAATTTGTTTTTCACTTTTAATTGGTGAAAAAGAGCTTCCTTTGCACTCGTTTAAAAAGTACTAAAAAAATGTTGAAGTGGGAGTACTCCTCTCCTATGACAACTCAATATTAAAATCATCAGTGTTTATGTTAAAAAAGAAGTACATCTAGATCATCAGTTATAGTGCTTTTTCTACTGCTTCGCAGCTTTTTTTTTTTGCTGGGTTGCTATTAAATTAAAATATAAATTGCAAGTTAATGTGTATTACCGGAAATAAAAGTAAACAATAAACTGTATGAAAAACTAAACAATCTATGGGAATTTACAAGTTTTTTCAATGCAGACTTCATGATTTAGTATTTCTAAAAAGGTTACTGCCCGGATAAAAGATAAAATGTAATATAATTTAATAAGTTCCAACAAATAACCGCTAGGGTAAGTTTTTTTTGGCATTTGCCATTAAATTCCATTTTTACTATTTTCAAATTATTTTGTAAAAATATAATTTTTATGGATCTTTGCCAAAAACGAACCATTTTGAGGATTTTCTTTAGTTTTCATTAAAAAAAATGCAAGAAAATACGGTAAAACGCAACATTTGTATATAATTTTTGGAGAAGATTTAAAAAAAAATATTTTTTTAATGTTGGTAAAAATGAAATTTCGGATTTTTTTTACATCAACGAATATTTCAAACCTTAAAAATTTAACCAAATTACGCGACTGCACTTTAGATGTTCATCTGAAAATCCTTTATTATTTTTTTTTTTTTTTTTGTTAAAAATATTTTACAAACACACCCAGTGTAGAAAATCATTACCAGATATGTGGTTATGTAACTACATACTTGGTAATGGTAACTAGTTACTTTTGTTATTACATTTCTTATTACCTTTATATGGCGATGTCGCGAAAAATAATGAGTTGTCGTTACACACCAGCATACGAGAAATCAAAAAATATATCGTTACCTATGTGCTTACCAGTACTGACAAAAATAATGAGTATAAAAATAGATTTTCAAAAATATAAATTATATAAAAAAAAATATTTTTTATTGTATTTTTTTTGCGGGAATCGAACCTGGGTCTTCAGATTGCCAGTCAACAGCTCTACCATCTGAGCTATATCGACATATAATATTTAATAGATAAAAACATAATTGACCTGCGGCACACAAGTAAGCTTACTCGCCGACATACAAAAAATCAATAAATATGTGGTTACTTATATCCTTACCAGTGTTTAAAAAATATAGAGTCTAAAAATAGATTTCAAAAAATTTTCAAAAAAATCTAGAAAATTATTTTCTATTTGAAATAATGATAAAAATAAGTCATTATCAGTAACTCATTATTATATGTTTTAAAATAATGCAGAAGGTAAGTGGGTGTCATTACTGGTAGTCCAAAAAATAATGATATGTCATTACCGTTTCTACACTGGGATATCATATTAGATATAATTTGCTACAATTTTAGTCGTGATTTATCCATATCGGGACTGCTGCACTTCCTAAGTAATCAATGTCGGATAACTACAGGTTGTTGTTTCATCGCATGTTGTAGCGCTAAAATGTTAACCGGGTTTTTGAAAGTCTAGAATAGGTACTGGCAGTTTATCAGAAGCAGGGCTGAGGGTACCGCTTTATGTACAAAATTCTTTCGCCTATACCTATTTAAATGTAATACCGCACAATTTTTTGTGACACCGTTAGCGGGTGGCACCGAGAAGCTCACCTGGGTCTGGCTATCGCATTGGTTTACCAAACTGCATTGAATTTCTTTGACTACAGCAGGAATTAAAAAAAATATTCACAATATACCTTTGCAAAGGAGGGGGCGGGGGGTTTAACCCCCAAAACACATAGTGCTAGACCTAAAGTTGAAAAATGCCAATACACGTATATTTTTTTTTGTCACCTCTTCCAGAATCAGTAGTCAGAACCTTGTTGTTTTGGAAAAATTTGATTTTATCGCATCTTAGTAATTTAAACGGCATATGAATAGTACTTTTGTCATTATTTGAAAAGAACTTTCTATAAAAATTGTTTTAATTTGCAACTGCAGTTTTAGAATGCAATTTTTGATTATGATTATCTACTTAAGTTTTGTTTTAAAGTATTTCCATTGGAATTACAGGAGATGATATGATATATATATATCTATGTCTTAATATAATTTCATTTATAGAATTAATGTAACTATTTTTACCCGGGTAACTAAAAAATGAAAGGAAACTAAGTTGGTACTTAAGAACAATGAACATAATAAGAAAAATATGTACAAAAAATTCAATGAAAACAAAAACCAACATTGGTTCCTGTACATGATCAAACTTCCGGTTTCCGGATTTTGTGGTTTACTACAAATAAACAGCATGGAAAATATAAGTAAGTAATGATAAAGTTAGCTTTAAGAAAAAAAACAAAAATTAAATAAGTAGGAAGTAATTTAATTTGCCAATGCAATATAATCAAAATTTTATTTCGGCAAGGCGTTAATTTTACATAAAATTTATAGGAATTTCTACTAAAACTGGATCATTTATTTTAGAGACTCGTGGTGAAAACAACGATTTTCAAAAGTGTGCATATTTTAAATTTAAAAATCTAATAATACATTCTAGTATATACAAATCATAAAATATAAGTACATACTACAATTCATGTTTATCTTTTTTTTTTGCATATTGTTATTGGCTCACCCTTCTTTGGAAAATTTGATTTGAAGAGGGCACAAAATTCAATTTTTCTACACGATTTGCTTACAAATTGTTTAAACCCTTGAAATATGTATGCATATTATAAGTACCTTATACTTGTACGAACATACACTCAGAAAAAGCTTTGTTGTCCCAAACGAAATTGATGTCAACAGAATCCCTCAAACGACATTTCGATTATAAAACTCCAAATCGGTTGTTGCAACCCTATTTCGGTTATTACAACCTTACTTAACAGTAGAAGTGAGGTTGTCACAACCAAATTTTAGGTAGTAGTAACCGAACTCTTTACACTGATAATAATCCATGCATAAAATTACGAAAAAATGTCGAAATAACAAAAAATTTCGTAAAATATACGAAAAATGGTTTATTTTACGAAAGTTTTTGTTGTTTTGACATGAATTTCGTATTTTTATGCATGGATTATTATGTGTGTAGTAGGCACCAAATACCGTTAATAAACCATGCTTTTTTCTGTGTGTATATTTATTCCAAATATATAGAAAACAATTCCTCATACAAACTAATTTATTTTGGTTATAAAATACTATATCGATGGTCATATGATGACATTTTATACAGCAAATATTTAACAAAAATTGTACTAATATATTTAGTTAAATATTTCCAAAGATTATTTTAACATAGTGAGTTCAAGTGGAATTTTTATCTCAAGTTATCTCAGTAACTACTAGTCAACCTATGACCTTGAATATGAAAAACTTTTACAGCATACAATCTATATCATGTATTATTTTGTGAAAAATAAAATAAATTTTTACGGACTACATCACATAGAAACAAATATTCAATGATAAAGTACATTCATAAAGCAAATATAAAAAAAGCAATGATAAAGAAAATGTTGTTTAGCATAGAAGGGCACGCTGTTCGAGCGTATATGTATAAGTTTCTGGTTCTAATCTTAACAATACAACACCTTGTTATACAAGAAAATTTTATTAACAAAAAAAAAAATATATATATATATATATACTCCTTTTCCTAGGGATCTTTCTTGTAATGTGGAGATACATTAGTTTGTTTAAATAAAAATTTGAAAAAATTATTAAAGATGATACAAAAAAGTAGGGAAAATTTAATATTTTTCATAACCCCCTGAGTAATATTCACCATAATTTCAATATCATTATTTGTTAGACCTTATACTACAAGATGCACGCAAAGAAAAAACATGGTTGGGATGAGCATATTCGAAGATCATCATATATTTTTGGATTTATGATTGCGACAATCATATTATGAGATACCTTTTTCTATCATAATATGATTCCTTAATTGCTACATAAGGATTCCAAACTGATCCCAATATTATCATATTATACTCATCTGTGTCATACTACGATCCCTATATATTTTTCCCAGCATTCTCTTGAAGGTGAGTGAAAATACTGTGCAGGATTTGATTTATAAAATAGTACATTTATTTATTTATTAATCACTAATTTACAAACTTAAATAATTTAAATTAATTTGAGTTATCTCTTATATATAACTAAAAATAAATTATCGAAATATCTGATAACAGCGCATAGAAAAATATTGTTAAAAATACATTTTTACAATGCATCTTCATGATCATATTATGGTAATGAAGACAATTTGGGATCATATTATGATCATCGGGAATATAATATGATCAGAATGAAAATATTATGATCATTTCGTTGTGCAATTACATTTTTTTTCTTTTAATTTTGCAATCTTTTAAATTTTGTTTTCGTACAAAACTAAAATCTATCACACTTCTTATTATAGACGCTCTGAAACAACATTTTTGCTACGTAGTAAGTACAAAAAATTAAAAAAAATAATTACTTTTTTCACTTAATTTATAACACCAAACACTTTATTGCATAATAAATAATAATTTTATTTGAGGATTGCTTGACAATCTATATCTCTCTAGACCTCTTGGATAGAGCGAGTTTTGTCTTCCAAAAACAATGTCGCTGTTAAAATGAATACCAATTAGATATTTTTCTATTTTAAGTATTTTTTTATTATTTATTTTAGTGTTTCTTACAACTTCTTTTCAACTTTCAATCTTAAACAAGACTGACGCTAACTGATAGATGACGCTCTTCAAAAAAATATACTGATCATCTCATGGTTGTCAAAACTATACCAATGATTGTAAATATGATCTCTCTCAACTCAGATAATAATATGATTGCAATTCGAAGAGAGGAATATGATTGTCCAGATATAATATGATTCTAGACGAAAGAAATAATACGATAACCGAAAAAAAGAGAGATTTGAACTATAAAATAATTATAGGCGACCATATCATTTGTAAAGTATGATTAATACATTAATAATTTGATTGCAACAACCATGTATGGCAGTAGTGACATAGTTTGGCAGCTGTGATCATATTGCAACCATATCTTTTCTCTGCGTGTGGAAAGGGTATAATAAGCTTGTGCTGATATTTATAATAATTAAAAATATTGGGACGTTTTTAGCAATTTGAAATTTTGTTGTGACGTACAATGTTCCCGTAAGCACTTTTTTTTTTAGCAAATCTTACATATTTCAGGCCACAATTTTTAACCGATTTTCAAATTTTTTTGTTTATTTTAGTCTGCATAAAGCTGTCATGGCCGATTTTTTAATTTAATTGTCTAAACTTTTTTTTGTGAATGTAACAAAAAAAATTTTTTTTTTGATTTTACATACGAAGGAATCTGGTTATTTGTACCAAATAATTAAATGTCCAGATCAAGTTGTACAAGCAATATTATAATTACTTATCATCCTCAACATTGTTCTTTGTTAGAGCTGTGAAATTGGGGAATTCTTTATCTAATCAAATCAAATCCAACCCCCGTGAATTGTTTTTAAAAATGGTAGTTAGGAATTTGTTCAAAGATTAATTGTTTATGTTGTTCATTCTATAGTATTTTTATTGTTTATTTTCAAGTCGTTATGTATTTTATTTAAGCATTTAATCACAGTGACTTAAAATATTTAAGGTGCTTTAAGAGGCTCTAAGTCTTATTTGTATCAATGAATTGAAAATAAATTCAAAGTAAATTAAAAATTGGAAATTTTTTTTTTCAGAAAAACCAGAAATATTAGGGATATTTAAATAATATGTGCCTTCAATTGAAGGTCTGTCGGTACCCCGAACAAAAAAGTTTTTTTTTTCTCTTATGATTAATTGAATTATCAAAAATTGTCATTTGTTTTCTTTTATCTTTCTTATTGGGTATTATATTACACTCGATCTTTTTTCTTTGAAAACTGCTGGTTCCTTATTAAACGTCACATTTTCAAAAACTTTAAATATTTTTTAAAAAATTTTTTTAAAGAGAGATGGAAAGTTTTTTTAAAATACCCAGGTGAAAATGTTCATATATATGTAGCATATATGTTTAATGTATAATCATATATGAACATATATGTTATGTATGGAAGCATATATGGGTAAATACATTCAAATGTATGAATCCATATATGATAATATACTGCAACTATTGGTCCATATATTGGTTCATATATTCCATATATCTTCATATATGAATTCATATATTATTCCATATATGGGTAATGTTTTAAGTTTTTTTTTGTCATGGGGGTAATTACGTGAGCGGATTCAAAAAATATTGAAATACAATACATTTGATAATTTCTTAAATACAATTGGCAACTTCTAAAATACAATTGCCAGTTTCTGAAATACACTTGATTATTTGTAAAATACACACAGAAAATAAATTGGTTGGAATTCTATCGGAACCAACGAAATTTGTTCATTATTCAATAATTTTAATTGCAGTTATTTAAAATTCATCATCAGGAAAGTTATATTTATTTGTGAACAGAAAATATATATGATGAACAAAAACACTGCCACATTATCCAAAATATTGGCTTTTCTAACCAATATTGAAAAAATACTAACTTCCACATTACCTTCAATACCAACAACCACTTATTTATCGAAGATTTAGTCATTTGAATAAAATATCGGCAGCAACAATTTAGTATCAATTGTGTTTCAATAAAATCGATTACTCTATCCAAAGTATTTGTTTTTCCAATCAATTTAAAATTTTTTTTTCAACTTTAGTAGCTTTAACTATTAATTTCCATTATTTTGGTAATTGTAATAATATATTGAGACAAGGAACAGAAATTTTATTTATCATAATAAAATTTTGGAATATATCATATTTTTTCGTTTCATACATATGCGAGTTTAAATTCTAAGTTAGACAACAACTAAACGTAAGTATCTGTGGCGCAGAAGGTAGAGACACAGCCTGATAGCCTTAGAGATTCGAGTTCAAACCTCAACCAAGGCATTACTTTTTTTTTATTGATTCAAATTAAAACACACAATTGATTTTCTGTTGGGAATATAATTTTATTGAAAAACAAAATATTAAAATTTTGAACCTGAAGAAATTCAAATTTGAATCTTGACAGAAAAAATTTATGTCGAGTTTAGCCTAGAGGAAAAGCAATGGGCTGACAAACGGAAGGTCGCCGGTTCAATACCGTTTCGCGATATAAATTTTTTTTTAATTTTTTTTTTATTCAAATTAAAAGACACAACTCATTTTCTGTTGTTGATATAATTTTATTTATAGACAAAATATTCAAACCTGAAGAAATTGAAATTTGACTAAAAAAATTTAAATAGAGCCTAGCTTAGAGGGAAAGCAATGGCCTGACAAGCGGAGGGTCGCCGGTTCGATCACAGTTAGCGACATAAAAAAATTTTAATTTTTATATAAATTTTGTGGAACATGTTTTTTCTATTTATAGACTTTATAATCCACAAACATTAAAGTAATCTATTAACACAACAAAAATTCAAAAATTGTAAATAATTTTCGGTAGTTACAATGGTATTAAAAATAAATAATAGTGATTGTACCTGGAACTACAAAAATTCGGTTGGCGAAAAATTCGGTTGGAACTACGTATCTGTTTTCTGTGTCTACATTTGATAATTTCTGAAATGCAATTGCGAATTTCTGAAATACAATTAATAAATTTCTGAAATACAATTCATAATTTCTGAAATACAATTGATAGTTTCTGATATACAATTGATAAATATGAAAATCAATTGATAATAAGCAATTATAAAACTATGCGGCCCTATGCTCCTTGCAGGAGTAAAAGGAACAAATATATATATAATTATAAAACTGGAAATAAATTGATTATTTCTGAAATATAATTGGTAAATCTGAAAAACAATTCATAACTTCTACAATACAGTTGATGAAACTGAAATTCAATTGATTATTTCTGAAATACAATTGATAAATCTGAAAAACAATTGATAACTTCTGAAATATAATGATAAATTTTGAAATACAATTGAAAATGTTGCAGTAAGATAAAAACAGCAAAAGTAAAACTGCTAAATTTATTTATAAAAAACAAAAAACGAAAAAGAAACTTTGAAAATTTTAAATTTTATGTGATGTTTTTTGTCTAATACTACAATTTAATTTTATTTCCTAATCACTGAAATTTAGCTCAAATTTTGTAAATATATTAAACACTTTTATTTTTGCTGTTCCTATCTTATTTATATTTAGCAAAAATACTCTGCTAATTCAGCAGTTTTTTATTTTGAACTAATTTTAGTAGCTTTAACTCAAATTTTTACACACTTTTTTCTATTAGTGTATAAACAATCATTAAATAATCAAAAAAACAGTTATAAAATAATTTCTAAACTTGAAGTAAAATGTTTATGTCCATTAAAAATGTCATAATTTCATTCAAATGTACAAATTCATCAGTAAGAACTGTAATATTTACATTTAATTTAAATAAAAAAAGCAATATTTTTATTAAAAAATAAAAAGAAATGTATATGAACATTCATATATCTCCATATATGGCCATATACCCTCAAATTTCGGATCCGAACCCATATATGTGTGCCATATATGACCATATATGAACATTTTCACCTGGGTAGGTGAATTTATTTAATATATTCACTGAAATTTTTAAGTAGTTTACTGTTTTCAATTTAATAAAAAAAATTTCAGCTTAGTTAAAACCAAAGGAACATACATTTATTTTTCATATACATTTTTTTTCAATTTACTACCACTTAATGATTTTTTTCTAGTTTCATTTATTTTTCTCATTTGTTTAAAATGTTATAAACATTTATCCACAAAATGTAAATTTATGTTTTATTTGTTTCCATTTTAGTTTAACGATTTTGAAAATATATTTATTTCATTCCGAAATTTAATTTAATTTTGTTAATTAATATTAAATTATACTAGTAGTTTTAGTTTTAATTAAAATAGTGAATTTTATTTTGTTGAATTACCATTATTATAAGGATTGTTATTCATGTTTAGTTTTCTGTTTTTCTGTTAAATAAAAAAAAAACCGCTGAAAGTATTTATATTTATTTCCTTGAGTGTATTAAAAATTTTGAATGAAACAGTATGATTTCATGGTCCAAATTTGATAACTTTTTTTAAAAACAGCTAACAATGGGATATCTAACGCAGATTATGAAACAGCGACTTGAAAAAGTTCCATTGAAAAAAAGTTTTCTTGCCATAAACAGAATTATAAAATATGCACTATAGGAGGAGGTTCTTCAAGAAATTAAAATTTTTAGAATAGTGTTACTCGAAATAAAAATTGTCAATTTTTGCATTTGATTTAAAATAGTTACATTAACCGCACTATATTTATGCTCCAGTTTATGTCTGTAGTGATACGTATACTTAATTTAATTTCATGATATTAATATTGCGTATACGCCACCTTACATGCTATTAACTAACAAATAATTCAAAATATACCACTGTACATTATCATACAAATAAATAAGTTGTAGTATATTGTCACTTGTACAACAAAAACATTTAAATAGATTTTAATACAATTTTTTTTTAGAAAATGTTTAAAAAAAATGAAGGAAGTGCCATTTTTTTTTAAGTCTAAGCATAAAGTCTATAACAAATCATCACAGCGAATAAAGGAAAAAAAAAAATACGTACCTACATTCATGTTTCAGTTTATAAATAATATACGAAAATATGATATTAAAAGCAGCTGAGCTAAGGAAGACTTGAATATGTTTAATCAAAGAATTTATAAAATAAAGAGTATTCAATTCTCTCAGTTAGTGAGAAAATATACAAAAAATGTGGCTGCAAATAGCAAATTTATTTTTTTTGGGCATTTTTAATCATAAAATTATATTTTTTAATATTGATACTAACAGATTTCGTCACATTTATTTTTTAATTAAGTAAAAAATGTATGACTTAGTCTTAGGTTTTCCTTAAAATTAGCCCGTTTGCTGTTTGCACGCACATGCTATTAATCTAGGATGAGAGAATTACATAGCCATTGATTTAATGCACAAACGTATGTGTATAAGTTTGTGTATATATTTTTACTACTCGACAAATTTTAAATGAAATTTATCAGTTTTCCTTTTGCGTTTTTTTTTTATATCTTATTCCGTAAAGCACGTATAAATTTCAAATGCTAAAGAATTTCTATGTTAAATTTGACGAATGTTTACCTTCTTTCCGAGCTCATACTTTATATTTGAAATTACGTATGAAAAAAGAGTGAAAAAAGAAATGTTAGCAATAAGCGGAAACATTGTATAGTTGGAAAAATACCGATACTGCTGTATCAGCGTCATAAACGGAAACCGGAAACGGGAAGAAAGGGTTGATGCTGTGTTACTACACTACCACTCCACGAATTACAGCTACAAATGCCTAGAGGCTTTATAATATACATAAAAGATGAGCAAAATGATAGGTAGGGAAATACACTCTGTGTAACACTCAATATTTTCACAGTAAGAATAAAAATTTCATTGCCTTTATAATAATATAAACATTCAATTACAGTGAGAACAAAAACTTTCAGATTTATCGTAAGTACACGTAAAGTTGTTCATAATATAATATACATATAATATTTGACCTTCTCCGAGAAAAGGGACCTAGTGTGTGAAAATGAAGTTTTAAATTAAACATTAAAATGTTTTTCTCATTTTTATCGATTTTCCCAAGTTTTTGACACACTAGGTTCCTTTTCTCGGAGAAGGTCACATATAATGCAAGAAATCTTTAAATTTATTATTGCAATCCCAATATGTCAAAGGAAAGTTAAGTAAAAGCCAATAATATCAAAAAATTAAATTTTAAAGTTTTATACTTTTCAAGCAGAGTTTATACAGAAGTTGATAAACGCACAGTCCACAAAAAAAAATTGGATATATTAAGGCCCGTTAACTTATCTCAATTTATACCCTGGTTAAGACCTTTATTAGCCTTAACCACTGGTAAACAAATTTTTTGAATAACTTATCTAAATTTTAACCAATCATTTCTTCTAACCAATGCTAAAATTTAACCATAGAAATTTCTGTGGTTAAGAAACTTAACCAAGGCTATTTTAGAACAATTCACCCTACATAAGATATTTCAATAAATAAAACTTGTAATGATGATTATTAAAAAAAATTTAAAGCGCAGCTTTAACCAAACTTTGACTAAGAATCTTGTATGATATATATAAGTATTTTCGATGTGCATTTCACGACTTTACCAAAACTTAAAAAAATTGCATCAGTACTTAAAAACGTGCACAAATTTTTGCTACTTAGGATTTAGGTTTCTGCGATAGCTTACAGAAATTGGTCTCATACACACAAAAAAATATAACAGAAAAAAATTTAACAAACTCGTTTGTTTGATATAAAAGTTAAATACAACAACCCTTTGAATTTGATTCAAACATTATATTTATCACTATTGCAACTTTTAAAAATAACACTCAACAAAATGCATTGATAAACAAATAAACAAATAATTGAATAATTTTTCATTTTCAATAAACATAATACTTGAATCAAAGTAAAAATCATTTTTTTTTTTAATTTTGGCCGTTATTTTGATTTTTTTTCAAGGCATGCTATGTTTTGTTCTTCTTCTTGAAAGTTTGTCTATTACTTTTGTAGTTTCATATTTTAGTTGCTCTTTGGACTTTGATGCGGTTGCACATATTATGTGTGAACCGGAAAAGTTTAATGAAATTATAAATAATAAAATACTAAATAATAGTAATATGAAAGATTTAGAATTTTATTGCACCTTTTATAATTTTTGTTGTTTTTTATTTTTTAATAAATAAAATTAAATTTAACATGTTTTTTTATTTAAAAAATTATTAAAACTTTTTGTTAAATCAACACATTCTTTCATTAAAAAATCACAAAAATTCAACAATTGCGTTTTATCAAATCAACAACTTTCTTTATTGACAGAAAAACAAAATAATTTCAACAACGTGCTTACAATTTTCATTATCAATTCTGCAAAAATCGTCATCTCAGCAAATTCAAAAATTTTTTTTATTGAATCTGCGATTTTCGTATTCAAATATGAAAATAATTTTTTGTCTGTATAAAGAAATAGAAACATTTTTTTTTATGGTTCAAGAAGCCAAAATCTGTCTTGAGTAATTAAAACCAAAAATAGTGACTTATATTAGAATAATTTGACACGAATTATACACCTCTACAAAATGAAAAGTCGCTGTCGGTAGAAGCTTGATACATACTTTTAGTATTTTACTTGCTGATTCCAAATCTCTATTCTCTAAGACTTTCTGTTACGATGGAAGTAAAAAGAGAATTTTGTTCTCTAAACTAGATAGGAGAACAGTTTTTTAATTTCTGTACCGTTATAGGAAAAAATTCTTTTGAAAACCACTCTCAGTAAAACAATTATTCCATCAATTTTTGATAACTTACATTTAAGAATTTGGAATCAGCGTATCAAATTCAAAATTAATCATGTATCAAAGCTCAAACCTCTGAAAGTTTTTTGAGGTGTGTTAGCAAGGATTTGGAGAATTTTGGTACATGTGAAGTACAAGACTACTGAATTCTTAAATATAAAAAAGCGCATAGAAATCACTCTCGAATTTACGAAATGTAAACCATGTTTTAAATATCTTAAAAGTATGTGAGGAACCACTGGACAACCCACAGTTTTGACTCGCAATTACAAAAAGATACAAAATCATGCACAGCGATTATTTTTCTACTCACTTTGATGTGCTGATCGCATAAATTGCCTTAATTTAATAATCTGTCACAAAATTTCCACTATTTTTTTTTAATTTTATGCGCGAATCTTTCCGCGGTTGTCTCGATTAGCACGAAAAACTTATTAATAGTTCAAATAATCCACGTTTATTTTATAGACTTACCAAATGGATTTAATTAAATCACCTCTCGTAGTATGCAAAAAGACACAATCATTTTATAGCATTTAGCGACCGCGAATCTTAAAAAAAACAATGTGGTCAAGTGTATTATTTTTTTTATGACCAGAAACACACAAAAAACCGCGAGAAAAACTTTTAGTTTTCCCGTATTGAAAAAAAATTTTTTGTTATTAATTTTTCTTTTTCCTTTTGTTTTTATTCTGACATTTCATACTAAGGTTAACTACCCAGAGTTAAAATATTGATAAGTTATTATGGTTAAATTTTCATAGGGATAAATATTTAGTATTGGTTAGTTATCCATGGTTAAGGTAAAGTTAACTGCTCGAGAAAAGTTAATGGGCCTAAAAATATAAAGCATTGAAACAGCAGAGCATTCCTTTTAGCATTCTCTGCCGACAAAAAATGCTTTTTAAAATTAAAATGTTTAACAAAATACTGAAAAAGGGGTTAATATTAAGCGCATATTTATGTGCAATATTATATGATTATATATTGCTCATATATTTATTTATAAATTTTCTCAGAAAGATAAACTTGTGAATTATGAATTTTACAAGCGGATAATAAAACCACATTATATAAACCTCTTTCAGGAAAAAAATTAACATTGGTAAACTCTTTACTCAGAATATTAAATTATATACCCTATTTATCAGTATTCATCATAAATATTCTTCTTGCAGTTGGATAAATATATTTCTTTTTTTCTTCAAATTATTGTTATAGTGTTCAAAATTAAATACACACATGCTTCTTTTATTATATTAGCATAATTTTATGAACATATATTTCCTTTTTTTTCGTTTTAATTTATGTGTATGTAAACCTTTTTGGGATTATTAAATAAGCATTTTTTGTGAAATTTTCTTCTTACTATTTTATCTTTATTCTACCAAAAGCTATAGTGAAACAAGTAAAAATTAACTGTAAATAAATATTAATAAAAAATTGAAAATTCTATCCCTGTGTTATGACTTAGAGCTATAAATAAAGTTGGATAAAGGGTACATCCTATTTCCTTATATAATATTTATAAACATACCCAGTGTAGAAACGGTAATGACATATCATTACTTTTTGGACTACCAGTAATGACACCCACTTACCTTCTGTATTATTTTAAAACATATAATAATGAGTTACTGATAATTACTTATTTTTATCATTATTTCAAATAGAAAATAATTTTTTAGATTTTTTTTGAAAATTTTTTGAAATCTCCCAGTGTAGAAACGGTAATGACATATCATTATTTTTTGGACTACCAGTAATGACACCCACTTACCTTCTGTATTATTTTAAAACATATAATAATGAGTTACTGATAATGACTTATTTTTATCATTATTTCAAATAGAAAATAATTTTTTAGATTTTTTTGTAAATTTTTTGAAATCTATTTTTAGACTCAATATTTTTTAAACACTGGTAAGGATACATGTAACCACACATTTTTTGATTTTTTGTATATTGGCGAGTAAGCTTACTTGTGTGCAGCAGGTCAATTGTGTTTTTAAAAAAATAACAATAAATTTTTATTGTTATTTTTTCAAATTTTTTTAAAAAAATAACAATAAAAAATATTTTTTTTTATATAATTTATTTTTTAGAAAATCTATTTTTAGACTCATTATTTTTGTCAGTACTGATGAGCACATAGGTAACGATATATTTTTTGATTTTTCGTATGCTGGTGTGTAACGACAACTTATTATTTTTCGCGACATCGCCATATAAAAGTAATAAGAAATGTAATAACAAAAGTAACTAGTTAGCATTACCAAGTATGTAGTTACATAACCACATATCTGGTAATGATTTTCTACACTGGGTACATAAATGTTATAACGTGTCTTTTAAAATAACCTACTTATTTATATACTGAATACAGCCACTTACATATACCTACAAACAGCAATATATCTAAAGAATAGTAATTGGTTTGCTAATATTGGCTTACCTTATACTCTAATAATTCTCATCGAGTTAACAAAACGTCTTACTTATAAAATCTGCTCTTGCTTGATGGCAACTATTTTCTTATCTTGATATAACATAATAAATATTGTTACTAAATTTTATTAGCCTGGTGTGGAAGGTTCTGGAATTTTAGAAGAAAAACATCCCAAGAGTCATACAAAACCCATAATCTGGTAACACAACATTTAAGTATACACCACATCATATGTGACATAAATAAAAAAGTGCTATAAATAAAATAAGTGTTATAATTTTGGTATATGTATGGAATATTCCAGTATGTTCTACAGCCACGACTGATAAACTATAAAACACCGAATGTTACAAAGGAAGTGGAAATCGCGGAGTTAAGTTGGGCTAAGTTAGTTGTATACTTGAGTTCGTTAATCGCGTATTAACGACGTACAGTGAATTGTACACTAGCGTTTGTGTGTGTGTTGTATTATTGTAGGTAAAGTCATAAAGTGTTAAATAAATAAGTGTATAAGCTCAGAGTGAAACAAAAGAGTGTGTGTTATTTTAATTACAAAGAGCACCAACCCAGTTTATATGAAGGAGATAAATATATGTTTTTGTAGTTAAAATGTAACAATTGGTATCAGCAGTGGAATTGGTTATTTCGATTGCTATTTTTGTGAAGCAAATAAACTAAAGTTTTTAAAAGATAAAAATTTAGCAATATTTTTTTCTTACACTCAATTTTTATTTATCAGTATATTCTCTTAACGAATTTTTCAGAGAATTTTCGCTTTCAAAATATTATATCATTTTTAGCAATAGAAAGACAATCATTTCGCTGATTTTCCTGGTCCCTACCTTCTAATTTCATTAGAAAGTTAGGTAACACTACAATAATGAAACACCAATAATCACATCAGGATAAGTTGCTTCACCAACTATCTGAAAAGAGCAACAAAATCCACTTATCATTTTAAAAATTTTTGCAGACATACATTAGTAATGGGTGTTTTTTTTTTTGTTTTTTTTTAATTGTAAAAATTAACACAAAAAATTAAATTTCAATCCATTTCAAACCATACCCGCCTTAAAAGATCTAAAAAAACCATTAAGTAGTTTTTTTCGATTTTTGAAACCCTTAAAGCGGAATATGAATGCTGATGGCGCAAAGTATTCTTCAAAATTTTTTCAGATTTTTTTAATTCTAGTATGCGGTTATGAAGGTTATGAAGCATAAAAATTTTTTTTTTTTTTTATGATCGCCTTGATCACCTCAAAAATAAAAATTAAAAATTGTACGAATTCAAACCTCAATTTCTCGAGAAATTGAGGTTTGAGCATGAAATTAATGGGACATGAAATTAAATCCGCTGGATTAGTCTTTAAGTTAATTACTCTAAAAATCCACTATAACTAGAATAAAATGTTCGTACATTTGATTAAATTTCTTGGGAAATAGAAGAAGAAAATTAGTTTTTTTAAACACTTTTCCTAAAGTGACAATAATTGCAATAAAATCAAAGATGTTTCAAGGAGGTACTCCTATATAACTAATATTATTTCATATATTAACTATTTCTGAAGTTATTGAAATTCGAATTTGGAAAATTCTTAATTTTTATTTTTAGTGCCTTACGCTAACAATTTGCAACCTTTTTCCTACAATATAACACCAGATTATGGGGATATTTTTCCTATAGAAAGAAACCTGTATTCTATATAAAAGACCTATTCTATAGAAAAATATCCGATTGAGGAGATTTTTAGTATATAAAAAATCTTAGATTTTGAGGACTTGCTTCTATCGAAACGCCTTATAATACTGAGCGGAATTTTTTTTTTATATGAAAAGTCGTTAGAAACTTAAGGATTTTCTATGCAAAGACACAGAAACTCCAGACCTCGGAATCTGGAATAATAAAAACTTTTCTGTAGGGGAAAAGTCTAAAAAACTGGGGGATTTTCCTGTTAGAAAAATACTCAATACTGAATGGGGGTTTTCTATAGGAAAAAGTTCTTAAAGTCAGTGGGATATTCTTTGGCAAAAGAATGTCGGGGATTTTGCTAGTGGCATCGGAAATTTTACTAATAGAAGGCATCAACTCAACCGGAGTGTTTTTAGAAGAAAATTTCATCAGAATATCAGGACTTTTTCTAAAAAAAATTTATATATATGGAAAAGTTTTTAAAATCTGTGGGTAAAAAGTTCTCAGAATCTGACAGGTTTCTTCTGAAGAAAAGTTCTCAGAATATGCAGAGACTTTACAGGAAAAAAGGATTAAAATTCGAGGCTTTTTATGGAAAAAGTTCTAAGATTTTTACAGTTTTTATAGAAAGTCTCCTTAAAAATTTTAGGAGTTCCTAATATCCATAGGAAATTCGACAGTGCCTGACAACTTTTTCCTTTTCTGAATAAATATTCCTGTATAAAATGTTTAGGTTAGACAGATATTAGGCACTTTTTTTTATTGAAAAGCATTAGATTCTTAACTCTTTAAAAAAAGATAGATTATAGATAGATTTTATTGAAGAAAAATTTAAAGCTAGTGGTTTCAGTCTCAATTTTCGATTAGCGATGTAACTATCTGATTCGCCAACATGAAATTATACAATCCCGGAAAGAAATGAATTCTTTGAAAGACGAACAAAATTTACCGCTACCTCTCATGTATACTAAAAATATACCACAATCACGGGTCCAGTTGGATCCACTGCCGACAACGTTAGCGCACGATTTTTTTTACAAATTTATTACAAAAAGTTTATATAGTATTTTATTATATATTTTTAAGTTTCTTGAATTTATTTTAAATTATAGTTTGTTGCCTATTCCTACTTGTGACTCATTGTGACCGTCTTAAGACTGTTTTTACGACTGAGAGTCATAACATTTCATACAAAAAACCAATAAAATTTAAAAAATTCAAATTTTATTTGTCAATGTTATGATTGTATCGATACCAGAGGGGCAATTCTGTAACTTTTTAACGATAAAATTCGGTTGTTAACTTGGTAAGTTTTCATAATAAACTGACAACTTAACAACCGAATTTTGTCGTTAAAAAGTTAGAGAATCCCACTACTGGTCTTAATTTTTTTGAAGTTTTCAAACAAAAATTTTAATAAATATAATTTATTATGACTTTGCAACAACAAATACATGGGGAATACAGTCATAACTAAGAGTCACAAACTTTTCGTAGGTCTAGATCTTCCTTACTATTATAATTTAGTAAATTTAAAATATTTGTATGTAAAATTTAAATTTATCGAAAATGATATTTGTAACACCAATAAATGATGACATATATCAACTTTTTGGTATACATATCGACCAAGAATTACTTTTTGATTCGATTGGTAATATCCGGCTACCCGTCCATCCATCCATATTTCCGTCTGTATTGACACTTTGATCAAATTTGGTACACTAACTTACATAATCCGAAAAAGGAGGCCTATTGATTTTGGTTAAAGTCAGTCCACGTATTGATCTAGTGTCCATATAAGGATCCCCCCAAAAATGAGTCTTATATTTGTGCTCACGCTACAGGTCGCAAATATTGAGATATTTTGATGAAATTCGGTGCAAAGACTAACAGCCGAAAGACAAAACCTATTGATTTATTACGGAATCTATCCACTTATGTAGTTAGACGATTTGGAGTTAAATACACATACACCCAGAAAACAGATTCGGTGCTGACAACCCCATTTGTTGCCAATCGAATGGTTCAGTTGCATCAAATGAATAGCTACCGAATTATTCTTGATACAACTGAAATTCTGTTGCCATAGTCAAATTAGTCCTGTCTCAATTGGTTTTATGTTGCCACAACTGAAAAATTTGGCTACCACAACCGAACCATACGATTGGCTACAAATGCGGTTATCAGAACTGAATCTGTTTTCTGGGTGTAACATTAAGTAAACTCAAAATTTCTTGCTGCTTTGCTAATTTTTGTTTTTTTTTTGTTATCAATTTATAGATACATTTTAAAATAAGTCCATTTGAAAAGATTAAAATTTCAGATCCAAACATTAGTTGCTTTTAAACCAGATTGATAGTGGGTATCAAAAGAAGTATTAATTTGGTATGAAAATTACTTCTTCTAGGATGCAGACATCCTGAATAAGCGGGAATTTTCAAAAATTACTGCGGAGAGAGGCAAAAAAGGAAAAGTTCCTCACTTGACTGCCTGCCCAAACCGCCGCGTTTAGTAAGTTGAAATTTCACATGTAAGTTCCTCCTTCTTCGTAGGCATCCGTTAAGGTGAAATTTTTGTAAATTTAGAATGTTTTGCCAAGGACGCAGTAAAAATGGCAGTTAAAAGGGGCTCAGCTAACACCGACCACACCGCTTTGCAATTACGCCGTTTGAAATATAGAAAGAGCGAAGATATTTTTTTACATTATTTTTCAAAATCTTTATTAAATAGGCTAGTACAAGAGTTTCTGGTTTCAGACGCCGACGCTACTTTTTGATATTTTTTCTAAAACAAATGACAAGAATTATGCCCTAACTTAGGCCAAAAAATATGGAAGTCGTTTAGATAATCGTGGAAATTATTTGAGTCTATTTACATCACCAATATATTTTCTGATTGTTAAGTTTTGTTAGAAAATTCATTCTTAGATGTTGTATAATATTGAAAAATAACCTTTAAGTATTCTCCAAATATATCGTTGTTTTTATTGGACATTTCCAAATAACGTATTCATCCGTATTTGAATTTTATTCATATGGGTATTATTGGAATATACTTTTCTTGCATTATCAATAAAGCAATTTTGTTCTCAAAGAAATATTTTAAAAATATTCATAGATCAAATATAAAAAAAAAATAGTTTACTTTAACACTTGACCACAAAGAAAGGAATAAAATATTGATAAGAAATTTAAACTCAAATTGCCTTTAGCATAAATTTATACCTAAACCATTCATATTTATATGTACATATATAAAAATATATACAATATAATATTGTACATATTGAACATACATGCATACAGTGAGGGAGATTACTGCAAATAAAATTATACATTTTCAAGGAAACATAATACGTACTAAAAAAAACCTTCTCCGAGAAAAGGGACCAAGGGTCAAAAAACGGGTTTGGACTTAAGAGTGGGAAAATCGATAAAAATGAGAAAAACATTAAAATTTTAATGTTTAATTTAAAACTTCATTTTCACACACTAGGTCCCTTTTCTCGGAGAAGGTCACATATATATATTGAAAAGTAAGAGGTACCTTGGCATTTTCATTCACAACTATTTAGGCGTCGGATATTATCAAACTGCTCGGGAGGATGTCCATTATTCAAGTTCTTTAAATGAGTAACTTCGCCATGATTGCAGAAAATATAGTTTTAAAAAAGTAGAGTTTTGTGAACAGTGAAGTTCCTCACTGTTGATATGAACAATTCGCAAACATTTTTGAAATTCATAAAACTGATTTAATTTTTAATGAATTCTTTTTAGTTTTAAACTAAAAGATTAATGACAGAAATTTACATTAATGACTGAGAACACAAAATGTTGAGATAATTGAAGCAATCGTCTCGGGCTTACTACAGTTAAAAAATAATTACTTATAATTTCGGCTTAGTTAGATACAAATTTTCATTTTTAATAATAATACCCAGGGAAAACCGATTCGTGATTAGAACCGAATTTGTTGCCAATCGAATGATTCGGTTGTGGTAACCGAAATTTTCAGTTGTAACAACTGAATAAATCGGTAGACACAACCAAAAAATTCTGTTTTCACAACCAAAGCATTCGATGGGCAATTAATTCGGTTGTAAGTATGAATCTGTTTTCTGGGTGTACGCAGAGTTTTTTTTTTTATTTTGTGTTTTTTAAGTGAATTAAATATTTTAAAAAATTTTTTATTTTAATATTTCTTAGTCGTCATCCAACTCGGTTACGTTTTCGGCTCGGGTACAGCTATTCTCTAGTTGGCGACCTCATCGGTGGCGGTGATATTAAAAAAGACCGCGAAAGCAGTGATATTAGAACAGGCCACGAATGCTGCAGAACGCGGATGCTGTGGTATTAGAACAAACAGCGAAGGCTGTAATAGTAAACCAGATCGCGAAAGCTTTGATTATCCAACAGACGGCGAAGGCTTTGGTATTAGTTTAGACAGCGAAGGTTGTGATAACAGAAGAGACATTGAATGCTGTGATATTACCCGAAGTTTATAGTCTTTTCAAGAATTTAGCTCGGGAGGGGCTAGGTATCGGACTGTGGCAGTTCGTATCACAACCAATCCGAGTGAGTAGAAACCTGAACTATTTATTTGGAATAAAAAATTAACCAAATGAGAATTACGTGTGACTTAAAAGCAAATCATAAAAATATAAAAAATAGTAACCTTTAGTAAGTGTTCTAACATACACACAAACTTACTTGTATGTAGTACCTACATACACAACATACATAAGAACCCATATAAAGAATACAAGCATGTAAGTGGCCCATGTTCAAGTTGATGCACGCGAAATATTCTTAATTGCTTCCGCCTAAGTTAATATTCATACAAAGCGGCACTGATGGGTCCTTTAAAAATATTTTAATTTTGAAATGAAATTAAAAATATTAAAAAATTGTTCATATATATCTGCTATATAGTGTATATTTATGTAATAAGTGTGTTACAAAATCCTGAGGGTCTAATATAAATAAATTTGAAATTTCTTGAATTTTAAAAGCAGCAGAAAAAATATGAAGATGAAAAAACTTAAAATATAAATGTAAACATATTTGCATATAAAATATTTTCTATTATGCTCGCATTATATTAAAAAAGAACATATAAAATGTTTACTTTAAACCCCTATGAGAATAAGAAAACAAAACAAACTATATTGAATAAAATATTGAATTTCTGATATAAAAAAAAAAACAGTTATGGACAGATAAATATAAACATATGTATGTATGTATATTGTAAATATAATGGGACAGTAACCAAGTTTTTGATTAATAATGCAAAATTAGCATTAAAGTAAGCTAGGAATTGAACCCGGAGTATTTAGGTTGTAAGTTATATAAAAACAATTATATAGAAATAGTAAGGTAGCTCACAAGGTTAGCTACGTGTTTTATGTGTTGTATAATCCAGGTAAAAAACAGAGATGTTAAAATTCAATAATTACCTTTGAAATTATTTTCAGTTAACTCTTCACTTTGTTAGCTTACTTAAACATAGCACTTAAACATACTTAGGTACAACTTTTGTAATATCATATCTTGTACTGTTTTCACAGCACAGTTTTTAGTTACTATAATACAACAATAAAATAGAGAGCCCACCCATTTTGAACAACCTATGTGTTCTAAATATAAAAACATGCATTGAATCCAATAATACTTAATAAGCCTGAATTTTAATTCCAAATTTAAAAATTTGTTGTTAATATTTCATAATAGTTATTACTGAATTCTAAATTTAATCCAAATTTTCTTTTTAAGTTTTGTGTACTTCTGGTCCCTTGCTGTCCTCATTGTGTTTGCATAATTTAGGCTTCAAATAAATTTATCACTTTTTATTGCTCATCATGGTCAAAACATTTTTGTAGTCAATGCTCATACTCATTATTTATTCAGGATTGATATTGTTGCTATTTTTGTTATTCTACTTTTTTTTAGTTTAACTTCCTGGTCACTAAAAATTTTTGTTATTGTAACTGAATCCAAACGGATATTGTTGAGTATATCGTCAGGTGAAATGCAAAACAACGTAACTAGCACAATTTTAAAAATCACTTTTATTAATAATATCTAACGACATTTTTTGATTCTCTTATAAAAATATGCGAAAATGTCAGCTACATTGCTTTACATTTCACTTGACGATATGTACAACATATGTTTATTTTAAGTTGATTGTACAATGTGCTAGTATTCATACTATGTGTGGCCATAACAAACCACTGATATGTATGTATATTCTGGAAAGGGCCAGAAAAAATAACTTCTTTTTTTTTTGTCAAAAAATTGTACCTTAGAGACATGCTGTCAAATCAAGTGGAAACAAATGAATTGAACATACAAAATGAAAAAAAAACACAACATGTTAAGCTAATGCCAAAATGATGTTAAATATTTGAATTTTGCCTTTTAATGTATATGTGTAGATTTCATTTGTATGTGTACATAAATGTTAATATGATGGTGTATGTATGTGTTTATAAATACATGCATACATGGTCACATATGCTTAAAACGCTTAGTCCATTTTTTCACTTACCTTTTTTATTTAATTTCAGTTTTTCTTCTGGTCAATGTCAACATAAATATGTTTTTTGTTTTTGTATAAATTTTTATAAATGTGTATGTTTGACTGTGCACGATGGGGCAAATTATATATACTTTGGAAATAATTCAGCCATTGCAGTAATTATCGTATACAGTCCGAGACATTCGTTTGCACGCACAAAGAAATAGTTTCAAAATGCTGTTCTATTTTCTTTTTATGCTAAAATAAAAATTTTTGTTTCTGGTTTTTATTTACACTATTTAGTAGACTTTCCAAAACAAAAATAACTGTGAGTGTATCGCAATTTTTATAGAAAACTTTTGTACTTTTTGTAAAATTCTCTAGTTTTTTTAGTGACTTTTAGTGAGACATTCATTAACACGCAGTAACGAAAAAATTAAATATTTAAGGTAGAATGCTATTTAGTCTGTCTAAGCATGTCAAGGATTGTAAGTCGAATTTTTTAAACCTTTTTAAAGAAGCTCCTTGAGAAAGTCTATAAAAGCAAATTGAAATGAATTTCTTTAAATCGCTGACTAAATATGAAGATTAAAATAATGATTGGTGATTCCCTTGTGTCTGTTAAATTTTTCAATAAAAATGTTTTCTTCTTCTTCCTATAAATCAACTCTATAAAATTAATAAAGTTTATGCTATTGTAGCCAAGTTAAACATTTAGTACGAATTTATTATAAATAAATTACAAAATTGGGAGTTAAGCCTGGGATTAACTGTGTATCTCATATATGTCTACGACGGTTTTGAGGATTTTGATATAAAACAACAAGAAATTGGCTTTATTAAGGAACAAACTGCATTTTGAAGTAAGCGTACAGAATAATTCTTGCATTTTCTCCAAAATTCATCAATAAAATCGAAAACACTTTGAATTTAAGTAGGTTTAAACAACCTCCATAAAGATCAACTTTTGCACCAGGCAAAACCTCGTATCGAAGTCTTCATAAATTAAAGAACATTAATATTTATTTGTTTTAGGACCTTATTTTGTAATAAACATACTTAAATTAGGAGGGTTTTGACTGTCTTTGTAACTTCATGATCTTGAACTCCTGGTGCGTGAATTCTCATGCGATGGAAAGCGTTGACATGCCAATTTAAGATTTGTTTTTGATTTATATCATAAAAAATTTGCCAAAAATTGTAAAGAATATGTTTCGTTTCCTTAGCCACAGGCATTTTTGTATTTAGTCAAATTTTGTATTAAAACTGTACTAAAAGTAAATTTTTAAACGGTAATAATCATTGTTTTTGAACAAATATTGCAACATTTATACAATGTCCGCATTCAGTTCTAGTCACAACGACTTTAAATATTTAATGGGAAGCATAACTGGATTAATTTATTAACATAATACACAATTTTAAGTATAGATTAAATATGCTTTTTAAGGTAATCAACCAGTTTTTAGCTTCAGAAAAAAATAAAATCAATTTTATTTGCACATTTTTGTAAATTTAAAATTCTCCTAAATACAAATATATACAAGAGAAAGCTATTTAATAATTATTTTAGTCGTTTTTTATTATTTAAAAAAAGTGCGTGCAAACGAATGCCTCAGGCTGTATATTAGTGCAAAAAAGAAATTTTCATAGTGGCAAATATAAGAAAACATCCTAATTAAAATTGAGCATTTTTTGGATGAAAATTTCACGAAATCCGCGACTCCGATTTAAATATCGATTTCATATTCCTAATGTACATCTAAAAATATATTTGATTTGAAATGTTGCGATCATAATAATTATATTTAATTTTTTCCATTATTTTTAATTAATCAAAAAATAACACAGTACAACAAAATAAGAAAAATTTGATACATCGGGATTGCGACACGTCAATTCTAATAGACTTTGGGATGCAGATTAAGAATATGGCCCTAGAATTTTAAAGTTAACTATAGTATAAGAAATAACACATTTTCGTTAGAAAATTAAATTTTTTAATAAAACTTTTGCAAAAAAAAAAAAAAAAAAATACAAAATTGAGAGTACCCAGTGTAGAAAATCATTACCAGATATGTGGTTATGTAACTACATACTTGGTGATGGTAACTAGTTACTTTTGTTATTACATTTCTTATCACCTTTATATGGCGATGTCGCGAAAAATAATGAGTTGTCGTTACACACCAGCATACGAAAAATCAAAAAATATATCGTTACCTATGTGCTTACCAGTACTGACAAAAATAATGAGTCTAAAAATAGATTTTCTAAAAAATAAATTACATAAAAAAAAATATTTTTTATTGTATTTTTTTTTTTAATAAAATTTGCTGGTGCGGGAATCGAACCTGGGTCTACAGATTGCCAGTCAACAGCTCTACCATCTGAGCTATATCGACATGTAATATTTAATAGATAAAAACATAATTGACCTGCTGCACACAAGTAAGCTTACTCGCCAACATACAAAAAATCAAAAAATATGTGGTTACATATATCCTTACCAGTGTTTAAAATATATTGAGTCTAAAAATAGATTTCAAAAAATTTTCAAAAAATCTAAAAAGTTATTTTCTATTTGAAATAATGATAAAAATAAGTCATTATCAGTAACTCATTATTATATGTTTTAAAATAATACAGAAGGTAAGTGGGTGTCATTACTGGTAGTCCAAAAAATAATGATATGTCATTACCGTTTCTACACTGGGTAATACCGCTATTTTTTGCAACATTTTAAAATAATAAATTATGCCCTTTTTTTTGATATATTGGACGATAATATTCACTATACATGAATCTAAAGTTGAAATTTCCCTTTTTTCATGATTTCGTTGATGAAAGGAATATTCAATATTTGAATTTATACACTCATAGAAATAAATCTGTAAAAATAGCAGAAAAAGTTACTAAAAATTAGTTAAAAGTGATGCTGCAGAAAAAACTGCTAAAATTAACATATTTTTTTTTTACTAAAAATAGTAAAATAAGAATAGCAAAATTAAAACTGTTAAATTTAAAGAATTTTAGTTATATTTAAGCTAACTTTTAGTTGATTGGAAATAGCAAATTGTACTGTAAAATCTGCAGAAAATTTTGCTAAATATTTGTAGACTAAAAATAGCAAAAATAATGAATGCAAATAGCAGTTTATTCTGCTAAAGTCCGCAGAAATATTTGCTAAAAAATTGTAAATTGCTGCTTTGCAAAGGCTCCAGTTTTATTTGCATTAAAAAAAATCGAAAAAAACTTAGAAAATTTTAATTTTTTTTGTGATTTTTTGGGCTACTAATTATTTAGCAAAATTTTTTCCTGATTTTAGCAGGTTAATTTGCTAATTTAGCTCAAATATAACTAAAATTCTGTATATTTAACAATTTTATTTTTGCTGTTTCTATATTACTAATATATAGCAAAAACAATCTGCTAATTTAGCAGTTTTTTTCTGCAGCATAATTTCTAACTAATTTTTAGAAGTTTTAACTAAATTTTTTACGGACTTTTTTCTATTAGTGTACCTTCAGTAAACATCTCATGTTACTTAATTAACCCAAAAATTTCGGATTTTCTGTTTTAATTTTAAGTTAGTGTTGGCTAAAGCTAAAAAAGAAATACAATCATTTTCTAATCAATATATTTTCTAATCAATTTCAACGAAGTTTTAGATAATTGAAGTGCAAATTTCTAGAAAAATAACGATTTGAAAATATGCATGTTCAAAAATGTACTTTATTTCCGATTTCTATAGTAAATTCATATAAAATTTATTTGAAATAAAAAAGATAGAAAGTGTATATTTCAGATTGAATTCTCTGAAAATGTTGATGCAGAAGTTTCGATTCTTTTGATAAAAAGAATTTAGTGGAACATAAGTTTACGTCATATGCAAAGATTTTGCGAATCGGATTAAAGGATTTTATTAGATTTGAAAATTGGAAAATAAAAGAAATTTTCAATTTAATTGCAATTATATCCTAGATCCTTTACCTAATCAAAATAAGTTGATATGTTTCTGAAAGCCCAAAGTCCATATTTTTAAACCACATTAAAAATTATTCGTGGTTTAGTCAAATATATGAATAAATAAGAAATTTTAACAAAATAAAAACTGTCTTCTTGCTAAAAGTTAAATTTGCAAATATTTAAAAAACTCGACCTAATTTTGAAATTTGTTGTTCATAATCGTAATATTCATCATAAACCACTGTTTTCACATGCAAGTGCAGGTTCGAAAAACTCAATACACTCACACTTTTTCACTAATATAGGGTGTTTTTTTAAGCCCGATAGAACTTGAAATTGTAAAAAATAACACAAAAAATTAAATTGTAATCAAAATTTTTTTTTTATTGGAAAGATCAATACGTGACATTAACATTTGAAAATGATTTCGGGCATATGGGCACCGCGGCTGTTCTTGACGAAGCGCATTCTGGACGTCCAATTTTGGGCCACTTTTTCGAGCACTGCTGGCCGTATGTCACGAATAACACGAACAATGCTGTCCTCCAAGGCATCAATTGTTGCTGGTTTATCAGCATAAACCAGTGACTTCACGTAGCCCCACAGGAAATAATCGAGAGGTGTCAAATCGCACGACCTTGGAGGCCAATTGACAAGTCCATTTCTCGAAATCAACTTATCGCCAAATTTTGATTTCAATAAGTCGATGGTTGCGTTCGCCGTATGGCACGTAGCGCCATCCTGTTGAAACCACATCTCCTCCGGATCAATGTCATCCATATTTTCAAACAAAAAATCATTGATCATGGTTCGGTAACGATCTCCATTGACCGTAACGCGAGCTCCGGCCTCATTTTTGAAGAAATAAGGTCCGATGATGCCACCAGCGTGAAAACCGCACCAAACGGTGCATTTTTCTGGATGTAATGGAGTCTGTAGGGTCTCTTGTGGATTGGTCTCACTCCATATGCGGCAATTTTGCTTATTAACAAACCCGTTAAGCCAAAAATGCGCCTCATCGCTGAACACAATTTTGCGTCTATAAGTTGCGCGAATCGACGACTGATTTTCAAAGTAAATTTGGATAATTTCGTAGCGTTGTTCAAGCGTGAGTCTATTCATAATGATTTGTCAGAGTATACTGAAACAAATAAAAAAAAATGTTTCATCAAAATTTAATTTTTTGTGTTACTTTTTACAATTTAAAGTTCTATCTAGCTTAAAAAAACACCCTTTACTATCACCCTTATACGACTTGCGGCTCAACTTGCAAGTAAATTTTGAAGACAGTGTATTTTTGCCATTTGCGGCAAGTGAAATGACAAAATAAAGAAAACAGTGTTGCCTAGTAATGTTTTCTATTAGTTTACTAGTATTTGGTAAAGTAAGAGTTGTAATGCAACTGATTTTGTATTTATTTGTAAAAAAAAGTAAAAAGGAACACAATGCCATATCTTAATGGTAATTTAGAATATCAATGTCATAAGTTTTTGAAAAAAAAAATTCTTAAGAACAAATTTTTTCCCAGCTTTGTTAGAATATTGAATACTTGGCAATACTGGAGTGCTATTTAGTGACAACCTATGCCTTCGACGACATTTTAATAATGAATTTGCAGCAAGTAGTGTGGACACATGTAAAATTTTCAAGTTTTTCGGTAATTTTCGAAATTTTCGCTGATAATACGTATTCTCAACTTGCAACCATTTACTTGCATGTGGAAACGGGGGGTAAAATATATCATAATTGATATATCGCATGCCCGATGCATTTTTATACCCTACACCACTATGTGGTCAGGGTATTATAAGTTTGTGCTGATGTTTGTAACACCAAAAAATATTGGTCGTAGACCCACCTTATAGTATACCGATCAGTTCAGAATTTTTTTTTTATTTAGATTTAACGATGTCCGTCTGTCCGTCCGTCCGTCTGTCTGTCTGTCTGTCCATGCAATCTTGTGCGCACTCTACAGGTCGCAAATATTAAGATATTTTGATAAAATTTGGCACGCGGACCTATGTTGGCCCAAGGACGAACAAGTTTTATTTTGGTGAACATCGGTCCATGTTTAGACCTAGTGCCCATATAAGGGTCCTACCAAAATTATACTCTTTATACGCTGCAGCTCGTAAATATTAAGATATTTTGATGAAATTTGGTACACAAACTTATATTGGCCCAATAACGCAGCCTATTGATTTTGGTGAACATCGGTCCATGTTTAGACCTAGTGCCTAAGGGTCCTACCAAAATTATACTGTTTAAACGCTGCAGGTCGCAAATATTAAGATATTTTGATGAAATTTGGTACACAGACCTATGTTGGCCCAAGGACGAAGCCTATTGATTTTCGTGAACATCGGTCCATGTTTAGAACTAGTGGCCATATAAGGGTCCCCCCAAAATTGGCTTGGTTACAAACTGCAGGTCGCAAATATTAAGATATTTTAATGAAATTTGGTACGCTGACTCACATTATAGAAAATTTTGACACAAGCCCCATTTTAAACCATTCGAATTTCGGATCCAAACAATACACCAGACTGGTGTAGGGTATTGTATAGTCGGCATGCCCGACTTTAACCTTTTTACTCGTTAGTGTTGTACTGTGTAATTCATAGTTTATATATATTTTTTCTTTTTTTTCATACACGCTAAAATAATCACAATTTAGCTATTTGGCAAAAAACAATATTTTTCGATAAACATCACATTTTTTTAAAATAATTTTTTTTGTTGGTATTTTTCTTGAAATCATATATAAAAAATGGTTAAATTTGAAGAGATCACGCATTTAAGGGTTAATGTGTCTCCACTTTCGAATAAATTTTTAGTATTTCATCAATCTAGTATACGATAAATGTAGTTTTGAAGATTTTATCAATAAAAATAATTTTAATATAAAGAATTTTTATACATATCTTGGTTGTGTAATAACGTAAGATATGATTTTAAAAACAGTTTATTACTACGAATACTGAAAGTATTCGAATGACGAATATGTTTTGATTACATCAAGATCACTATTTTTTTAAATTAATTTTTTATTTTATTTGTATACCAAATTGAGAAAATTTAATGAAAAAATGTTTAAATGGTGCAATTGTTTCAGGTTTTTTTTTTTAATTTGCTGGCTGTAAAATGTTTTTTTCTACGTATTCTGGATGACCTTTGCAAAAGCCCTTAAATAATTAAAACTCAATATTTATACCCTACACCACTATGTGGTCAGGGTATTATAAGTTTGTGCTGATGTTTGTAACACCAAAAAATATTGGTCGTAGACCCACCTTATAGTATACCGATCGGTTCAGAATTTTTTTTTATTTCGATTTAACGATGTCCGTCTGTCCGTCCGTCCGTCCGTCTGTCTGTCTGTCTGTCTGTCCATGCAATCTTGTGCGCACTCTACAGGTCGCAAATATTAAGATATTTAGATGAAATTTGGTACGCAGACCTATGTTGGCCCAAGGACGAAGCCTATTGATTTTGCTGAACATCGGTCCATGTTTAGACCTAGTGCCCATATAAGGGTCCTACCAAAATTATATTGTTTATACGCTGCAGGTCGTAAATATTAAGATCTTTTGACGACATTTGGTACACAGACCTATGTTAGCCCAATAACGCAGCCTATTGATTTTGGTAAACATCGGTCCATGTTTAGACCTAGTGCCCATATAAGGGTCCTACCAAAATTATACTGTTTATACGCTGCAGGTCGTAAATATTAAGATATTTTGATGAAATTTGGTACACAGACCTACATTGGCCCAATAACGCAGCCTATTGAATTAGGTGAACATCGGTCCATGTTTAGACCTAGTGCCCATATAAGGCTCCTACCAAAATTATACTGTTTAAACGCTGCAGGTCGCAAATATTAAGATATTTTGATGAAATTTGGTACACAGACCTATATTGGCCCAATAACGCAGCCTATTGATTTTGGTGAACATCAGTCCATGTTTAGACCTAGTGCCCATATAAGGGTCCTACCAAAATTATACTGTTTATACGCTGCAGGTCGCAAATATTAAGATATTTTGATGAAATTTGGTACATAGACCTATGTTGGCCCAAGGACGAAGCCTATTGATTTTGGTGAACATCGGTCCATGTTTAGAACTAGTGCCCATATAAGGGTCCCCCCAAAATTGGCTTGGTTACAAACTGCAGGTCGCAAATATTAAGATATTTTAATGAAATTTGTTGCGCTGACTCACATTTTAGAAAATTTTGATACGAGCCCCATTTTAACCCATTCGAATTTCGGATCCAAACAATACACCAGACTGGTGTAGGGTATTGTATAGTCGGCATGCCCGACTTTAACCTTTTTACTCGTTTTCGTTTCAACAGAGATTTTTATTTTCCAAAATTTATGTAACGCTCATTTTAGGTCTGACCCTACTTTTAGAGATTGTTAAATTGTTCGTTATTAAACGAATTATGCATACCGTTTTTGCCAAATTAGCTTAAAAACGTTTAATTAAACTGTCCAGAAACCTTATGCATTCGGCTGTAAAAATACTTAATTGTATATTTACACGATTTTTCATACGAAAAACTTAGAACTCGATTTGCAGGCATTTTTCAGAACGCTTCTATCGTGGAAATTGAGGAAAAGTGTAATAATAATATTAAAAAAATTACAAAAAATTACAGTATTTACAACAACGTTTATTTCATTTGTTAGTGAAAATGACAAAACTCGTTTGGCAAATGGTTTGTTAAATGTAAAATTTGTTATGAACAAACTATGGCACATCAAATTTATACGTCTTTTCTTCGATTAGATACTAAATATTTTATACATTAAATAATACCTAATTTAGTTGTCACAATTAAATGTGTTCCTTAGACAATTCAAGTATTTTGTTGTGTTTGTTTGTGTTTGCAATGAATCTGTTTTCTCTAGATACGTTCTGACTATAATACTGGCCATATGCCTTATGGGAAGATTGACAGTTTCGACTATCTTTAAAAAATAATTTTTTAAAGTTATTAATTAAAATATCAGCCATTTAGTTTATCATTTTTTTTCTCATTTTGTCATAATATTTGTTTAGACAAATTAAAAATTTAGAAAAGGTTTTGTAAATATAACCAACATATCTTGATTTTTCAAGCATTGTACATCACTGATAAACATCATTTGTTGAGTGTTAATTTAATTTTAATACACGTATTTGTTTTTTCATTTTTGTTTTTAATTAAATTAAAACTTGCATATAAACATAAAAACAAAATTTATATGTATTATAACATATGATAGGTATTTATATATTATGATATATATATATAAATAAATGAAAAATCTATAAACTGAACAGATTGAATTTAATATCATTATATAATTTAACTGTTTCATTAAATAAATGAGTTAAAATAAAACGAAACATTTTTGCTTGCATTTTATTTATTTTTTATCTAAATACCATTAAAGTGTGTGAAGATAAATTCGAAAGTTATCGAAAGTTAAATTCGATAACTGTGACGCTAAGTGTGAAGTTAAATTCGAAAAACATAATAAAAAATCAGCGCTAAAAATTCAAAAGTGACGCTATTTGTGAAATTAAATTCGAAAAAACCGAGGAAAACGCAAAAGTGACGCTAAGTGTGAAGTTAAATTTGAAAAAAAGAAAATACGGACAAAACACAAAAGTGACGCTAAGTGTGAAGTTAAATTCGAAAAAAGGAAATACGGGAAAAGCGCAAAAGCGACGCTAACTATGAAATTAAATCCGAAAATTCAGAAAACTTTGAAAATTTTTTGAATTTGACACATATAACTGAGTGTTGAGAAGGAAATCGCTCTGGAGGATTTTGGCGATTGTGGCCATACTGGACGAGGTACACACATGAGTGATACCTCCAATTAAAGGCCCGACCTTACTTTACTTAAATATTAATGTATTTTTTCCGAATTGATTTTCAGAAAACTTTGAATATCTTTTGAATTTGACACATATAACTGACTGTTGAGAATGAAAACTCTGTGGAGGATTTTGGCCACTGTGGCCATACTGGACGAGGTACACATATGAGTGATACCTCCAATTACAGGCCTTACCATACTATACTCAAATATTAATGCACTTTTTCCGAATTGATTTTCAGAAAACTTTGAAAATTTTTTGAATTTGACACATATAACTGACATTTGAGATGAAATCGCTCTAGAGGAATTTGGCAACTGTGGCCATACTGGACGAGGTACGCACATGAGTGATACCTCCAATTAAAGGCCTTACCATACTATACTCAAATATTAATGCACTTTTTCTGAATTGTTTTTCATAAAACTTTTAAAAGTTTTTGAATTTCACACATATAACTGACTGTTGAGAATGAAATCGCTGTGGAGGATTTTGGCCACTGTGGCCATACTGGAAGAGGTACACATATAGGTGATACCTCCAATTAAAGGCCTTGCCATACTGTACTCAAATATTAATGCACTTTTTCCGAATTGATTTTCAGAAAACTTTGAAAATTTTTTGAATTTCATACATATAACTGACTGTTGATAATGAAAACGCTGTGGAGGATTTTGGCCACTGTGGCCATACTGGACGAGGTACACATATGAGTGATACCTCCAATTAAAGGCCCGACCTTACTTTACTCAAATATTAATGCACTTTTTCCGAATTGATTTTCAGAAAACTTTGAAAATTTTTTGAATTTCATACATATAACTGACTGTTGATAATGAAAACGCTGTGGAGGATTTTGGCCACTGTGGCCATACTGGACGAGGTACACATATGAGTGATACCTCCAATTAAAGGCCCGACCTTACTTTACTCAAATATTAATGCACTTTTTCCGAATTGATTTTCAGAAAACTTTGAAAATTTTTTGAATTTCACACATATAACTGACTGTTGAGAGTGAAAACGCTGTGGAGGATTTTGGCCACTGTGGCCATACTGGACGAGGTACACATATGAGTGATACCTCCAATTAAAGGCCCGACCTTACTTTACTCAAATATTAATGCACTTTTTCCGAATTGATTTTCAGAAAACTTTTAAAATTTTTTGAATTTCACACATATAACTGACTGTTGAGAATGAAAACGCTGTGGAGGATTTTGGTCACTGTGGCCATACTGGACGAGGTACACATATGAGTGATACCTCCAATTAAAGGCCTTACCATACTGTACTCAAATATTAATGCACTTTTTCCGAATTGATTTTCAGAAAACTTTTAAAATTTTTTGAATTTCACACATATAACTGACTGTTGAGAATGAAAACGCTGTGGAGGATTTTGGTCACTGTGGCCATACTGGACGAGGTACACATATGAGTGATACCTCCAATTAAAGGCCTTACCATACTGTACTCAAATATTAATGCACTTTTTCCGAATTGATTTTCAGAAAACTTTTAAAATTTTTTGAATTTCACACATATAACTGACTGTTGAGAATGAAAACGCTGTGGAGGATTTTGGCCACTGTGGCCATTCTGGACGAGGTACACATATGAGTGATACCTCCAATTAAAGGCCTTACCATACTATACTCAAATATTAATGCACCTTTTCCAAATTGTTTTTCAGAAAACTTTGAAAATTTTTTGAATTTCGCACATATAACTGACTGTTGAGAGTGAAATCGCTCTGGAGGATTTTGGCTACTGTGGCCATACTGGATGAGGTACACATATGAGTGATACCTCCAATTAAAGGCCTTACCATACTATACTCAAATATTAATGCACCTTTTCCGAATTGTTTTTCAGAAAACTTTGAAAATTTTTTGAATTTCACACATATAACTGACTGTTGAGAATGAAAACGCTGTGGAGGATTTTGGCCACTGTGGCCATTCTGGACGAGGTACACATATGAGTGATACCTCCAATTAAAGGCCTTACCATACTATACTCAAATATTAATGCACCTTTTCCAAATTGTTTTTCAGAAAACTTTGAAAATTTTTTGAATTTGACACATATAACTGACTGTTGAGAGTGAAATCGCTCTGGAGGATTTTGGCGACTGTGGCTATACTGGACGAGGTACACACATGAGGGGTACCTCCAATTAAAGGCCCGACCTTACTTTACTCATATGTTAATTCACCTTTTCCGAATTGTTTTTCAGAAAACTATGAAAATTTTTTGAATTTCACACATATAACTGACTGTTGAGAATGAAAACGCTGTGGAGGATTTTGGCCACTGTGGCCATACTGGACGAGGTACACATATGAGTGATACCTCCAATTAAAGGCCCGACCTTACTTTACTCAAATATTAATGCACTTTTTCCGAATTGATTTTCAGAAAACTTTGAAAATTTTTTGAATTTCACACATATAACTGACTGTTGAGAATGAAAACGCTGTGGAGGATTTTGGTCACTGTGGCCATACTGGACGAGGTACACATATGAGTGATACCTCCAATTAAAGGCCTTACCATACTATACTCAAATATTAATGCACCTTTTCCAAATTGTTTTTCAGAAAACTTTGAAAATTTTTTGAATTTCGCACATATAACTGACTGTTGAGAGTGAAATCGCTCTGGAGGATTTTGGCTACTGTGGCCATACTGGATGAGGTACACATATGAGTGATACCTCCAATTAAAGGCCTTACCATACTATACTCAAATATTAATGCACCTTTTCCGAATTGTTTTTCAGAAAACTTTGAAAATTTTTTGAATTTCACACATATAACTGACTGTTGAGAATGAAAACGCTGTGGAGGATTTTGGCCACTGTGGCCATTCTGGACGAGGTACACATATGAGTGATACCTCCAATTAAAGGCCTTACCATACTATACTCAAATATTAATGCACCTTTTCCAAATTGTTTTTCAGAAAACTTTGAAAATTTTTTGAATTTGACACATATAACTGACTGTTGAGAGTGAAATCGCTCTGGAGGATTTTGGCGACTGTGGCTATACTGGACGAGGTACACACATGAGGGGTACCTCCAATTAAAGGCCCGACCTTACTTTACTCATATGTTAATTCACCTTTTCCGAATTGTTTTTCAGAAAACTATGAAAATTTTTTGAATTTCACACATATAACTGACTGTTGAGAATGAAAACGCTGTGGAGGATTTTGGCCACTGTGGCCATACTGGACGAGGTACACATATGAGTGATACCTCCAATTAAAGGCCCGACCTTACTTTACTCAAATATTAATGCACTTTTTCCGAATTGATTTTCAGAAAACTTTGAAAATTTTTTGAATTTCACACATATAACTGACTGTTGAGAATGAAAACGCTGTGGAGGATTTTGGTCACTGTGGCCATACTGGACGAGGTACACATATGAGTGATACCTCCAATTAAAGGCCTTACCATACTATACTCAAATATTAATGCACCTTTTCCAAATTGTTTTTCAGAAAACTTTGAAAATTTTTTGAATTTCGCACATATAACTGACTGTTGAGAGTGAAATCGCTCTGGAGGATTTTGGCTACTGTGGCCATACTGGATGAGGTACACATATGAGTGATACCTCCAATTAAAGGCCTTACCATACTATACTCAAATATTAATGCACCTTTTCCGAATTGTTTTTCAGAAAACTTTGAAAATTTTTTGAATTTCACACATATAACTGACTGTTGAGAGTGAAATCGCTCTGGAGGATTTTGGCGACTGTGGCTATACTGGACGAGGTACACACATGAGGGGTACCTCCAATTAAAGGCCCGACCTTACTTTACTCATATGTTAATTCACCTTTTCCGAATTGTTTTTCAGAAAACTATGAAAATTTTTTGAATTTCACACATATAACTGACTGTTGAGAATGAAAACGCTGTGGAGGATTTTGGCCACTGTGGCCATACTGGACGAGGTACACATATGAGTGATACCTCCAATTAAAGGCCTTACCATACTATACTCAAATATTAATGCACCTTTTCCGAATTGTTTTTCAGAAAACTTTGAAAATTTTTTGAATTTCACACATATAACTGACTGTTGAGAATGAAAACGCTGTGGAGGATTTTGGCCACTGTGGCCATTCTGGACGAGGCACACATATGAGTGATATCTCTATTAGTGGATTTTGTCCGAATTGTTTTTTAGAAAACTTTGAAAATTTTTTGAATTTCACACATATAACTGACTGTTGAGAATGAAGTCGCTGTGGAGGATTTTGGCGACTGTGGCCATACTAGACGAGGTACACATATGAGTGGTACCTCCAATTAAAGGCCTTACTTTACTTAAATGTTGGTGCACTTTTTCCGAATTGTTTTTCAGAAAACTTTGAACATTTTTTGAATTTCACACATATAACTGACTGTTGAGAAAAAAATCCCTCTGGAGGATTTTGGTCACTGTGGCCGTAGTGGATGAGCAACACATATAAGTGATACCTCTAATGGAAAAAATTACCACGGTATCTTAAAAGATGTGGCCATTATCGACTAAAATAAAAACATTTGTTTTCTCTATTTTTTACTAAACATTAAATATTTTTTATTTAATATATTTTTTTAACATTTCTTGATTTTTCAGTCTAAAAACAGTTAACAATTTAAAATTAGATAGTTCTTTTAAAAATAACTAAACATTTTTATGTGATAATTTGAATCTATTCAAATCTCTTCTATGATATTCACTTAAAAATACATATTACATATTTTGTTTTTGTAAAACCATATAGAATTGGTAAATCCTAAATCTTTCAGCTTAAATCCTATTATTAGAAAACAAAATAAATAAAAAATGTATTTCTACTAATAAACTAAATTATATCGAAGTTTAAAATAAAGGAATTATGGTTTGCTTTTTTGCAATTTGTTCTGTTACATGAAATGGAAAACCATATTACTTATATCAAAATCAAATTAGATTTTTTGACTATGATTTTTTTTTTTTTTGATAATAGTTCATGACACATAGTTCATTAAATAGCAATCTTTGCATTGTGCTTATACTTTTATGAGTACAGGGTTGATACATTGCAAACACTTAGTTCTATTATAGAGTTGTAAAAGTATTGAGTATTCCGGTACTGAGTACTCGATACTAACTGTTTTCTTGAGTACTCAATACTAAAACTTTTAAAGATGCAATTTTCCGTAGAAATGTGTAATTTTCTTATGAAAATACAACTCTAAAAATAGTACTCTAAAAATTGTGATGGCGAAGATTTGCTGTGTAATAATTTTTATTTGGTTTGAGTTCATATGTGTTTGCTATTGACCGTACTAACATTTTTTTGTGAGGGTAACAAATTACTACTTATCAACATTTGAATTTTGTTCTAAAATTATTTTGAATTCAATCAGGGCAGCATTTCATTTTTCTACAATTTGAATATTTGTTTTGCTTTTCTGGATTGTCAGAAATTTTCATTGGGAATTTGTTGAAAATTGAATTGTTGCTAAACAACGGGAAAATCGAAAAGTTATATGTGTCAAATTCAAAAAAATTTAAAAGTTTTCTGAAAATCAATTCGGAAAAAGTGCATTAATATTTAAGTAAAGTAAGGTCAGGCCTTTAAAAGGAGGTATCACTCATATGTGTACCTCGTCCAGTATGGCCACAGTCGCCAAGATCCTCTAGAGCGATTTCATCTCAAATGTCAGTTATATGTGTGAACTTCAAAAAATTTTCAAAAGTTTTCTGAAAAACAATTCGGAAAAAGTGCATTAATATTTGAGTACAGTATGGTAAGGCCTTTAATTGGAGGTATCACTCATATGTGTACCTCGTCCAGTATGGCCACAGTGGCCAAAATCCTCCACAGCGTTTTCATTATCAACAGTCAGTTATATGTGTCAAATTCAAAAAATTTTCAAAGTTTTCTGAAAATCAATTCGGAAAAAGTGCATTAATATTTGAGTACAGTATGGTAAGGCCTTTAATTGGAGGTATCACTCATATGTGTACCTCGTCCAGTATGGCCACAGTGGCCAAAATCCTCCACAGCGTTTTCATTCTCAACAGTCAGTTATATGTGTCAAATTCAAAAAATTTTCAAAGTTTTCTGAAAAACAATTTGGAAAAGGTGCATTAATATTTGAGTATAGTATGGTAAGGCCTTTAATTGGAGGTATCACTCATATGTGTACCTCGTCCAGTATGGCCACAGTGGCCAAAATCCTCCACAGCGTTTTCATTCTCAACAGTCAGTTATATGTGTGAAATTCAAAAAATTTTCAAAGTTTTCTGAAAATCAATTCGGAAAAGGTGCATTAATATTTGAGTATAGTATGGTAAGGCCTTTAATTGGAGGTATACCTCATGTGTGTACCTCGTCCAGTATGGCCACAGTCGCCAAAATCCTCCAGAGCGATTTCACTCTCAACAGTCAGTTATATGTGCGAAATTCAAAAAATTTTCAAAGTTTTCTGAAAATCAATTCGGAAAAAGTGCATTAATAATTGAGTAAAGTAAGGTCGGGCCTTTAATTGGAGGTATACCTCATGTGTGTACCTCGTCCAGAATGGCCACAGTGGCCAAAATCCTCCACAGCGTTTTCATTCTCAACAGTCAGTTATATGTGTGAAATTCAAAAAATTTTCAAAGTTTTCTGAAAAACAATTCGGAAAAGGTGCATTAATATTTGAGTATAGTATGGTAAGGCCTTTAATTGGAGGTATCACTCATATGTGTACCTCGTCCAGAATGGCCACAGTGGCCAAAATCCTCCACAGCGTTTTCATTCTCAACAGTCAGTTATATGTGTGAAATTCAAAAAATTTTCAAAGTTTTCTGAAAAACAATTCGGAAAAGGTGCATTAATATTTGAGTATAGTATGGTAAGGCCTTTAATTGGAGGTATCACTCATATGTGTACCTCGTCCAGTATGGCCACAGTGGCCAAAATCCTCCAGAGCGATTTCACTCTCAACAGTCAGTTATATGTGCGAAATTCAAAAAATTTTCAAAGTTTTCTGAAAAACAATTTGGAAAAGGTGCATTAATATTTGAGTATAGTATGGTAAGGCCTTTAATTGGAGGTATCACTCATATGTGTACCTCATCCAGTATGGCCACAGTGGCCAAAATCCTCTAGAGCGATTTCATCTCAAATGTCAGTTATATGTGTGAAATTCAAAAAATTTTCAAAGTTTTCTGAAAATCAATTCGGAAAAGGTGCATTAATATTTGAGTATAGTATGGTAAGGCCTTTAATTGGAGGTATCACTCATATGTGTACCTCATCCAGTATGGCCACAGTAGCCAAAATCCTCCAGAGCGATTTCACTCTCAACAGTCAGTTATATGTGCGAAATTCAAAAAATTTTCAAAGTTTTCTGAAAAACAATTTGGAAAAGGTGCATTAATATTTGAGTATAGTATGGTAAGGCCTTTAATTGGAGGTATCACTCATATGTGTACCTCGTCCAGTATGGCCACAGTGACCAAAATCCTCCACAGCGTTTTCATTCTCAACAGTCAGTTATATGTGTGAAATTCAAAAAATTTTCAAAGTTTTCTGAAAATCAATTCGGAAAAAGTGCATTAATATTTGAGTACAGTATGGTAAGGCCTTTAATTGGAGGTATCACTCATATGTGTACCTCGTCCAGTATGGCCACAGTGGCCAAAATCCTCCACAGCGTTTTCATTCTCAACAGTCAGTTATATGTGTGAAATTCAAAAAATTTTCAAAGTTTTCTGAAAATCAATTCGGAAAAAGTGCATTAATATTTGAGTACAGTATGGTAAGGCCTTTAATTGGAGGTATCACTCATATGTGTACCTCGTCCAGTATGGCCACAGTGGCCAAAATCCTCCACAGCGTTTTCATTCTCAACAGTCAGTTATATGTGTCAAATTCAAAAAATTTTCAAAGTTTTCTGAAAAACAATTTGGAAAAGGTGCATTAATATTTGAGTATAGTATGGTAAGGCCTTTAATTGGAGGTATCACTCATATGTGTACCTCGTCCAGTATGGCCACAGTGGCCAAAATCCTCCACAGCGTTTTCATTCTCAACAGTCAGTTATATGTGTGAAATTCAAAAAATTTTCAAAGTTTTCTGAAAATCAATTCGGAAAAGGTGCATTAATATTTGAGTATAGTATGGTAAGGCCTTTAATTGGAGGTATACCTCATGTGTGTACCTCGTCCAGTATGGCCACAGTCGCCAAAATCCTCCAGAGCGATTTCACTCTCAACAGTCAGTTATATGTGCGAAATTCAAAAAATTTTCAAAGTTTTCTGAAAATCAATTCGGAAAAAGTGCATTAATAATTGAGTAAAGTAAGGTCGGGCCTTTAATTGGAGGTATACCTCATGTGTGTACCTCGTCCAGAATGGCCACAGTGGCCAAAATCCTCCACAGCGTTTTCATTCTCAACAGTCAGTTATATGTGTGAAATTCAAAAAATTTTCAAAGTTTTCTGAAAAACAATTCGGAAAAGGTGCATTAATATTTGAGTATAGTATGGTAAGGCCTTTAATTGGAGGTATCACTCATATGTGTACCTCGTCCAGAATGGCCACAGTGGCCAAAATCCTCCACAGCGTTTTCATTCTCAACAGTCAGTTATATGTGTGAAATTCAAAAAATTTTCAAAGTTTTCTGAAAAACAATTCGGAAAAGGTGCATTAATATTTGAGTATAGTATGGTAAGGCCTTTAATTGGAGGTATCACTCATATGTGTACCTCGTCCAGTATGGCCACAGTGACCAAAATCCTCCACAGCGTTTTCATTCTCAACAGTCAGTTATATGTGTGAAATTCAAAAAATTTTCAAAGTTTTCTGAAAATCAATTCGGAAAAAGTGCATTAATATTTGAGTACAGTATGGTAAGGCCTTTAATTGGAGGTATCACTCATATGTGTACCTCGTCCAGTATGGCCACAGTGGCCAAAATCCTCCACAGCGTTTTCATTCTCAACAGTCAGTTATATGTGTGAAATTCCAAAAATTTTCAAAGTTTTCTGAAAATCAATTCGGAAAAAGTGCATTAATATTTGAGTAAAGTAAGGTCGGGCCTTTAATTGGAGGTATCACTCATATGTGTACCTCGTCCAGTATGGCCACAGTGGCCAAAATCCTCCAGAGCGATTTCACTCTCAACAGTCAGTTATATGTGCGAAATTCAAAAAATTTTCAAAGTTTTCTGAAAAACAATTTGGAAAAGGTGCATTAATATTTGAGTATAGTATGGTAAGGCCTTTAATTGGAGGTATCACTCATATGTGTACCTCATCCAGTATGGCCACAGTGGCCAAAATCCTCTAGAGCGATTTCATCTCAAATGTCAGTTATATGTGTGAAATTCAAAAAATTTTCAAAGTTTTCTGAAAATCAATTCGGAAAAGGTGCATTAATATTTGAGTATAGTATGGTAAGGCCTTTAATTGGAGGTATCACTCATATGTGTACCTCATCCAGTATGGCCACAGTAGCCAAAATCCTCCAGAGCGATTTCACTCTCAACAGTCAGTTATATGTGCGAAATTCAAAAAATTTTCAAAGTTTTCTGAAAAACAATTTGGAAAAGGTGCATTAATATTTGAGTATAGTATGGTAAGGCCTTTAATTGGAGGTATCACTCATATGTGTACCTCGTCCAGTATGGCCACAGTGACCAAAATCCTCCACAGCGTTTTCATTCTCAACAGTCAGTTATATGTGTGAAATTCAAAAAATTTTAAAAGTTTTCTGAAAATCAATTCGGAAAAAGTGCATTAATATTTGAGTACAGTATGGTAAGGCCTTTAATTGGAGGTATCACTCATATGTGTACCTCGTCCAGTATGGCCACAGTGACCAAAATCCTCCACAGCGTTTTCATTCTCAACAGTCAGTTATATGTGTGAAATTCCAAAAATTTTCAAAGTTTTCTGAAAATCAATTCGGAAAAAGTGCATTAATATTTGAGTAAAGTAAGGTCGGGCCTTTAATTGGAGGTATCACTCATATGTGTACCTCGTCCAGTATGGCCACAGTGGCCAAAATCCTCCAGAGCGATTTCACTCTCAACAGTCAGTTATATGTGCGAAATTCAAAAAATTTTCAAAGTTTTCTGAAAAACAATTTGGAAAAGGTGCATTAATATTTGAGTATAGTATGGTAAGGCCTTTAATTGGAGGTATCACTCATATGTGTACCTCGTCCAGTATGGCCACAGTGACCAAAATCCTCCACAGCGTTTTCATTCTCAACAGTCAGTTATATGTGTGAAATTCAAAAAATTTTCAAAGTTTTCTGAAAATCAATTCGGAAAAAGTGCATTAATATTTGAGTACAGTATGGTAAGGCCTTTAATTGGAGGTATCACTCATATGTGTACCTCGCCCAGTATGGCCACAGTGGCCAAAATCCTCCACAGCGTTTTCATTCTCAACAGTCAGTTATATGTGTGAAATTCCAAAAATTTTCAAAGTTTTCTGAAAATCAATTCGGAAAAAGTGCATTAATATTTGAGTAAAGTAAGGTCGGGCCTTTAATTGGAGGTATCACTCATATGTGTACCTCGTCCAGTATGGCCACAGTGGCCAAAATCCTCCAGAGCGATTTCACTCTCAACAGTCAGTTATATGTGCGAAATTCAAAAAATTTTCAAAGTTTTCTGAAAAACAATTTGGAAAAGGTGCATTAATATTTGAGTATAGTATGGTAAGGCCTTTAATTGGAGGTATCACTCATATGTGTACCTCATCCAGTATGGCCACAGTGGCCAAAATCCTCTAGAGCGATTTCATCTCAAATGTCAGTTATATGTGTGAAATTCAAAAAATTTTCAAAGTTTTCTGAAAATCAATTCGGAAAAGGTGCATTAATATTTGAGTATAGTATGGTAAGGCCTTTAATTGGAGGTATCACTCATATGTGTACCTCATCCAGTATGGCCACAGTAGCCAAAATCCTCCAGAGCGATTTCACTCTCAACAGTCAGTTATATGTGCGAAATTCAAAAAATTTTCAAAGTTTTCTGAAAAACAATTTGGAAAAGGTGCATTAATATTTGAGTATAGTATGGTAAGGCCTTTAATTGGAGGTATCACTCATATGTGTACCTCGTCCAGTATGGCCACAGTGACCAAAATCCTCCACAGCGTTTTCATTCTCAACAGTCAGTTATATGTGTGAAATTCAAAAAATTTTAAAAGTTTTCTGAAAATCAATTCGGAAAAAGTGCATTAATATTTGAGTACAGTATGGTAAGGCCTTTAATTGGAGGTATCACTCATATGTGTACCTCGTCCAGTATGGCCACAGTGACCAAAATCCTCCACAGCGTTTTCATTCTCAACAGTCAGTTATATGTGTGAAATTCCAAAAATTTTCAAAGTTTTCTGAAAATCAATTCGGAAAAAGTGCATTAATATTTGAGTAAAGTAAGGTCGGGCCTTTAATTGGAGGTATCACTCATATGTGTACCTCGTCCAGTATGGCCACAGTGGCCAAAATCCTCCAGAGCGATTTCACTCTCAACAGTCAGTTATATGTGCGAAATTCAAAAAATTTTCAAAGTTTTCTGAAAAACAATTTGGAAAAGGTGCATTAATATTTGAGTATAGTATGGTAAGGCCTTTAATTGGAGGTATCACTCATATGTGTACCTCGTCCAGTATGGCCACAGTGACCAAAATCCTCCACAGCGTTTTCATTCTCAACAGTCAGTTATATGTGTGAAATTCAAAAAATTTTCAAAGTTTTCTGAAAATCAATTCGGAAAAAGTGCATTAATATTTGAGTACAGTATGGTAAGGCCTTTAATTGGAGGTATCACTCATATGTGTACCTCGCCCAGTATGGCCACAGTGGCCAAAATCCTCCACAGCGTTTTCATTCTCAACAGTCAGTTATATGTGTGAAATTCCAAAAATTTTCAAAGTTTTCTGAAAATCAATTCGGAAAAAGTGCATTAATATTTGAGTAAAGTAAGGTCGGGCCTTTAATTGGAGGTATCACTCATATGTGTACCTCGTCCAGTATGGCCACAGTGGCCAAAATCCTCCAGAGCGATTTCACTCTCAACAGTCAGTTATATGTGCGAAATTCAAAAAATTTTCAAAGTTTTCTGAAAAACAATTTGGAAAAGGTGCATTATTATTTGAGTATAGTATGGTAAGGCCTTTAATTGGAGGTATCACTCATATGTGTACCTCATCCAGTATGGCCACAGTGGCCAAAATCCTCTAGAGCGATTTCATCTCAAATGTCAGTTATATGTGTGAAATTCAAAAAATTTTCAAAGTTTTCTGAAAATCAATTCGGAAAAGGTGCATTAATATTTGAGTATAGTATGGTAAGGCCTTTAATTGGAGGTATCACTCATATGTGTACCTCATCCAGTATGGCCACAGTAGCCAAAATCCTCCAGAGCGATTTCACTCTCAACAGTCAGTTATATGTGTGAAATTCAAAAAATTTTCAAAGTTTTCTGAAAAACAATTCGGAAAAGGTGCATTAATATTTGAGTATAGTATGGTAAGGCCTTTAATTGGAGGTATCACTCATATGTGTACCTCATCCAGTATGGCCACAGTAGCCAAAATCCTCCAGAGCGATTTCACTCTCAACAGTCAGTTATATGTGCGAAATTCAAAAAATTTTCAAAGTTTTCTGAAAAACAATTTGGAAAAGGTGCATTAATATTTGAGTATAGTATGGTAAGGCCTTTAATTGGAGGTATCACTCATATGTGTACCTCGTCCAGTATGGCCACAGTGGCCAAAATCCTCCACAGCGTTTTCATTCTCAACAGTCAGTTATATGTGTGAAATTCAAAAAATTTTCAAAGTTTTCTGAAAATCAATTCGGAAAAAGTGCATTAATATTTTAGTACAGTATGGTAAGGCCTTTAATTGGAGGTATCACTCATATGTGTACCTCGTCCAGTATGGCCACAGTGACCAAAATCCTCCACAGCGTTTTCATTCTCAACAGTCAGTTATATGTGTGAAATTCAAAAAATTTTAAAAGTTTTCTGAAAATCAATTCGGAAAAAGTGCATTAATATTTGAGTACAGTATGGTAAGGCCTTTAATTGGAGGTATCACTCATATGTGTACCTCGTCCAGTATGGCCACAGTGGCCAAAATCCTCCACAGCGTTTTCATTCTCAACAGTCAGTTATATGTGTGAAATTCAAAAAATTTTCAAAGTTTTCTGAAAATCAATTCGGAAAAAGTGCATTAATATTTGAGTAAAGTAAGGTCGGGCCTTTAATTGGAGGTATCACTCATATGTGTACCTCGTCCAGTATGGCCACAGTGGCCAAAATCCTCCACAGCGTTTTCATTATCAACAGTCAGTTATATGTATGAAATTCAAAAAATTTTCAAAGTTTTCTGAAAATCAATTCGGAAAAAGTGCATTAATATTTGAGTAAAGTAAGGTCGGGCCTTTAATTGGAGGTATCACTCATATGTGTACCTCGTCCAGTATGGCCACAGTGGCCAAAATCCTCCACAGCGTTTTCATTATCAACAGTCAGTTATATGTATGAAATTCAAAAAATTTTCAAAGTTTTCTGAAAATCAATTCGGAAAAAGTGCATTAATATTTGAGTACAGTATGGCAAGGCCTTTAATTGGAGGTATCACCTATATGTGTACCTCTTCCAGTATGGCCACAGTGGCCAAAATCCTCCACAGCGATTTCATTCTCAACAGTCAGTTATATGTGTGAAATTCAAAAACTTTTAAAAGTTTTATGAAAAACAATTCAGAAAAAGTGCATTAATATTTGAGTATAGTATGGTAAGGCCTTTAATTGGAGGTATCACTCATGTGCGTACCTCGTCCAGTATGGCCACAGTTGCCAAATTCCTCTAGAGCGATTTCATCTCAAATGTCAGTTATATGTGTCAAATTCAAAAAATTTTCAAAGTTTTCTGAAAATCAATTCGGAAAAAGTGCATTAATATTTGAGTATAGTATGGTAAGGCCTGTAATTGGAGGTATCACTCATATGTGTACCTCGTCCAGTATGGCCACAGTGGCCAAAATCCTCCACAGAGTTTTCATTCTCAACAGTCAGTTATATGTGTCAAATTCAAAAGATATTCAAAGTTTTCTGAAAATCAATTCGGAAAAAATACATTAATATTTAAGTAAAGTAAGGTCGGGCCTTTAATTGGAGGTATCACTCATGTGTGTACCTCGTCCAGTATGGCCACAATCGCCAAAATCCTCCAGAGCGATTTCCTTCTCAACACTCAGTTATATGTGTCAAATTCAAAAAATTTTCAAAGTTTTCTGAATTTTCGGATTTAATTTCATAGTTAGCGTCGCTTTTGCGCTTTTCCCGTATTTCCTTTTTTCGAATTTAACTTCACACTTAGCGTCACTTTTGTGTTTTGTCCGTATTTTCTTTTTTTCAAATTTAACTTCACACTTAGCGTCACTTTTGCGTTTTCCTCGGTTTTTTCGAATTTAATTTCACAAATAGCGTCACTTTTGAATTTTTAGCGCTGATTTTTTATTATGTTTTTCGAATTTAACTTCACACTTAGCGTCACAGTTATCGAATTTAACTTTCGATAACTTTCGAATTTATCTTCACACACTTATACCATTATACTTAAAACCCCTGTGGTCATATTTTGATAAGCCTATTGGAATTTTTTTTTTCATTTGGAAAATGTTAAGCTACCAAGTTTAACAAATCGGTAAATATGGCTAAATTTATTAATATTAAAAAAACATCTTTTAGATTATTGAAATACAGAAAAATACCACAAACACTAATCGGATTTTAATATAAATTATATAAATTGATTTCCTTTTTTTTCAACTAATAATAAATTGACACATTTATTAAATTATGGTAACATATTTTTTTCTACTACTTAATTTTATTATAATAGTGGTTGTTTTCCAAATATATATATATATATACAGTAGTCGCTCGGTTATAGGAACTAATTCAAACAGAGCATGTTCACTAAATGGTTAAGTTCACATAATCGAGAGAATATAAAATAAGTAATTCAAATGATTTTTATTACATTAAGTTTTTACTTTTAATAAGTTTTTCAATAATTAATGTACATGAAAGTAGTCGGTTATATTTTTTTGTACTTTTTTTGCTTCAAGGGATTTCTGTAGTGACTTGTCCCTGCATTTTCGCAATGCCAAAATATCATTAATATCAGATATATTATTTTCAATCCAAGCAATAACTTTATTGAATGCTTCGATTGCCTCCGTTGTGCTAAGCTGTTGTTACGATGCACTGCTCTTGATCATCATCTTCAACTTCGCTATCTATATCTTCGCTACCAATGTCTTGATTCCACGTTTGAATCTCTTCCCGTGAAAGCTGTTCACATAATAGAGATAGGCTGTGTTCACTCTTTAGAACCTCCTGTGTTTAAATTTTGTTGTTCACTATTCTGGAAATTTACATAACTGGATATTCATATAACCGAGCGGCTACTGTATATATATATATATACGTGTATACAAAAACGATTTATAAAACTAATAAATTTATCCGTTGTTAGAAGAAAAACACATATTTTTTTTTAATACGTACTTTATGGCTCTAAAACACTTTTTTTCTGCCAATAATAACAAAATTAAGTTTTTATACAATTTTATGGCAATATTAGAGAGAAAAAATATATAGAGAAAGAAATAAATAAATATTTGGCAAAAGGTTGAACATTATATTACATGAACATGCCGCAATGGCAATTTTGAAATAAAAACGAAAATAAAAAGAAAAAACTTACGACCGACAAACTCCAATATGACAAGTGGCAAAAGTTCCACATATTATGACACACTGCATAAATGTATGACTGAAAGAATGAATAGTGGATTTTTGGTTTTGTGTATATGTAATTTTGTTGGATCTGTGGCGTCTCATTTATCGTATTCACAACTTTATATCTTAATATTAATATTTGAGCTGCACTGTGGTTAAAAATATATTAAATATATATTAAAAGAAATTTCTTTATTCTTTTTAATTTTTGAGCACTCCATTTGATTGTATTTTTGTGGAGAAAAGAGGCTAGTTATCCCGTGACCAGTAACAATAAAACCGGACTAAAAGAACATAGCTTGTGACTTGTATCGTAAAAGGTTAACCGATCTGAAAGAAGCTACCTCATGACTAGTACAAATGGGACCGGTGTAAAAGTATATATCCTGTGATCTGCCTGTAACAGCTGCAAGAGGACTGGTCTCAAAGTAAGTGCATTGTGATTGCTGAAAAAAGCATTGCTTTGGAAATCTCATCCCCATGACAGGTGTTAATGGGACTGAGCCAGGACATATTCGGGTGGTACAAATTTTCGAGAAATAGTCAGTTGTCAGAATTATCCGTAGTCAAATTATTTTGTGATAACCCTGTGGTCAACGGGACCTTGGGATGGGTTATATTTATTATACGCCTTAGAAGAATTGTGTTTTAATATCAATTTCATTGTTCGCACTACATTTAATATGCGATATCTACATATTGTCTATCGGGTTGTTGTCCGCACTATAAATGTGTTTATGAACACTATTTTCGTAGCAAGATAATTAAGTAAAACATTAGTTTGAAAATTAGTTTAGTGCTAAAAAATATAACTAAAGCTTTTGTGAAAATACAATTTCAGCCAAAGAGTTTTTATACCCTACACCACTATGTGGTCAGGGTATTATAAGTTTGTGCTGATGTTTGTAACACCAAAAAATATTGGTCGTAGACCCACCTTATAGTATACCGATCGGTTCAGAATTTTTTTTTATTTCGATTTAACGATGTCCGTCTGTCCGTCCGTCCGTCCGTCTGTCTGTCTGTCCATGCAATCTTGTACGCACTCTACAGGTCGCACCTATTAAGATATTTCGATGAAATTTGGTACATAGACCTATGTTGGCCCAAGGACGAACAAGTTTGATTTTTTTGAACATCGGTCCATGTTTAGACCTAGTGCCCATATAAGGGTCCTACCAAAATTATATTGTTTATACGCTGCAGGTCGTAAATATTAAGATATTTTGATGAAATTTGGTACACAGACCTATATTGGCCCAATAACGCAGCCTATTGATTTTGGTGAACATCGGTCCATGTTTAGACCTAGTGCCCATATAAGGGTCCTACCAAAATTATACTGTTTATACGCTGCAGGTCGTAAATATTAAGATATTTTGATGAAATTTGGTACACAGACCTATATTGGCCCAATAACGCAGCCTATTGATTTTGGTGAACATCGGTCCATGTTTAGACCTAGTGCCCATATAAGGGTCCTACCAAAATTATACTGTTTATACGCTGCAGGTCGTAAATATTAAGATATTTTGATAAAATTTGGTATACAGACCTACATTGGCCCAAGGACAAAGCCTATTGATTTTGGTGAACATCGGTCCATGTTTAGACCTAGTGCCCATATAAGGGTCCTACCAAAATTATATTGTTTATACGCTGCAGGTCGCAAATATTAAGATATTTTGATGAAATTTGGTACACCGACTTATGGCAGCCGAAGGACGAAGCCTATTGATTTTGGTGAACATCGGTCTATGTTTAGACCTAGTGCCCATATAAGGGTCCCCCCAAAATTATATTGTTTATACGATGCACGTCGTAAATATTAAGATATTTTGACGAAATTTGGTACACAGACCTATTTTGGCCCACGGACGAAGCCTATTGAATTTGATGAACATCGGTCCATGTTTAGACCTAGTGCCCATATAAGGGTCCTACCAAAATTATACTGTTTATACGCTGCAGGTCGCAAATATTAAGATATTTTGATGAAATTTGGTACACAGACCTATATTGGCCCAATAACGCAGCCTATTGATTTTGGTGACATTAGTTGGCTTTTACCCAGACTGGTGTAGGGTATTCTATAGTCGGCATGCCCGACTTTAACCTTTTTACTCGTTTTGAAATGGCCCATATGTAACACCTTTGCATTTACATCTTAAATTCCGTTAATATTTGTGATTTTTGAATGTTTGTGAAAATGCAGTTGACACACTGTATCTTTTATATATTTAGATGTTTTGTTTTTAGTTAAATATCATATTGTTTTTATTGTGTCTCTATGCTGAGCAATTGTAAATCCTCTTTTCTGGATTATAATATTTTTTTTGTACTACTGGTACTATAAATTTTTGTTTTAGAATATTCACAATATTGCAAAAACCAATTTTTTATATTGTTTACACAATTCATATTTTACGTATTTGTTTGTATATGAATTTTCTTCTATACACTTCTAAAAATATATGTAATAGAATAGTGTGGTACTTATTTTAAATAAAACGAGAAAACAACAATGGGTTTTCCAATATTCCTAGCCGTAGAAATCCCGAAATGATTTTGTAAGAGGAAAGATAGAATTAAAAATAAACCACTGTGGAATCTCATACTACAGATCTAACTTTAACTTAACTACTCGTACTAAACAAGAGAAAATATCAAAAACTTGTATACAAAACAAGCAAATATTTTTGGGCTAAATAATAGTTAACTCATAAACCATCTCTATGAGACCCACAGTTATACATATCGCTAAAACTCATTTTTTATACCCTACACCACTATGTGGTCAGGGTATTATAAGTTTGTGCTGATGTTTGTAACGCCAAAAAATATTGGTCGTAGACCCACCTTATAGTATACCGATCGGTTCAGAATTTTTTTTTATTTCGATTTAACGATGTCCGTCTGTCCGTCCGTCCGTCCGTCCGTCTGTCTGTCTGTCCATGCAATCTTGTACGCACTCTACAGGTCGCACCTATTAAGATATTTCGATGAAATTTGGTACATAGACCTATGTTGGCCCAAGGACGAACAAGTTTGATTTTTTTGAACATCGGTCCATGTTTAGACCTAGTGCCCATATAAGGGTCCTACCAAAATTATATTGTTTATACGCTGCAGGTCGTAAATATTAAGATATTTTGATGAAATTTGGTACACAGACCTATATTGGCCCAATAACGCAGCCTATTGATTTTGGTGAACATCGGTCCATGTTTAGACCTAGTGCCCATATAAGGGTCCTACCAAAATTATACTGTTTATACGCTGCAGGTCGTAAATATTAAGATATTTTGATGAAATTTGGTACACAGACCTATATTGGCCCAATAACGCAGCCTATTGATTTTGGTGAACATCGGTCCATGTTTAGACCTAGTGCCCATATAAGGGTCCTACCAAAATTATACTGTTTATACGCTGCAGGTCGTAAATATTAAGATATTTTGATAAAATTTGGTATACAGACCTACATTGGCCCAGTAACGCAGCCTATTGATTTTGGTGAACATCGGTCCATGTTTAGACCTAGTGCCCATATAAGGGTCCTACTAAAATTATATGGTTTATACGCTGCAGGTCGCAAATATTAAGATATTTTGATAAAATTTGGTACACAGACCTACGTTGGCCCAAGGACAAAGCCTATTGATTTTGGTGAACATCGGACCATGTTTAGACCTAGTGCCCATATAAGGGTCCTACCAAAATTATATTGTTTATACGCTGCAGGTCGCAAATATTAAGATATTTTGATGAAATTTGGTACACCGACTTATGGCAGCCGAAGGACGAAGCCTATTGATTTTGGTGAACATCGGTCTATGTTTAGACCTAGTGCCCATATAAGGGTCCCCCCAAAATTATATTGTTTATACGATGCACGTCGTAAATATTAAGATATTTTGACGAAATTTGGTACACAGACCTATTTTGGCCCACGGACGAAGCCTATTGATTTTGATGAACATCGGTCCATGTTTAGACCTAGTGCCCATATAAGGGTCCTACCAAAATTATACTGTTTATACGCTGCAGGTCGCAAATATTAAGATATTTTGATGAAATTTGGTACACAGACCTATATTGGCCCAATAACGCAGCCTATTGATTTTGGTGACATTAGTTGGCTTTTACCCAGACTGGTGTAGGGTATTCTATAGTCGGCATGCCCGACTTTAACCTTTTTACTCGTTTAATTATATTATTGTGTTTTGCAAAGTTTTATAAATATTAAAGAAATTTTAGTTATCAAAATTTGAACAGATTTCTACACAATAATTTTATAAATACCCTTGGAAGTACTGCTCATATATAGTATTTAAAATTCTACTGAAGATTACTCTGGATAGCCTGCTAATATGATATAGAAATTGGAGAATATCTAGGGATATTGATAAGTTATTTTTTCGTCATTCTTTATCAAGAAAAAATATTACAAACTATTTATTTTGCATAATTGCAAGTATTAGTCCAATTTAAAATTTAAAATTTTTATTTTTTTTAATTTTATAAATTTATTATTAATTAGAAATTTATTAATTTAGTTCGAGGCCAATTTCCTAATTATGAATTAATATAATAAGAACTTTTTTCAAAAACTGCTATTTTTCTTCATCAGGATACTCTCCTGACAAACACTTCACAGAGTTTTTGCTTTCAGAAACCTCTACACTTTCAAGAATGAAAAGACGATCGTTTCGGGGATTTTCCAGGTCGCCTTAATCAGTTTTCTTTAGAAAGTGGCGGCAGTAGTGCAATGCAATTTGAAGCATTAAAATCTCATATTAAATGTAGTCTGCTACATCAACAAAATCAAATCAACGAATTGATAATATTTTTAATAAATTTATAAAATTTTGTGTTTAGAGTCTTTCTCTAACATATTTACATTTTTCAATTATATGCCAACCCATTATTAAAATTCACACACATTCCCGTGCAATTGTACGAGTAATTCTGACCTTTTTTTCTCACTGTTGGTTTCTGTTGGTGTCACTTGAAAAAAGCGCTAGTGCTACAATTTTTACTATTCATTTTTATTATTTTTGGTAGATGTGCGATAGTTGTTATATATGAGTGTGTATAAAATTAAAATATAAATTTTATTCATTTTTTTTTATTTATATTTTACTTCAAGTCCTTCCAAAGTGTCGAAGCGTGTATATGAATTGATATTTTGCCAAAAATTGTTAAAACCTTCTTGTGTTTATTTACATTTTTTTGAATTATTATATGTTGTAAATAAATATGTTGTTATATAAAATAGGATTTTTAGCAATAACAAATGTGTTACATTTAGAAAATTTTCACATTTAGAGAAAATCTAATTTTGTTTTGGTAATAAAAATTTAGTGCTACTTAAATAAACAGGGAAATATACCCAGTCAGAAATTAAGCACTCGTATATCACTTGGTAATCGTGGTGTAAAAAAATTACTAGCAAAAAAATTACTTACAAAAAGCTTTTTTTCAGCTTTTGTTTTACAAAAATTTCAGTGGTTTAAAAACCACTGGGAAAAAATTGATTTAGATTAAGTGGTCATCCAGTACTATCTAGTCAGAATAATTTTATAAAAGTGAAAATTTTGAAAAGCCGACCCTTTTGTTGTTGTCATTTTGGGCATTGGAATGCATTCTTTGCAAGGACTTGTGACACCTGATACAGTTACTTGCCATCGCTTTCCCGTTTGCATTTTTATGACTGGGTATTTATTCCGCAATAAAAATTTTAAGACCTCTTGCTAAGTATAAGGTTTTGAAATACCAAAAACTACACCAATACAACCATTTTTCGCACTGAATTCAAATCTGTCATTTATGTATTGGTTTGTAAAAAAATAATTCCTTTTTATATTTGTTTAAATATTTTCAGAATTTTGGCAGACGCAGTGAGAGTATTTCGACCATATTTTGATCCAGAGACAACAAATATGTTAACAGATCAATATATACCCATTCAAAAAAATACAAACGGGAAAGCGATGGCAAAGCACTTTAACAGGTGGTGCAAGTACTGGCAAAAAGTGCTTTCCCATTCCCAAAATGATAACATCATTAGACAAAAGGACCGGCTGTTCAAAAAGCGCCGCAAAAGCACTGGAGAAAAAAAATTTTTCAACGTCGGCAAAATGCTGTCAACAGATGATCTGGAAATATATTTTCCAAAATAAAATTTAAAATAAGTTCATATGTATTTTTTTTTGGTCCTGCCGTTATTTGCACCCAGGGCGTCAGATTGGCAGACGATTGCTCCACCCACTGAGCTAACGAGACATATAATATTTGATGGCTAAATACATAAATGAGTGATAATAGCTGGACAACTACTGGCTGTGCTAATATGCTAGAACTGGCAAATAGTTTTTTGGAACTAATATATGCCAGCGTTGGGAGAGCAAACAAAAAGTTGGTCTTAAAGGAGCTTTCCCACAAAAAAAAAATTAATTTTAGAAAACCAAAAAAAAATTTAAATTAAAAAAATACTAAAAAAAATGTTTCCTTGCAACCGGATTTCAACTCGGAACCTCCTGACTAAAAACCTTTTTAATGAAGTGTCAGCGTTTTAATAAAATCATTCCTCTACCAATGAATTGGGCTTTGTACCACTGGTAGCATTGGCTAGGTAGCACTGGATTTCCACTGGTTGCAAACCTTGGCAAATCACTCTTAGATCATTATTTGCCAGTAGTTTTTTTTTATAAAGCACCGAAGTTTTTGCAAAACAACTCTGGCAAAAGCGTCCAAAATAAGTGTTCTCCCAGTCATTTATTTTCAACACCGTGGTTACCCAGTGGTACGCCAGTGCTTGATTTGGTGTAGCTCTGGCGGTTTCTGATTAAAGCGTGTTTTTTTTAAGCCCAATAGAATTTTAAATAATAAAAAATAAAACAAAAAATTAAAATTTAATTAATATTTGAAAATGGTTTCGGGTATATGGCCACCGCGGCTGTTCTTGACGAAGCGGTATATGGCCACTTTTTCGAGTATCGCTCGCCGTATGTCACGAATAACACGAAAAATGTTGTCTTCCAAGGCGGCAATTGTTGCTGATTTATCAGCATAAATCAGTGATTTCACGTGGCACCTTAGGAAGTAATCGGGAGGAGTGAAATCGCACGAACTTGCAGGCCAATTGAAAGGTTCATTTCTCTAAATCAATTTATCGCCAAATTTGTATTTCAATAAGCCGATGTTTGAGGTCGCCGCATGGCACGTAGCACCATCCTGTTGAAACCACATCTCGCCCGGACCAGTGTCATCCACATCTTCAAACAAAAAATCGTTCATCTTTGTGTGCTAATGATCTCTATTGGCCGTAACGCGAGCTCCGGCTGCACTTTTGAAGAAATAAAGCCCACTAGCGTATAAACCGTACCAAGCGATGCATTTTTCTGGATGTAATGGATTCTGTGGGGTCTGTTATGGATTGGTTTCACTCCATATGTGGCAATTTTGTTTATTAACAGACCCGTAAAGCCAAAAATGAGCCTAATTGCTGAATACAATTTTGCGATAAAACATCGGATAAATTTCCAACTGTTCTAGAGCCCAATCGCCGAAATAACGACTCATATGATGATCTCGTGGCTTTAGTTCCTGCACCAGCTGAATCTTAAACGGGTGTAGGCCAAGATCTTTGTGCAAAATTTTCCACGTAGTGAACAGACAGAGCCCCAAATCCTGCGACCGACTACGAATCGATAAATTTGGATCTTGTTCCACACTTTCGTTTACAGCTCGAAATTCTCTTCAGTACGCACATTCTTTCGATGTATTGTGTGCTGGTAAAAATATGAGTAGTGGGTATCGAGTATAGAGTATTTGTCTTTTTGTGGGTACTCGATACTCAAAACTAATACTCGATATTTTCAGAGTTGCGTTTTGGACGGAAAAAATATATAAAAATGTGAATCTGCTAAAATATTTACCACAAAAATGTAACTCCGCTAAAATATTTATCACAAAACTACAACTCTGCTAAAAGAAAAAATCAAAAGTAAAATATTAAAAATATATGTTAAAAAACTATGAAAATAGTAATGAAATAAGTTGGTAAAAAAGTTTTAAAATATGTTTCTAAATATACTTAAATACACTCACAATATTTTTTCCTTAAAATCAACCGATTATGTACATTAAAACAATTGAAAATAAGTTAAAAAAAGGACTACCCACTTTTCGTTCAAAAGAATTGTATTTTGACGTTTATTTTTAATTGTTAATTTATTAACTGGCAAAGACGGTAAAAATAATAGATTTCTCGTTTATTTCAAAATCGTATTATAACAACTGGCTGTTTTTAACAGAAAATTTTGATTGAATATTTTAACTTCTACCGAAAGTCTGTATTTTGTGTATTTGGTTTATTGAATGACTGATAGAAAAAGTTGAAAAATTTATTTCTTTACAATTTAACTACTTATTCAATTGAAACAACTTTACTGATTTACTTTTTAAACAACTGTTGAACTTTTACGGTAAAGTTATTGTGAGTATATTTAATCAACATTTTTAATAAATTTTATTAAAATATTCTAAAAAAAAAAAATTCAGTATCATTAACTTTCTTTTAAAATCGCTAAAACAAAGGAAAATTTGGTCATGTTTAAAGTGCTGCAATTTTAAGTCTGGCAACTACTTGTAGATAAAGATAATGCAGGACTTAAGGAAATTTTATAGGATTTCCAAATATGTACAGTTTGTACAGAACCGATAAGTACTGCCTAAATTTTACTATGTAATTTGATAAAAGGTCGATATCGCTAATTTTTCGTTAAAGTCCACGCCCACTTAAAACAAGTGACAAAATAAAAAAACAAACATAACGTTAAAATTCTGTACAATTTTCTGCATAAATTTTGATTTTTAAAAATAAAGGCAACGAGAATAAAATTAGAAAAACTTGAATCGTTGCTAATTTATTGGCCACCACTGTATATATATAAATGAAATAATGTTCGTTTGTCAGCGCATCACTGGAGAACGGTTGGACCGATTTGGCAATTTCTTTTTAATGTTCGTAATAGGCCGAGTCAGTTTTTTCGGGCAAGAAAATTTGTCCACGCCCACTTGTTTTGTGTGTTTGTTTTTTTTTATACGCCTCTTTTTTTCATTTGTCCACGCCTACTTTAAACACCCAAGTGGAACGAAATGGAATGGAACAGGGAAGGAACGAGTGGAATTGCAACTCTAGATAATGGAAATGTAATGGAACAGGGTACGAAATGGAATGTGGAACGAAATGGAATAGAACGGGGAATGAAGGGTAACGAGTGGAATTGAAACTCTAAATAATGGAAATGGAACAGGGAACGCAATGGAATAGAATGAGTGGATTTTTTTTAAACACACAAGTGCAACGAAATAGAATTGAACAGGGAAGGAACGAGTGGAATTGAAACTATAGATAATAGAAATGTAATGGAACAGGGTACGAAATGGAATGTGGAACGAAATGGAATAGAACGGAGAATGATAGGTAACATATTTGGTTGACGAAAAATAAATTGAGATTCGGAAATTTATATTTATTTTATAAACAAACTGAATAAATTTTGTCATATTGCAATGCCGCCAATAAGATGTAGCAATTTAGGTCGGATAACACGCAATGCTACAAGAATTGAATGAAACAGAGAATAAAAAGGTGCTTTAAACTGCTTGCACCTTGAATAGGCCAAATCTCTGTTGTGGATAAGTTTTTTATAGCACTAAGTAAACTATTATTAAAAAAAAAATCTGATAATTTTAACAGTTTTTTCTGTAATAATGTTAATAGTTATGTAAAGGCAGAAGTCGGTCCCTCCTTTCTGCTAACACACTTGAACCTAGGAAATAACATAAAGAAAATAATAAATTGAAAGAAAAGTATTATAGGTATAACAGAAAACGATGAATTTAAAGAGAATTATTATAGATATAATAAATATAACTTTAGACCCAATGGAAATGTACTAATACGATCACTTATTAATTGGCCGGGGAATTCCCAAACACCTGTCGTAGTTTTTCTTGATAATTATCAGAGGGCCCTCTTTATACGCAAGGGTATATAAAGCGCAGCATCACAGAAATCTAGATCAGTTGCTGGCAGCCGCCAAAGGGTTTACAAGGTATTACTAATTATCTTTTCCCTGTCTAGCTCTTGCAGAATCATCCTTACTAGGACGTGTGCCGTGCGTCGGCCACATCCTTCGAGGTCCTGCGAAGATCCTTCGAGGTCCTGCGAATATCCTTCGAGGTTCTGCGAATATCCTTCGAGGTTTTCGAAGATCCTTCGAGGTCCTGCGAATATCCTTCGAGGTCCTTTGAATATCCTTCGAGGTCCTGCGAATATCCCTCCATGTCCTGAGAATATCCTGCCACTTCCCACCGTATCCTTGAACAACATTTGCCACCAGGAAGCGTGCCGTTCCTTGGTCACTGCTCACCGTATCTTTGAATATTTGCATGCAGGAAGCGTGCCGTTCGTTGATCACTTCCCACCGTGTCCTTGAACATTTGTCACCAGGAAGCGTGCCATTTGTTGGTCACTTTCCTCCGTATACTTGAACAATTGCATCCAGGAAGGACGTAGAATCGCCGTGCATCCGATAATATTAGATTCAACGAGAGGCGAACCGCGACTCTCTATCTTCATTTCCTTAACTTTATAGCATTAGGTGTTTCAAAATTAGATATAATTGATTAATAAATTGAATTTTATAACGTTCTAAACGACGCCTTTCACACTCTGTCACTGAATAAAATAAATTTCTGTGACGATCCCTACCCCAGCTAACGGAGGAAAACTCGGTGAAAACATTTCAATTCAACACAAAAAGGTGGCATTTTTGGATTCACCATCTGCGATTTCAATGAAATTTACCACAACTATCGTACATGATAACAGCTCATTAAAGCATAATTTTCAGAACCAAGTCTCTTTTGGTTTCCGAAATATGACGTCAAGAAAATTGGAAAAAACGGTAAAATTTGAGTAAAGTATGATAAGTCAAACGATTCAAGGTATAGGTCTACGGGGAATAAGGAGTCAATTGCCATCCAAGGACCAATCCCGTGACCGGTCAACCGAAGGCATATTACTAAATTAGTACAAATATGAACCAAAGATAATGAATCAATTTTCTAAATATTTTCTGATTCGTTACTTTCACTGTTGCTTTTAAAAAACTTGACCGATACCGAAATAAAAAACAAAATTCGCGGCATATTTTTAAAAATATTTGTTACTTATTTTACTATATTATTTATTTTGAACTTTATTTTTCGTTTTGCTTATTTTAGCTCTTATTTTAAATTTCTATAATTTTTTGCTAAGAAATTTTAAGTTTTATATTTTCAACGGGGAATTTTTTAAGGTAATTTTCAGAGTTTTTGAGGTCATTTTCTAATTTTTAATTGATTTTTTAATTTAACTTTGGCCAACACAATAAACGAAGCAACTGTCATTAAAGGACCTATCCCATGACCGGTCAATCGGGGTTATATTCAAGGCACTTCCACTAAGTATATTTGTGTGTGTTAGTTCATGTTGTTCTCTTTTCTATTTTTTTCTTTGTTTGTTTTTTCATTATTATTTGCACAAATGAAAAACATATAACTTAACCATCACGCATAAGCAACATTAGCTCAGACGGTAGAGCGTTTGCCTTACAAGCAGGAGGTTGTGTTATCGAGCCCTATTTCGACGCCAAGTAGATTATTTTTAGTACTTAATTTTTTATTAGTTTATTTGAAAAGCTATTTTTAGCCACACCACCTTACTGTCACAAGGTGTCTGAACGGTGGCAATTGGTCATTTCCGATAACAACGCCATGTTAAAGTGACGTGTCTCTTTTAAACAAAAAGTCCGATCAAGGACCGCTCCCTGCCCCCTTGGCACCTATCCTGCGTGTCACTTTGGACCGGTCCCATTCCCCGTAGGGTATATATAGGTTTTGGTCTTATTTATTAGGTAACAATGTACCCTTTAAAATGGTATGCATATCGTTTTTTTTCATGGAAGGGTCAAAAGTCATTTCTTGGGGCCTTGAGTTCAAAGTCCCATTGCTCGAAATGCGCATTTTTTAAAATTCTTAAAAAAATATATGATTATTGTTAAACTCTCTTCTACAAAAGAGGCAAAAATTTGTTTTTTTTTTAGGAATATCCTTGAAAATAAGACATGTCTGGATATCCTTGAATAAAAAAGGCGCCGCAAAAAAACCTTTCATATGATATCCATATATCATATCATATGAGTACGTTATCTTCAGATAAAATGCAAAATTTTTACAAAATCTAAAATAAAGACCTTTTTTAAAATGGGTCCTGCTCGTGAGATCTCATTGCTAGACCCGAAATATTTTGGGAGCCATCATAAAATAAACAAGGTTTATTTTGTGGGAGGCACTTTTTTATTTTTTCATGAGTCGGTCTAATGTATAAACTAAAAATTTGCTTTATAAAATATTTAATTTTTTTTTAACTCACACATACGAATTCATAAGAACACGGTTGTGTGTACATTAGGGATATAACTTTTTGCAATTTTTTGCAAATATCAAAATGGCCCTAGCATAGTCGAATAGGCCATTGAAAATTATATAAAAAAATGCTATTACTTTTTCGCAGTTGTCAAAAAAGTTCACCCACCAAACGCGGTAAAGTTTTTAAATGATTTTTTTTTTTATTTATTTACCTAAAAGGCGCAAAAAAGTTTTTTTATCAATATATCAACCTGCATTTAACATTTGTGTAAATACTTACGAAGCTGAATGTATGTCATTGAAAATTACGTTATGTACTTTAATTGTTTTTATTATTCAAAGAAAATTATTAATGTGTTTCAAATATTCCGAGTTTGTGTTTAATACTTAAAAACAATGGATTTTAAAAGAAGTCGTGGGTGAGGTTTTTTATCCGAAATGACCCCAAAATTATTTTTTCGTAAATAACACAACCTTCGCCATCGCGTGGTGCTAGGGCCAAAAATTGGTTATACCCCTAGTGTACATGAACAACCACATATTTAATATTATCATTTGTTAGAGAAATGTGTCATTTAAAGTGATTGTCATATTGATTTTATACTAGACATACAAAATTGAATGAGTATAAGTATGGATATGTAGCAGTGTGTGTTTAGGTGTGTACGTATTAAGTGACTCACTAGCTGAATGATTGAATGAGTTACTGTCACAGTGACTGAGAATATGGCTAAAAATATCTGTGAATGACTTGTGAAAAATTTTGTTTAAAATTGATTTTTAGTTTTTTTTATGTATAAAACATTTGAAAAAGATTGATAGCATTGTTGTAAATTCTATTTATTAATTTGATACTTACTATATATACATATCGTCAGCTAAAATGCAAAAGGGCACTTTTTATTTTTTTACACTAGAACCAAAAAAAAACGTTGTAGAATTAAAGATATTCTATATTTTCTTCTCTTGTTTAAAACACGACTATGGACTTATTTCGACATATAAGTTTAAAATTTTTTAGAGAAATGTAATTTAGTCTAGTGCGTCATAATCAATCAGAAAATCGGCTTAAATTTTTTTTGTTGTTACGCCCTTTTGCATTTTAGGTGACGATATGTACATTCATTTTATACATACAATATATATAGAAAGTAAATATGCGTAGTAAGTACATGAAAACTACTTTAAACAATGTATTTCAATGAATTTAATTGAGTTATTATTATTTGTACATTTATAGCTAACATACGTATGAATAATAAATTCATAATATAAAAATAATATAAAAGATTTGTTGTATATAATTTCTTATTTTTAAAATCTACTTTGAACTATTTCTTCTAAAGATAACATTTGGTTTCAATAATTGAATTACTTATATATTACGTTGGTTACTTTGAACGAAGAGCTATCTCTGTCATATTGTATTGTGTTTATTTATTATCAAACATTTTAATCAAAATGAAAAATGTTTTTTTAATATACACAGGCAAAAGCTTCAAAGTTATCAGAAAACCCACATCAAAGGTAAACTGTATAATGAAAAATTTTCAAGAATAAAGTGAACTTTCAAGTATATTTATGAGCAAATTAAAGATCAAATAAAAACTTTTAAATTAATTAAAATTAATAGTTTGTGGTTAGGGGTTAGGAAAAAGGAGTAAATGTTGAAAACCAAACTTCCATGATACATTTGCTTCACCTACCAGACAATATTGCCTACATCACTACCCAGCAAAACTTCAGTACTGGGTGCTCATTAGTAATATCTAAATAATAATCAGTACCAGCAAAATTTTTATGAACTAGTTGCCTTTGAATCTGTTCTAGAATAGGTGTTTTTACCACCGGTTCCGTTGAACAGCTTCTAGAACTGACTCCTGGAAGTCAAAATGGAAGGCCTCACTGTCGCAGAACCGGTTCTATAACTGGTTCTAGTTTGGAGGAACATAACCTGTTGCTTTTGGGACAAACTCAAACAAAAAAAATCACCGATGATAGAACATAAATTAGAACAGGTTGCATGCAAGAACAAGTTGTTCTACAACCGGTTCTTTGCATCCGACAATTTTGCTGGATAGAATTAGGATTTACTGCATATAATTCAGTGTCAAAACTCTTACAGCCTTGCTATCAGTATTTTCTAAAGGAATATTTTTGTGAAAGTCGACTTTATTTTAAAGCAAAGGTTTTGCTTTTACCGTACCACATAAAGTATTTAAAATAAAAGTTTTTAAAAAAATGTCAAACATATGCATTCAAAACTTTTGTTTACTTTTATCGAAAAACAAAACAATATGGTAAAAAATAAAAAGTAAATTTAAAAACAAACGTAAAAAAAATTTGAAACCAATAAAAACAAAATAAATTAATATAAAATAAAAAGCAGGGGTATGGCATCACCAAAAACTAAAGTTATAACGACATCGTTATCACTAGATGGCACTTTGTTAAAAAAATTGACAATTTTCTTTTTTATTTAAATTGAAATAACAACAAACAAAAAAGGAAATAAAAAAAAGGAATTCTCAAATTTTATTATTTGAACATAATTTGTGCTTGATTTTCTCTTATTTTGCGCAGTTTTCAGCAATTTTTGAGTTTTTAAATATAGGCTCAGCTATGATACTAAATAGTTGCTCAGGTGATACTATATTTTAGCGCCCCCTACCGGTAAGTAGTGTAAGTTTTGATTTCCTATCTCTATAATTAATAGTCTGTGATAAAAACAAGTAAAACTTCAAATTTCAAATAAAACTTTAAGGAATATTTTATATATTTGGCATGTTACAAAATTTAAAAAAATAGTCGACTTTTGTGATTTAAAACCGACTCCTTTAATAGTAAAGGCACTTATTTCTATTCGACAAGGTTGGATTTGTAAGTAACACAAAATGTGTGCACCAGCTTACTTCGCTACATTACAAAAATATAAAAAATTTAGATGTCTCTACATTGAAAAATCTGTCAAAACAATGGAGTAGTATTCTGGAAGATGACAAAGCAAATTGTGGTATATATTATGTTTTCTTTGACAACTATGAATATCTAAAAATTATAAAAAAAAATCGTCTCTAATGATATTCTTAAGCCAGAATGAAATCCGGATAGTGAAGTGCTTACAACTATTTATTTTTTACAATATGTTAAATAAATTTTCGGATTTTATTACATTTAATTCCTTTTAAGCAATTAAATGTTTATTCCGATAAAAGTAAAATTGAAATGACTTCCATAATATTTCCAGCATATGCGTTTTATATAGGCACGCCTTTAAAAAAGCATATATTCCAACACTTCTTGATGGTTTAGAAATCCATCAGCGACGATTATGTATAAGTAAAATTCTATAAATAACTTTGTAAATTGTAGATTTCTTTATAAATTTGTTTTTGCTTTCAAAATCATTAAAACTTAATTCTTGTCTATCATTTTTGGGAAAAAAGTAATAATCCCCTCATTGATATTTAAGTCAGCTTTTTTCATAGAAATTAAACTTAAATAACTTTTAAATCGCCAACGATTAGGGTTGAAATTTGTTTTAAAATAACAAAAAAAAAAAAAAAAAAAAAACAAGCAAACTACACACTCTTGCAAAAACATCGCCACATCTGAGTAAAAAAAAACAAAAAAAAAACGTATTTTTCAACAAATAATCGCTAAGATCTTAATAAAAAGTTTTCTTGTTTTTTTTTATATTTTCTTGTTATCGACTGGTTGGTAAACAAACAATACTATGTACCAGAGCTGTAAAAGAATCATTCATTTTTTAATTAATTTGCGAATGATTCATGCATTGAATTAACAAAATTTTGAATTAATTCTTTTCACAAAAATCACGAATTGAATGAAATTTGAATCAATTCACATGAATTTGGCAAAAATGAATTGCAGTTAATTTTCAATTCAATTGAATTGGCAAAATGAATTGCAATTCATTTTCAATTCAATTGAATTTGGTAAAATGAATTGCAATTCATTTCTAATTCATTTGAATTGATTTTGAATTAATTCAAATTAATTGAAAAAATGAAAAATGAAATGCACTGAAATTATTAATTGCTTCTTGAATATTAAATGTGTTTTCATCATTCAGCGTATGCCAAAACCAAAATAAGTAATACTTGAAGAAATAAACTCCAAACACCATGTTTACCGTGGTTGATGGCAATTCATTTTTAAATCATTTGAATTAATTCATTTGATTTGATAAAAATTTCATTCAATTCTTTTCATTGATGAAAAGAATTAATTAAAAATTTAGCTAATTCGTAATGAATTGAAATAAAAAAAACGATTCATTTACAGCTCTGCTATGTACTTCATTTTCATGTAACTCACATATGGAAATCTTTGTTATATTTTTGTTGTATTTACTTTCAAAAGTTAAGCTCTAGCTTATACACTGAAAGAATTTTCTGAGATTCTATTATGAATCTGCCAAAGAAATAAGTAGTTTGAACAAATTTAAACTGAATTCGTTTTGCACGGTGTTGGTTTTAAAGGCTTGTATAACTTTTACTGTGATTTTTTTACGATTCTGTTTTTGAGAAGGGCAATAAGTACGTTTGGGTTTGCGGAGTGGATCAATGTATGATAGGGTTCAGCTTATTTTTTTGTGGCAAATTTAATAGATTTTAATAAGTTGTTTCTAACCAGCATTACGGTCATAGAAATATTAATACTATAATTATGTTCATTGCGCAAGTGAAAATGTGATCGTGTATGTATATTAGGGTGTCCCTTAAAAAAAGATTCGACATTACCCCCACCCCCCCAGTTTTATTGGAAATGGTCCCAAATGGAAGAAATCAATTTTTCTTTTTTAGAAAACGATAACTCGTGCCGAAAGTTGGACGAAAATGGCCCCTTTTGGAAAAAGTGTGTTATTAAAAATTCCCAAAATTCGAAATTTAAAAAAAAAAATTTTTTTATTTCATTTATTCATTTAACATAGTCAAGATGATTCAGTTATGAAATTTCAACTTCATCGGATGTCATTAACCCACTTTAGCCTGGAATCCAAAATGACCCACGAATTTGATAAAAATGCAAAAACTTGTTTTATTAAATTAATTTTAAAGATTTTTTAAAATGCCTAATTTGGAGATGTCGATTGCAATTTATACCACATACACAGAAAGAATTTACAAAATTCTAATTAAATTTTTAAACACCATTCTCATACCAAATTTGTAAATACAAAAAAAAAACTTTTTAAAAAGGCACCAACAAAGAAATTTGTAAATCCAAAAAAAATTTCTTTTGTTTTTTGAAACTTTGAATTTTTATTTTTAAACAATTTTTATATGAAAGATAACAATTTACAAACGAGTTACAAATATTTCAAACAAAAAAATTGTTGGAAATAAAATTTTAATTTAAAAGAAAATGTGATTACTTCTACAAATTCCCATTGTTGGTGCCTACTGTTTTTTCTGTGTAATAGTTGATATTGAAGAAAAGAAATAAATTGAAAAAATGATAATTCGAGTTTGTGTTTGGAGCGACTGCTTTCCAGGACATCGTACAAAAATTGCTTATTTTGTCAAAAATTTTACAAAATTTTAATGTTTTCATCAAACTTTACATCGGAAAGGTATTAATTAACCCTTTCACTACCGACTTTTTGTTTGCAGATGTATCGTTATTTTGACTTCAGATTCTTGTTAAGAGTCCTCAAATTAGAAAAAAATATGTGACAAATTTTTCCCCCTACCCCTCCTACCCACCAAAAATGATGCTCGAAAAGGGATTTTTTCAAATTTCTGAGCCCTATTTTACCCTTCAACCTTCGAGTAGCCAAAAATCCTTTTGTTGGTTGTCTTCTCATTATATGCCAAATTTCAATTATCTATCTTCATTAGTTTAGGAGAAACACCAAAACCCCCTTTTCATGGAGATAATGATATATTCAAAAAATTAGATTTCATTAACAAATATCGCGACCATATTGCCATGTTGAACTGCTTACGCATATAATGATTTTTATTTGAAGTCCAAGATCCTAATAAACTTATTTGCGAAAACTATAAAGTTTTTTTTGCACTATTAAATTTTATATATTCTTTTAAAAATGTGTACACTGTAGTATACAAGGGTAGTGAAAGAGTTAAATTTGGTAAGGCTATGATTATCTTTGCATTTTTTTAAAAAAATCGTTAACCCTTAGTGGCCTGGGGGTCAGAAAAGGACCATCTCGTAGTCATAATTATTATACTTATTGGCTTTACAATCTCGGAGTCATAGTTAACCCTTAAATGCATGGTGTAGCCATTTGGCAACATACCGGTTTCTTAATAAAAAAAATCTCAACTGGATAAAAATAATTATTTTATATAACATGATCCATATCAGGTTAATTTTTATACTTTTGGCCAAAAACGACCCACTAGGAAATTTACAGAATAACATCTTTCATCATTTTCGGAAAGATATCACTTTAAATGAATCAAAAAAATAATTGATTTCTTTCATTTGGGACCATTTCTAATAAAAATGAACGAAAATCGACAAATCGTTATTTGAAGGGACATCCTAATGTATGATCACACTTTGGCTCGTACAAGATAATATATGGGTATAACTGATCTTGTATGTCCATATAAAGTTGCATATATTATCATATATGCTATCATTTGAGGATACATGACCACAAAATTTTTGTAGATTTTTTTTATTAGTGTTTCAGTTCAAACAGTTTTACTCAAAACTCAGTTCGGGTACAAAGCAATCCCAGCAAAAACATGGTAATAACAGGTCATTACCATACGGATTACCAAGTAATGATAGGTCATAATCTTTACTTTAAAATACAAAATAATGACTTACCGATAATAAGTTATAGAAGTACTTATATGTTTGTGCAAAGTAATCACTTACTGGTAATTGATTAAATAAGTACTGATTAAGTATTTATACCCTACGCCACTATGGGGTCAGGGTATTATAAGTTTGTGCTGATGTTTATAACACCAAAAAATATTGGTCCCAGACCCACCTTATAGTATACCGATCGACTCAGAATTTTCTTTTATTTCGATTTGACGATGTCCGTCTGTCCGTCCGCCCGTCTGTCTGTCTGTCTGTCTGTCTGTTCATGCATTCTTGTGCCCACTCTACAGGTCGCAAATATTAAGATATTTTAATGAAACTTGGTACACCGACGTATGTTGGCCCAAGGACGAAGCCTATTGATTTTGGTTAAAATCGGTCCATGTTTAGACCTAGTGCCCATATAAGGGTCCCCCCAAAATTATATTTTTTATACGCTGCAGGTCGCAACTATTAAGATATTTTGATGAATTTGGTACACCGATTTATATCAGCCCAAGGACGAAGTCTATTGATTTGGGTTAACACCGGTCCATGTTTAGACCTAGTGCCCATATAAGGGTCCCCCCAAAATTGGCTTGGTTACAAACTGCAGGTCGCAAATATTAAGATATTTTAATGAAATTTGGTTCGCTGACTCACATTATAGGAAATTTTGACACAAGTCCCATTTTAACCCATTCGAATTTCGGATCCAAACATTAGTTGGCTTTTAACCAGTCGGCATGCCCGACTTTAACCTTTTTACTCGTTTTTATATTAAAATTTTATTTATAAATTTGTTTTGAACTAAATAGGAAATTTTTCAAGGTAAAAAGTTTTTTTTGCCAATATGACCAACTGTTTTATAATTTAGGGCAACCACTTATTTCCTAACTTCTTATTAACCACTTATTCTATCTTTATGAGTAACTACTTATTCTTTCACTCTGGGTAACTCTTTATTCGCAATTTTTTTGTAAACGAGATGGTAATGACCACCCATGAATTTTTGGACATCGCGAACAAAAGTAATGTTGTATGCTACTTACTTGGTTATTTACTTGGTAATGTCTGTTTTAACTGGGAATAATAAAACTGGTAAAAAATTTAAGAGGAAATTTTACCAATTTTTACTAGAGAAATTTCCTGCAGCAAAAACTTTTTTCATTTGCTTAAAAAATAATGAAATTTGGCACATATTTTTACTAAATTATTAAGTAAATTAATTGAAATGATTCTCTATGAAGTTTGCATTCTGCGTAGGTTTTTTGCATGTTTTCTTAATTTTTGTTCTCTCAGACCTGGGACATTGCAATTACGTTTCAATTACACTTACTTGTAATTTGTGTTTGAAAATATTCGATTTGTGGTTGAAATGTAATTGAAATTGAAAAAAAAATTAACTGAATATACATATAATTGTATTTTAAAATATTGAAATACAAATTACATGTAATTATAATTTAAAATTTTACAAAATTTTTTTAAAAAATTTTGGGCTGGGATTGGCAAGATAGGCATCGCAAGGCATAAAAAAATTATATCATGTTCGGTTAATCCCTAACTCTCGCTTTTTGTCGTTATTTGTTGACCCAATAATATGTTATTGTAATTGATATATGTAATTGTTCTTTTTAGAATTACAATTACAAATGATACAGACATTTTTAAGGGCTATCGTTCTTCGAAAGACTTTTGTATAAGTGCCCACCCTATAAGCATTTTGAGTGTCTGTGTTTGTAGTTTCATTCATTTCTCTTGCCATTTTTGTGTTGTTTTCGGTTGTTTGTTCTACGCTTTAACAAAAGCATATTCTTATCGCAACTGTGCAGTTTGCAGCTAATTTTGAAGAGATTTAAAAAGTTTTGCAGTTAATGTTTTTCTTCTGCTTTCATTTTTACTTTCAATATATTTGTAATCGTACTTTGCCACCAGTAGCATGAGCAAAGAAGTAGAAAACAATTTTTGATTTATATTTTTTTTTGTATTGTAAATGGGTTTTTTTTTTGAATTTTACTCAGTTTGTATTTGTGTATTAACTTTTAATAGTAGAATATATATTAAAAGTTTCAATTATTGATCATATTAGTTTGAGGCTTACAAATATTTTTCCTATATACATATATACGTACTTTCGTTTTATACGAAAGATATTTCTTAATGAACTGAAGTTTAAAAATTTTAATAAAATATATTCTTTTGGGAACTAGTATTATTCTAAAAAATTTTTTTTTCCTTTTTCCAAATACTATTTGTAAATATTTAATAAAAATTATTATGTACTTATTTATTTAAAAAGTAGACCAAATCATAGAGAATCCATTATAATCCAGAACTAAGGGATTTAAGCTTCAATTACAATTATTTGTAATTTGTGATTGAAAATTTTCAATTTTGGTTACAAAATAATGTAATTTCTATCTCAGTTTTATTTATTAACTGAAAATTTTCAATTAAAAAATTCATGTAATTGGAATTGCAAGTAATTTCAACTATATATTTCAATTACATTTAGAATTGAAAATGTTTTTTGTTAATAGTTTGAAAAAAAAAATGGCTGGGAGTATAAGAATAAGAATAGGGCATTTTGCGTTGATTCCTAAATCGTGCTTTTTTCATTATTCCTTTTTCCAATAAAATGTAATTGTAATTGATTTTTTTCAATTACAATTATATATAATGTGTAATTGAAAATTTCCAATTACAGATTAATTGTTATTTTTTAAATTACATATTATATGTAATTGTAATTGTAATTGTGTTTCTTTCAATTACAATTAAAAAAAATATAATGATTAACCCCCAGGTCTGTTGTTACGAATATTCATGTTATAATCTCTAGTCACTCCTCTCAGCTATGAAGCTTAAAATTTTACAGCAAACTTTTTTTTAACTTTCATAATTTATTTTTTTTTTTCCAAAAAAGTACTTTATTGTTGATTTAAAAAGTTTTTTTGGAAACTTTTTGCTTTACTTTAAACAAAATGATTTCCCCAATGCATATCAGACAAATGAATAGTGATTGAAATAAAGTCACATGACATTCACTGGATAAACTACGTACAAACTTCAAAAAAGCAAAGTTGGAAAAAAACAATAACAAAAGCTAAAAATATATATTGAAATCGAAATGAATTGAATGTTCATAGTTTACAATTTGAAAGCCCTAGAACATTAGAAACAGTTGTAACACAAAATCCAAACTTATTCAAAAAAAAAAAAAAAAACAGAAATACCCTCACACACACACAATAATATGCAATTTATACTACCACAAAAATCTCTACAAATAAATATATTCGCAATTGAAATGAATGGAATCAACCCAACCAACCAGTCATCTAAAAAGTTTTTTTGTGTGACATTTTTCGTTTATACTTAACACAAACACACACCTACAATTGATTAAAACATCGACCAAAGTTCAAATCAAATCAATACACCGGAGACAGTTAGTATGGCAGTATAGAAGATAGAAATAATAGTCAACAATAGTCAAACCCACGCACATACATACCCATGCTAACACACACACACACTGAAAAATAGAAGAGTATTACAATGAAATATATAAAAAGAACTTTTTAATACTTGTAAAAACTAAACCATTCCATGCTTTACGAATGTAAAGACAGTACATTTCTAGCAGAAAAATACGATAGGGCAGAAAAATAACGAAAAATACGATCGGCACAATGTTGGAAAACCCTTGGCGACGGTCGCTGTTGGTAGAACATGGGATTAACAATTTTGACAGTCCAAAATTTACAACATTTTAACACTCTAACCCTTAAACTTACGGGTCCTTTTAAATGGGACAAAAAAAGTTCATTTAGTTTTAAAGTTAGAGGATTAAAAAATTACACAAAAATTTTCCTTGTAGTGTTTTACGTAAGTTTGCTGATCACATCCTATACGAAAAATAGAAGATTCATATGGTTTCCTATGCCGATTCACAATAAACATTTGCAAAAGGGGAAAACTTTAAACCCCTTAAAAAAACATAGGGCCAGACGTAAACTTTTACAACGCCAAGACACTTTTATTTTTTTGGTCCCCTCTGTCAGTATCAGTTGTCAGAACCTAGTTATTTTATTTATTTTATGTGTTGTACAGTGATATTGTTTTTTAAACAAGATAACATTACAAATTATTTAATACAAAATTTTAAATTGGCACGAGTTTAAGTCGGAAATATCTGAAGCGTTAATCGAGGGATATATGTAATTATTTTAGGTACGAAAAATTAAAATACAAAAAACTAATTTATTCACAAAACGTCGCACTGCGGACGACACTGCCATTATCTAGTTTAGGCAAGTTTGACACTGATACAAAATAATTTTTCATGTAGCGTCACTGCTAGTTTAAAATGGCTCATTTCGGTTGTGGAATTATTTTGAGAGTAGCGTAATACACTCACTGATTCACTAACTTAACATCGCCGAACACAAACCGCTGAAATAATATTTTGCTAAGATATTTGCTTGGAAGTTTGTCTTAATTTAGGGAATGTTATTAAGATTTGTGCTCTTAGATATATGAAGTTGGGACATGTTTTGGACCCAGGGATTCTGAAGTTTTCCGAAGCACTTTTTTTAACAAAATTAAAACGAAATTTGAAAATCACATATCATAACATTTAAATTCATTTGCTCAGGAAATCCGATAATTCTTTCGCGATATACTAGGAAATAATTTTGTCCCATATGACTCAAGATTTTGTCATATACTTTTGAAATCAAGTGCAAAATATTAGGGAAGTATACATTTCAAAACACAACATTTTTCCAAATAGCTGCCATCCTAATATACATAACATATGGATGCGAAGCTATGGTATGGATGAATGGTTTTTGTAATATGTAGTTAGTATTGGTTGTAAACGGAAATATATAAACTTTTTCCACTTGATTTATATGATTTTACAAAAACAAATTTATTATGTTTACTTTAATTTTTGTTTTATTACAACAGCATTTTAACTTACAATATTTTAATATCTTAAAAATCTGTTAAAAGTTTAAACAAAAGTGTGATAGATGATTTATTGTTTTATTATTGAAATTTTACAAATTTTACAAATTTTTATAACTGAAAAATTACTACATTGGGCACATTAAGGCACTCAAAGCGCTTAATTATTAGCTTACCCTCTAGCTTACAAGAAAAGCGAGAATAATGAGTTACCAGCATGGTTACTCATAGTGAAATAATAAGCGGTTACTTACAAATATAGAATCAGTGGTTACCTATAAGTTAGGAAATAAGTGGTTACTTAAAAATTAAATAACCCCAGTGTAGAAATTCTAGTCACTTATCATTATTTTTTGGACTACCAGTAATAACGCCGACTTATTTTCTGCATTATTTTAAAACATATAATAATGAGTTATTGATAATGACTTATTTTTATCATTGTTTCAAATGCAAAGTAATTTTCTAAATTTTTGTATAAATTTTTTCAAATCTATTTTTAGACTCAATATTTTTCAACACTGGTAAAGATATACGAATATTGGCTCGTAAGCATGCTTGTGCGCAGCAGGTTAATTATGTTTTTGTCTGTCAAATATAATATATTGGGGTAGCTCAGATGGTAGAGCTATCAACTTGTAATCTGGAGTCCGAGGTTCGATTACCAGCTCGAGCCAATTTTATTAAAAAGAAATTTGACTACAAAAAATTTTTTTTTTTATAAAACTAATTTTTTTTTTTTAATCTATTATTAGACTCATTCTTTTTGTCATCACTGGTAAGCATATAACGACATATTTTTTGGTTTTTCTTGTGCTGGTGTGTAAGCATAAGCCATTATTTTGCGCGACATCCCCATACAAGGGTAATAAGAAATGTTATAAGAAAAGTAACTAGTTACAATAACCAGGTATATAATTACATAACCCCATGCCGGGCAATGATTTTCTACACTGGGACATTCAGTGTTTCTAAAGCTAAGTGAAGAAGTATGCCTAATTCTTAAAAAAAAAAATCTATTTATAGAAACCATTTTAAGAAAACACGCGTGCATAATTTTTTCTCCTCTAACATAAATCCGGATCTCACTAAGATTGGAGGAAATCCTTCTGTACCTTCCTCGTAAGTAGAAATGTTATGCATAATCATTAAATAACACTTTGTTAATTTCTCGTTTTATTATAAAATGTGTCTCTACTTTCAAATAAATTTTTACTGAGTCATAAAGTTAGTAAACGATTGACTCGTTAGTCATAGATGAATAATGTTGTTTTGAAGACTTTACCAATAAAAATTATTTGGCGAAATATTAAATTTCGATATGTGAACGCCCCTTTTTCTCTTTATTCTTAAAAGAATATGGAGAAACTTTTAGTTAAATCACACAATTCGACCATATTAAATTTTTGGTTGCAACCATGACAAAATCCACTATATACTCAAAAAAAAGGCCGTGTCTTTTAGTTTCTATATCAATTCATTCAGTGGCGTAAACGACGAAGTAAGTAGAAATGTTATGCATAATCATTAAAAAGCAGTTTGTTAATTTCTCGTTTTATTCTGGCAACACCCTTATAAAATGTGTCTCCACTTTCAAATAAATTTTTAGTGAGTCATAAAGTTAGTAAACGATTGACTCGTTAGTCATAGATGAATAATATTGTTTTGAAGAATTTACCAATAAAAATTATTTACAATAAATAAAAACGTGATAAAATCAATTTTTATACGTAGCTTGGTCATATAATAGTGTAAAATAATATTTTAAAGAGAGTTTAATACAACAAATACTGAAAGTATTCGAATGACGTATATGTTTTGATTACATCAACATTACTATTTTGTTTAATTTATGTTTTATTTTATTTGTACACCAATTTGAGAAAATTTAATGAAATAAGGTTTAAACGCTGCAATTGTTCCAGGTTTTTTTTTAATTTGTTGGCTACAAAATGTTAAATTCTACATATTCTTGGGTGGATGACCATTCAAAAAGCACTTAAATAAATGAAAGCTGAATATTTTTGGTTTTAACAGAGATTTTTATTTTCCAAACTTTATGAAACTCTTACTTTAGGTATGACCCTACTTTAACAGATTGCTAAGTTGTTCGTTATTAAACGAATTATGCATACTGTTTTTGCCAAATTAGCTTAAAAGCGTTCAATTAAACTGTTTAGGAACTCTACGCATTCGGCTGTTAGTATTTAAGATGAAGGTTGCACTCACAGCTGACTCTAAAACTGGGCTTTAGTGCAATTTTTGCAAAAGGGAAATTTTTAATTCCTAATACTATAATTTTGGTTGAGTAATCCATTATAACTCGAAATAACACCTGACCAAATTAATTTTAATGATTTTGATCCCATTGCAACCAATTTTTTTCCTGTGTGTATATATGGTTCCTGTTATTTCTTTAGTACTTTTTGAAAGAGTGCAAAGGAAGCTCTTTTTTACCAATTAAAAGTTAACATGTGTAAAAGGTTCACTCCAATTCAATTCAGTTTGCAGTTCTATTTTTACAGGTGCATAAAAAGCAATTTCTCACCATTTTTTTATACATACATATATACATATTTTTAAAAATTTGAAAATTAAAAAGATATTGAATTTAAACAAATTAATTAAAAATATAAAAAAAAATTAATAGAATAAAAAATTATTAAAATAAATAAAAAAATATTGGTCCCGCTGGGAATCGAACCCGGGTACGTCTGTTTGGAAATGGCAAATGATACCAGAATCACTTTTTACGATCACTTTTGGAGTAATTACTCTTTAGAAGCAATATTTAAGTGGTTTTTTGGAAGTTGTTCAGAAGTATTTCTAAAAAAGCTGTAAAAATATACTAACGGATACTTCGAAAGCAATGAATGAAGTGATTTTTTGAAGTTGTTGAGAATAACTTCTAAAAAAGCAGTAAAAATATACTAACGGATACTTGTGAAGTATTCAAAGAAGTAGTTTGCAAAGCATTACTTACAATTTTTTTTTGCTGGGTAGTTGACAAATTAAATCTAAGTCTAGGAACCCTGTGTTTCAATTTTGTTTTAAATCTACAGTTGTTTAAGTTAAAGTTACCAACTGTAGAACTCACAACATTTCCCTTAAATTATTTAAAGTTCAGTGTCATTGAACGATAGAAAAAGTTCCCTATTGTATTTTATAAATAATAAATAACTCTCAATGAAGTCTTGAATTTCAGTTAATTCTATGATGCTGTTTGTTGTTTAATTGTGCATGCATTAATTATTGTTTGTTGTTTTTTTATGTTCAATTGTGTTGTTGTTAATGTCGATTTGTTGTTTTTGTTGCTGTTGAATGCAATGGTTTTTGTGGATCTTTTGTTTGATTGTTGGTTGGTGTTAGTAGAAGCTTTTGTATGTAGTAGTTATGTTGGTAAAAAAAAGTAGCTCGTGTATTGATATTGTATGTTGTGAAAAACCAACATTTTTTTCTATTTTTTAACAATAAATCTCAAAAGGAGTCTAGTGCGAATGGTTCATTTTTATATATATGTATATATTAAGGTGGACCTTGAAATGAAATTTTTGCGATATTTTGGTAGATGAGGGCTCTATTCCGTGCCTTTTTGAAAAAAAATGACAATGCCGAAAAAAAAAATTAAAAAAAAAAAAAATTAGGGGTTGCGCACGAGCCGAGAAAAAGGTCCACTTTGCCAAAATTAGGGGGGAAATTGCCATAGGTCATCAGGGGTCACCCGTAGGGGGGAAGAATGTATGGCCGACCCCCATTAACTTTTTACCGCCAACATTTTCCCCCAAGCCACCCACCCCCTAGCTCCTCCCCTTAGGGGGGTCACCATACAAAAATGGAGGTTGCTCAGTATTTTCGAAAAACACCATAGGTCATCAGGGGTCACCCCTAGGGGGGCAAAATATATGACCGACCCCCATTAACTTTTCATCCCCAACATCTTTTCCGAACAAACTTACCCTCTATCTCCACTCCTTGAGGGACTCCCCATACAAAAATAAAAGAAGCTGTAATTGAGTAGTACTACTAAGCACTTTTAATATAATATAGTCAAATTAACATATTTTTGTTCGCTGATGGGTATTTCTTGCGGTAAGAATCGATAACATGTAGTAAATACTGTTTCTCTTCTTCGCCTTGACACAGTATTCTATTATAATCTTGTATCATTTTTACTCCTCTTTCGGCAGTGTCGTTCACAACGCGCAAGTTATTTACAATTCTACGACCTTCTTGATAGTCTGCGCGAGATTTCCAGGTTGCTGGATTTGCTAGAATGAAATCTTGCGATATTCCAAATCGTACAAATAAATTTTTGGTATTATGAGAGACGAAGTTGCTCAAGTCTTTAGCCAAGAATTCCTCATTCACATCTTTGAATTTCACCTCGATTTTTTTAACGCTGGTGCTTTTGATTACGACGCGAGGAGCTGGGGGAACCGGGTCGTCTTCTTCATCTTCTTCACCTTCTTCGTCTTCTTCGTCTTCTTCATCTTCTTCACCTTCGTCATTCTCCTTTTCTAGCAATGCTTGGGCCATTTTGGCCTTCAACTCATTTGAAACCTTGTCATCGAAAAAGGCAAGGGCTATGTGCTCATCGGCGAGATACCATAGGTGACCGATAAATTTCTTTATCATTACCCGAGATAAATCCTGGTCAACGGACTTGTACTCGACGATGTCCTTCAAAAACTTCCAATCTTGATTCGGCGCCTCAGCTGCTCGAGAAGAACCAAACCATGCCTTGACGTAAAGTCGCACCACAAAAATACAAACGTGTCGAATACCATTCAATTCACATACAGATAAGTGAAAAGTTCTCCGAAACAAAAACATCTTGAGGCTGTAAATGGCTTTTGCCATCCATCGAGCATGGGAAACGGGTCCTGGAGCTCGGAAATGGTAATTCTCAAGTTTTTCACCCAGAAACAAAAGAATTAATTGTAGCATTTCTTTGTAGTCATCGCGAGGGTGTTTCTCCTTCAATTGATCTAAGCAAAACTCCTTTATGCCGACTTGCATTGCCACAGGAATTTTTCTGACGACTTGATCGTCTATCAAGCCAGAATGGAATGGTTTAACCTTTACAGCGTCCCATTCCTGTTTGAAACGGTCAAAGCAAGGAACGCCTGGTGCACTGGTCTTTCCCATTTTTGTCTCAAAAACTTCCCTTAGCACCAGTTCGTATACGTGGTGTCTGCAAGGTAAATATAAGATTTCTCTCTCCAACAGCCGCTCAAGAGCAACTGCGGCTCCGGAGAATGGGCCACTGTTCGTTGATGTCGTGTCGAAAGAAAGTCCTTGTATTCGATGTGTCATATGCCAAGATGCCAACAGTTGATAAACGGCATGTGCTATTCTCCGGCCTTTTCCTTTCCCATCTTCTACTTTGGGAACTCCAAGAAGTTGTTCTTTTTCTCCGTACGAGACAATTACCGGTAGACGGTCCACCTTCTTTGTACCCACAAAATCCAAAAGCATTTTGCCATCCCAATGGACTACGAAGGATTTAGCTGCGACAAGCTGGAGATAAATGAAACGCGTTGAAGAATAAGAATTCTGAATGAGAGCAAATAAATCTATGCGATCTTACTTCTGGATTGTCTTTCACATAACTCAGCATGTTCTCTCGATTTGAACGCCGACATCTCCGAAGCGACGTACGGTTTATTGTGTATTGTTGAGGATCGCGTCCAAATGCTTCTGCCGCCGCTATCATAATGCCGACCGCGTCTCGGTCAGTCACTTTGCACTTGTCCAAAGCTGATAGGACTCGTTCAGTAAAACATTGTTTGTAACCTCTTATGTCACCAACATTTGATGGGCCAGCTTCTGCCGGGAAGTTTTCGTCCTGTCTCCCATTATCATCGCTTGAATCACTGCTTGAGAATTTAACCACTGCAATTGAAAGAATTTCATTTGAATATAAACATTGGACGAACACACAAAGCGCGAAATAACTTACCGCCTTTAGCGAACTGATCTCTACTAGATTCCGTTGCACGTTTGCGTCGCAACTCTTCTTGTTCTTCGCGCTCAGCTTTTCTTTTCCTCGTTCGAGTATCAGTAGCGTCCACACCTCCCATAGTTCCTGGCCGGCCATCTTCTCTTTGCTTTAGCAGAAACTCAATGTCTTCGGTATTTGTCATTTTCTCAAGGGCGTTGGCGTGTGCGATGTCGAAAAGATTATCCAAGCTATCAGAAAACTTATTCTCTTTTTCTCTAGTGGACTCAGTCTTTCTGTGAGATGACTTTCTTAAAGCATCCCACTCATCGTGCAGCGCAGCTATTTTCCTTGTAACATCTCCTCTGGCTTTCGTCGGAATAGCTGCTTGGCGCCAAAAAATCATCACTGCGTCCGCGACTATAACCGCACTATTTTTCTTCGACATGTTTCGTTTGCGAATGTTGAAGAAATGCATTCTTAGCACTTGCTTCTTCGACGGTAATTTGTTCCCCGTAATATTCATGCTTGGATAACCAATCAAAAAAATATCGTCGCGCGATCTAAGTTGTGTTGTCATCTTAACTTTGGTGGAATATTGGTGGAATTTCTGTAAAAAAATCAAAAAAAATCAAAAAAATCTCGATATTGTGCAACTGTAAATACATAGATTTTCAGTATTTTTGTATGGGGAGTCCCTCAAGGAGTGGAGATAGAGGGTAAGTTTGTTCGGAAAAGATGTTGGGGATGAAAAGTTAATGGGGGTCGGTCATATATTTTGCCCCCCTAGGGGTGACCCCTGATGACCTATGGTGTTTTTCGAAAATACTGAGCAACCTCCATTTTTGTATGGTGACCCCCCTAAGGGGAGGAGCTAGGGGGTGGGTGGCTTGGGGGAAAATGTTGGCGGTAAAAAGTTAATGGGGGTCGGCCATACATTCTTCCCCCCTACGGGTGACCCCTGATGACCTATGGCAATTTCCCCCCTAATTTTGGCAAAGTGGACCTTTTTCTCGGCTCGTGCGCAACCCCTATTTTTTTTTTTTTTTAATTTTTTTTTTCGGCATTGTCATTTTTTTTCAAAAAGGCACGGAATAGAGCCCTCATCTACCAAAATATCGACACAAGGTCCACCCTAGTATATATGTATGTTTTTTTCTGTTTTCAATTGATTTAGAGAAGCCGTTTTGTTTTTTTATTGTTTAAAAACGAATACAAACAATAAATTTGTTCATGGTCTAAAGATTGGGGAAATAAAAACAAATTATTGTGGAATTAAATAAAAAAGCAGAGTCTAAAGGATAAAAATCTTTATGGATACATTGCAATGTATAAACACTTCCTCAATGAACGTGTCTTGTTCAAATTAAAAAAGGGATATACACAGAAAGAATTTACGAAATTTTTATTAAATTATTAAATATCTTTTTCATACCATTTTTGAGCTTGCAAAAATATTATTTAAAAAGGCCCTAACAATGGATTTTGTAAATCCAAAATGTTTTGTTTTTAGGTTTTTCTAAATTTATATAAATATTTATATGCAAAATCACAATTGAAACAAATAAAATTGTTGGAAATAAAAATTTAGTTAAAAAAAATTGTATTTGTTTTTCCAAATTCCATTGTTGGTGCCCTACGGGAAATTTTAGCAAACTGCCACCGAACTGGCCCCTTTATATGAAATAGACTGGTCACTTTTACATGGCGTTGTCATAGGAGGGGGAAATTGACCCCTTGTAACATGTCACAAGACAAATCCCAGGACAGGTTATGAGAGTACAGTAACCTGTCCTAGAATTTTTCTTGTCACATGTCACAAGGGGTCAATTTCCCGCTTCTATGACAACGCCATGTAAAAGTGACCAGTCTATTTCATATAAAGGGGCCAGTTCGGCGACAGTTTGTTAAAATTTCCCGAAGGGTGCCTATTATTTTTAACTGTGTATACTATGCTTAAAAACTATGATCAAGAAATATTAAACATTTAAAATGCAAGCTAATAAAATAAGTTTTTTTATTTAATTATTTATAAATCGAAAACTAATAAAACATCAGATTATTCAATCTTTTTTGCTTTATCTAAAGTTTTGTTTTAGAAAATTTATTTAAATATTCCTTTTAATTAAATTTTATGACACCCATGCAATTTTCGTAATAAATATTAATTTTGTTATTTGCATTATTAATAAACATGACCTGTCAACTAGAACACGTTTACATATTCAAAATCTCTTATATACTTTTACATTGAACATATTTTAAATATTTAATTTAAATTAAAACAACATCACAATTATTCATGTGTGCATTTAGTATAAATATGTATTAATGCAAAATTGTATTTACATATATGTGGAGACGTTTCCTTTGCATTTATATTGAAGTGTGACAATCCCTATGCATGCCAAGGCAATTTATTACGAAATATTTGACATTGTCCAGATACAATTACACATATCATATCACAACTTACACCCACATATTCATCAGTGGGTGTGTGTTTAATATAATAAAACTTAAGTATGGTAAATTATAGTTTGTGGTAAATTATAACATGACCAACTGACCTTTTGGTAAGATTTTGTAATTGTTTATACGCTCATGCAAATAAACCTGTAAAAATACTAAAATTTTGTTAATACAAATCTTCAAGAAAACTGCTGAAATTAGTATATGTTTTTGCTAAATACTAGTAAGACAATAACAACAAAAGTAAAGCTAACAAATTTACGAAATTTTAGTTATATTTTCGTTAAATGACAATGATAAATTACCCAGTTACAATTTAAAAAATAATTTTGCTAAATAAAAGTAGAAATTAAGCTATTTAAATCTAATTGGTCCCAATTGTATTACATTTTAAATATTAATCGCTATATATAAAAGAATAACTTGACTGGCGGACTTTTTTAACAATAAGTTGTAATGTGTATTTGCACGAAATATGCCTTTAGGAAACTATTCAACTATATTTTCCACTTACAAATGGAACACACAAAAAAATTAAGTGCCAATCGAATTGCAAAGTATATTTTGGTTGCTACAAACAATAAATTCAGTTAGCACAATCATATTCAAAGGTTATTACTAAATATTTTAGGTGTTACTACTAAAACTCATTTATACTAACCGAATTCTTTTTGTAAACACCAATATTTAGTTGTGCCAACCGAACTCAGTCAAACTAACCGAACAGCAGTTGGAAATTGACAAACTAATTTTCCTGTGTGAATGTAACATAGATATACCTCAAGTGTTTATACTAGCGTTGATAAGTAAAGTATAGCTAGTATTTATTACAGTTGGCCACGTTAAATATTTATATAACTTTTGACACATTCGTAATACGTGCTTATCACTTATTTTGCATCATGTCTACTCTAAATTTTATATGCAGTTAATTGCATTCTTAAGTTTAATTAGTTGTTTCCTTAAGTCTCCAATGTAATTTTCTATCAACCGTAAATATTCCATACAAATCATATCAAAAAGTGCACTTATAATTTATGAAATTCATAATTAAATCCTTCAAAGTTTGCACATATGACAATAACATTTGATGGTGATGCATGGTGATGATGATGAAGATTATGAAATTTTCAAAATGATGTATGAATAGATGATTTGTATATATGAGGCTTTACATACCGACTATCCACCTAAATTTAAAATACTTATTAAACCTATATGATTAGAATTTTTCACTTCCCAGAAAATCCTGCCAATTTTCACCTTCAAAATCACGGGAAATACAGTTTTGGAATAACCGGGAAGTTTTTTTTTTGTAGATTTTGTAATAGAAATCCTTTTTTAGAAAGTATAAATTAAAAATTTTATGCACTGATAAAATGTGCAAATAATTTATAATTAATAATTTAATGAAAAAAGGTATATTTTTTAGTTTTTAATCTCTTATATGTTCTTAATAAAACCCTAAAGTCCAATCGTTGATTTTTTTAAATTTCTTGAAAAAAATTTAAAAAAAATTAAATTGGTTCTAGGAAAGTTTTTTTCATAAGTTTTTTCTCTATTGGTTGTAAAATAAAAAAATTGTAAATTCTATTTGGAATTTTTAATATTTGATCTTAAACCGAACAAAAATAACACTCATTGTAAAAATTTAAAATTGTACATTTGAAAACACTGTTTAGGAATTCCGACCTTTTTGGTACTAATTTAAAACGAGTTAGCAAAATGCAATATAAAAAAATAAGTCTTATCTGAGTTCCTGGAACTTATAGAATAAAAAAATGTTTCTATAGTAGATTATTTCAATAAATTTTAAAATTTGGATCCGAATTTCTTGATTAAGTGGCCTGCGACACATCAGTTGCCTGGGGAAATTGTTATAACTCGGCTGATTTTTAACCGATTTAAGTTTTTATTGCTTTATTAGAAGGAAAATTCACTGTTCAGTGTTTTTAATTCTAGTTAGTGTAAAAATATCAATGTTTTCGAGAAAATACACAAAAAGTCATATTTCCCCTTGTAATCTGTGTTCAAAACTTCAGGGCCGATGCGTCATGTCTTCACGATGTCCGATTATCCTAATTTTTTTGGGGGACGTAGTTTTACACCCAAATAACTATTTTTTTTGGAACACCTTAATATATACTTAAATAGTAGTTATACGTTTAGGTGTCCCTAATATATTTAAAAAAAACAAATTTATTAATTTTTACTGAATATTTACGAAGTAATTCATGGAATATTTTCTCTAAAAGGAAGCCGAGTAACACGCATAATCTTTCAGAATCGACAGGACATCACGTGAGGTTTTTTAAGTAAAGAAAACTGTTGACATTTAGTTAGATTGAGTTATACACTCACAGAGATAAATCTATATAAGTAGAAGAAAAAGATAGAAAAATTATATCAAATTGACTGGTGAATCAGATCGCATCATCACTGTACCAGCACTGGTGATTTTCTGTCGCTATCCATGTAAAAATCGAAATATATATAAACATACATGATCATACATTGGCTTGTATGTGATCATGCATGTGCATAAATAGTCATATAGGTCCATGCATATTTCAATGTATGATCATACATGATCTCATATTATTCCATATACCTTTGGATCGGAAATTTGAGGGTAAATGGAGCTATATTACCTCAAATTTCGTTAATGCACATGTGTGGATATACATGATGCATGTATGGACATGAATTCATGTTTAATGCATGAACATACATTTAACCTGTATATATTCATATATGTCGATTTTTAGCAGGGTATTGTAATTTATTAGTTTTTGTTTTTATTTGCTTCATATGTATACACTGTACGTACTGTGTTCTTTCTGTTAATAACATAAGAGTGACGTCATATATGCATATTTTTAATTTGATGCTTTTAAACACTTGTTTTAAGAAAATGTGACAGTTTATTTTGTTATTAAAATTGTCATTGTTCTTGTCATAGAAATTTTTCAAAAATTTTTTATGGTATACTATTTCTTTTATGGCTGAAAATATTTCAAAAATTTAAACATAACTTGGTAAAAGTGTTTTCTGTCAAAAATAAAAAAAATAAATAAAATAAAATTATCAAAAAATCGTAATTTGTGAAAAATTAAGAATATTAAATCTTAAAAAAAAAGTCCAGAAACCGCGAGGACCATTTTTAAGCACATGCAGTTTTCTCTAAATTTTTGCATCAAGCACCCTGAGATTATTGCTAACAAACAAAATGTTCGACGCGAATATTTTAAAATTGGTATGAGATATCCCAATAAACATCGATTCAAGCCTTAAAGAAATTTTAAATTCTCTATTTGATATCAAACGTTTACTTCAAGTCATTACCTATGAAACAAATATAGCCCTTGAATTTTCTTTGTGAAACATTTGTGAAAAATTACAAAACTATATTAGAATTATTTTTAAAAATTTCAAATTTGTGTATTAATCTCAAGTCTAAACTCAAATGTGTTTCTAGTTAAAAATATGCTTTGAAATTTATTATTGATATTGAATCATTATCAAATTGTTTAATATAATATTTTCTATCAACAATATTCCTCGATTTATATTTTCTGTTTTCAAGTTTGAGAAAGATAAAATTCTCAAATCAACAATATTATAAAGTTAAATTATGTAGTAATATCGAGTCTAATAATTGATTCGAAAAATATTTCCAAAAAAAGCTTGATATCAACAAGTCGTTTTTATTGAGAATCCTATAGTTCTCAGTTCGAGAACTGCAATTTCTCAACAGTATTCTCTAAGGCTAATATTTGAAAAATTATTGTTATAAAATCGAATTCAATTTAGTTTTAAAGGTAAATGTATATTGGGATTTGATATTTTATTTCTATGAAAAAAATTACAAAATTCTTCAAAAGAAAACAAAATTTTTATATTTTAATTTGTTGACGAATTAAAATAGTTGTTAAGGTTTTGCTGTGACAATTTTTCTTAGAATACCAAAACTATAACAATTTCCATTCATCGCAGTTTTGTCACAATTCAGAGATTGATGCGAACGAACCAATTCGTCTTTTTGTATTTGCTTGCTTTATGTTTATTTTTTTTTTTTTTATCTAAAAGTTGTACTTTGTTTTTTACTATCGTTCGAATAGTCAACAAAAACACATTTATAAATAATTAAGTTTTCATGGGTTTGGTTTTAATTAAAATTTTAAAGAACTTTAGTCTTTTAAAAAATAATTACCTTGCAGAAAAAACTGCTGAAATTAGCAAATTTTTCTGCTAAATATGTACTAGTAAAATAAGAACAACAAAACTAAAAATGTTAAATTTGCAGAATTTTAGTTATATTCTGTAAAGTCTGCAGAAAATTTTACTAAATATTAGTAAATTATAAATAGCAAAAAGAACTTTTATGCTTACAAAACTTTTAATACTTTTTAGTTGAGGGCAAATAAATTTCTTCCTGATTTTTTTAGCCTACTAGTTATTTAGGAAATTTTGTTTTCTGATTTTAGAAGTTTAATGGCATCTATTACGAAAATAGTCTAAATGAAAGAAATTGACAATTACTTTCGTCAATAATATGTGGGAAACAAAAACAAATTTTAGTTACTTTGATTTCGTTTAGAGCATTTTCGTAATACATAAAGCAGGGCTAAGTTTTTATTTTCTATTAACAAGAATTTAACTCAAATATATGTAACTAAAATTCTGTATATTTAGCTGTTTTATATTTGCTGTTTCTCTCCTACAAAAATAATCGCCTAATTTGAGCAGTTTTTCTGCACTGCCATTTTTATAATTCTTAGTAGTTTTAACTAAATATTTTTGCAGACTTTTGTCTATAAGAGTAAAAAATCTGTTCTATTTAGTACTGAATTTTTTCAAAAAAATTTTTTTTTCAAACTGACATTTTCTGGCATTTTCAATCTGCCATTACATAACCAATATGTAAAACAATAGCCGTTTTTTCTAATCACTTGGATTTAATAAATCCAAAAAGTATTTCTAAAAGTGCTCAACAGATGGGGTTAGATTCTCCCTATTTTAAAAACAATTTTCTGTCCGACACTTCTTTCGCCCTAATTTTTAATACCGAATTCGATGATGAAGGATTTTACTTTAACTTTTAATTTGTAGTTATATTTTATATAAAACAGAGAGAAACAGTCTGCCTTTTCAGTTTTATCACTTCAATTTATATTTTTACACAATTGAAAAATTCCATTGCAATATGTAATATTCACTAATTGGATTTAATTAAATTACTTACTGTAGAGTGAAAAATTGCCATTACTATTTCAGCCATTTCTTCATGTCCAAGATGAAAAATATGTATTTGGTGAGGTGTAGTTTTTTTTCTAAACATATTTCATAAAAAAAATTTAATTAAAACCTTTTATTTGTTAGTTTTCCAATTTTTTTGTTTCTCTTTTAATTTTCATTCGTATTTTTTTTCTGACATTAAATTAATAGGCTGTTTCATATATTTGTGCTTTTATTGTGGATTTATTAAATCCAGCTTATTTTTTGGAGTTAATAAATCCCCTTTTTGTATGAAAAATTCTATATACAGGTGATTAAAAAAACGTTAAATGCCTACTTTACACACTTTTCGGGAAAATTTAAAAAGTTGTTCCATCTTTTACTAGCACTATATAGAGCAATAAATACGGAAAGACTGACATTATTCCGAAATATCTAACTGGAGGGCAGTTGTTATGCAAGGCTTCATATGTGTGTAAGTTTTACTCTTGTGTATCGTTAAATTAAGTTTTATATTAAATTGAGCTTTTGATTACGATAAAAGGCATGATTGTTTGTTATATACAAGCGATAATTTCTTATATGACCGTAAATCATATTAATTTGAAAGAAAGCCATAATTAATTATTTTCTTTTTAACAAACATAAATCACGATTAGTTTTCTGCGTAATATTAATATATCATACTTAAAGTATGCTAATATCACACACATAATTATTACATAATTAACAAGTAATTATTTTCATATTATTAAGTTAGCGATATTGAAATTATTGATTTCAATAAATTTATTCATTTGTAAATTTATATTAATTTGTGCCTTAACAGTATTTTAGCATTTAAATTCAAAACCTTTTTTATGATTTAAACATAGACGCTTCGGAAACACAGAAAAAAAACAATAATAAACTTTGATATACGTGCTTAAACATAAAATTCTAGGATTAACATGTTTTCTATTCCAAAAAAGAAATAAAAGGAAAAACATTTTAAATGGTCTACTACTCTATTTCGTATCCAAATACAAACACACAAAGAAGAATGTTCAACAAAAAGCTTTTATTTCAATTTTAAAATTGAAACTGTGGAAAAGATTAGTAAACTAAAAATATGATTGCAGCTTAAGTACAGTAGGTTTTTTCGATTTCGCGTGAAAACTGTTATACTCCCTATAAGAAAAAGGAAAGATTTTTCACAGTAATCAGTTTCAGTTGAAAACTGTGTATGATTAATTTTTACGCAAATTTAGTACACAAGACTTTTATTTTTCCTGTAATAAAGAGATATTTTGTATTTACTGTCATTTTGTCTATATAACGAAATAAAAAAAATTTTATTTTTTTTTAATTTTAAAAAATTCTTGCTTCTATTTTCAACTGCACAATTTTCTTGAGCTTAAGGTTTGTTTTTTTATATATAAAAAGTTTTTTCTTTTCAATATTTCGCTACTCCAATGTGTAGCATCTTCAGCATACTGAAGATATATTGAAAATAAAAAACTTTTTATATATAAAAAACAAACATTAAGCTCAAGAAAATTGTGCAGTTAAAAATAGAAAAAGAACCCGAGTAAAAACAGTTACATATAGTCGTATAAAATGCGATGAAGTTATATCTGTGTAAATATACTCTTTCATCCGAAAAATGGCCCGATGTAATTGTATCAGTTGTTTATTAGTTTTTATATAATTGTATTAGTTTAGATCTCAACTAATGAAATTATACATTATTCAGATGAAATTATATCCAATTTTTGACCTGATACAATTTTACCGGTTTATATCTAATGGTATCTGTTTAGATCGTAGTTGGTACAATTTTATATAAATAAAATATATTTGTATCCGACATTTGCCTTATATAATTGTATCAAAGTTTTAAAGCAGATATAATTGCATCAGGTCAAAATTCAGATATAACTATATAAGTTCGTATAGTAATGTATCTATTTGGATCTAAACTAATACCATGCGACATAAACCAATAAAATTGTATCAGGTCAAAAATCAGATAAAATTTCATATGCTTACTATATAAGCTAATCAGTTAAGATCTAAACTGATGCAATTAGATAAAATGTGATAACCAACTGACACAATTATATCGGGCCATTTTTCGGATGAAATGGTATATGGATCACATTATGTTATATATTACCATATAAAGCTCCATATTAATTTTTTTTAATAGGGAAGGTTAGATAAATGACAAGAATTTTTTAAAATTAAAAAAAAAAAAAAAAATCAGGATGCTGAAGAAAATACACATTGGAGTAGCGAAATATTGAAAATAAACAACTTTTTATATATAAAAAACAAACCTTAAGCTCAAGAAAATTGTGCAGTTAAAAATTAAAAAAAAAATTATTTTATTTTTAAGTTAAATATTAAAAGCCTACAATGCTAAAATCCAAAAAAATTGGAAACTGCTGATTTCAGAAGGCTCGATTTTAATTTGGATTAAAAAAAATCGGAAAAAGTTCGAATGATTTTTTTTTACATAAAAACAACAAAAGAAAATTTTGATTACAAAAAGACACCGAAATTTAAGTTTTAGGTTTTTAATTTGTTAATTTTTTTTTATAATTTCTATTTTCTTTTTCCTACAAAATTTTTCATGTACACTCTTTTACATTTACATTTGCCAACACTATATTTATCTGCATAAAGAACATAGACAAACAAAATCATAATATAGTAGACTAACAAACACTGGTTGGCATTAATTCGAATAGAACAGCCTTGAATGAAATACCAGTATTAGTAGTAGTAGAAGCAACAATGTATCCCAAAACAGCCGGTACGCATTAAAGAGCCCATTAAAAGGATTAAGATGAAATATAAATTTATCACAACCCAAACATAAAATAATGGTGACAAGTTTATGGATTTGTCAACAAAAAAAAAGGAAAAAAACCAAGAAAAAATCCAACAGCGAAAAATCTAACAAAATATATTTAAAAACCTAAAAAAGGTCGAAAAAGCAAAGTTTTTTTGTTCTATGAAAAGGTTATCGTTTCAAGCCAGCCACTTATTTATTTTTATAAATTTTCAATTCTTATTTATTTCTAATAAAATTAATGCATTATTTGCGGCAATATACTCGTATATAATAACATCTCCTTAATAACTTCTGCACTGCTGCTTTTGGTAAACTCAGATTATTTTTATAAATTGCAAAATGGAAATGTCTTGTATAACTTTATCCCTTATAGTGTGAGAGGCAACTATATTTTGGATCTAAGAATTGCTGTTAAACTGGTTGCTATTTGTTTCTTAAGCGGCCTATAAGAAACAAATAGCCTGTGGTGTAATGGTTAGCGCGTTGGACTGTTACACGTGAGGTTGCGGGTTCGAGCCCCAACCAAAGCAACATCAATTTATGAAAAATAGTAATATGTATGAATTTTTTCTATCTCTCATACATATCGCAGCGTCCTCCTTCGGTGTTCCCATAGCACTTAACCCCACCGAAGTAAAATAATATAACAGGGCTATGAACTAAAAAGCTTCAACAAAATTCGCCAACTCACCATCAGATGGTGCGCAACAACTGTTCTAAAATTCAACAACTCGCGCAATTACAGTATTGCCATATTTGAAGCCCTTCATCTTTCACCACCTTTAATTTCTTCTCTATCCCTTTTCCTAAGGAAGCAACAAGTTAATTAATAGGAAGAATTTCCTGAGTGTTGCTTCTCTTTATAAAAAAAAAAAAAAAAAAAAAAAAAACAAGAATGCTGTACATTAGACCGTACTAAAAAAAATAAGTTCGCCGTACACCGTCGAATCTAAATTATTTTTGCAAGGATGTTTTGAAATTAATGCGCAGAGAAAAAAAGTGCCCGAAATAACCATGAACAGCGGCAGCGACATAACTTAGCCTGGATCATATATAACAAGGGGATTTTATGCCATTCATATGCCTCTTAGTTTACTGAAAGCATAATATACAATAATAAACGATGAACCAACGAGCTACTGATAATATTCGACATCTACTTTGAATGAAGAAAACAAAAAGTTTTAGTAATTTAAAATTTTTTTGAAAAAAAAAAATGAAAAAGGATCAGAATATCCATTGACTGTCTCTGTTACCTATACTCTTTAATACTACAAATTGCAGTGAATACCAGCGAAACCAAACAATAACGTCGAGAACATTGTGAGTGTATGAGAAAAAAAAGATGGGAAAATAACAAAAACTGCCATTAAAATAAAATAGATTCTATCGCACGACAATATCGCTCAGCGATTTTTAAATATCAAAATGTAAGGAAAAAATCGCAGCGCTCTTATTCTGGGCCTACACTTAAGCATATTAAATCAGTTGATTCATCACTTTACAATAATTTGAGCTTAATAAGGATGAAGAAAGTCGATTGGTAGGTTTTGTGATTATTACAGTTATTTATATAACTTTATAAAGGGTTCTTCAACAGCGACGCTACAAAAGTAGAAAACGACTCCATATTTCTTGCCGCTCTTTTGACATTTCTCTTCAGTAAGGTTTGCCATTTCATGATGGAAAGATATACGAGCCAAAAACGAGTCGAAATTATTAAAATTTACTACCGACATTCGGAGTCAGTGGCCTCAACGTTAAGAGCGCTACGTCCAATTTATGGTCGTCATAATGAATGGCTTCGTCAATAAACAAAATATGCGTTATTGGTCAGACAGCAATCCACACGTACTTCATGAGTCATCATTGCATCCCGAAAAATTACGGTTTGGTGCGGTTTATGGGCCGGCGGCGTCATTGGGCTGTACTTCTTCCGTGATGATCAAGACCGGCACGTTACTGTGAATGGGAATCGCTACCGTTCAATGATAACCGAATATTTTTGGCCCCAATTGGATGATATGGACTTGGAGGACATGTGGTTCCACAGCGAATGTCACAATCAATTTATTGCAAACCAAGTTTGGAGAACGTGTTATGTCATGAAATGACGCCGTTGGGCTATTTCCTGTGGGGCTACATCAAATCTATGGTCTATGCCAACAAGCCAGCGACGATTGATGAACTTCGTACGAATATCGGCCGATTTATGCTTGAAAACCGTATAAAATTGGGTTCAGCGTCTGGACTTCTGCAAGCGTGCCCGTGGTGGCCATGCAAAAGAGATCGATTTCCATACATAATGGCATCGAACGTACTTTCACAGGAATAAAGAATTTCATTGATATCCAAAACCGTTTTTGTTTTATTTAAAAAAACTTTTGTAGCGCTCTTATTGAAGAACCCTTTATTATATTTTATATTTCGTAAATTACAAAAGTTAAACAAATAAGTCGTTAATAATATAACGTAATTTATTTAAAAGAAATCGATGATCTACTGGCTATTTGATATATTATATAAATGTATAAAATAAATAAATATCCAATACGAGGGGTACTATTTATATTTCGGGAACTGGCAACACTAATGTCAATAGCTAAAATCTGGCAACACCATAATAAAATTTTACATTTTTTAACATAAAGGTACTCACAAGGTTTTGATGTACAAGCGCTATATGTTTTGTTTACAGCAGGGACGTAACAGTTATAACTTTTATTCAAAAAAATGATTGTTTTACAATTATTTCTTGTTTGAGTATTTTTAATTTTCTGTTGATTTGCTCTGTTTGATTTTTATTTTTAATTCAAACAAAAACAATCCAAACACGATTTTTATTTTTTCAAAAATAATAAAAGTTATTTTGTAATTTTTTTTCTTTATCAAAAAATAACAATTAAGAATATAAATCAAAAGCCATAGAACCAATGACTTCACCAATTATAATATCCTGATGATGTCAACTAGTGTTAATAAAAGATTGAACAGTTATTTAAAGTGAGTAAATATGTATATGCCAGCAACTTCCGACATTCCATTTAGCTCAATTTTTAATTTTTATTTTATTATCAAATAAAAAAGTTATTGATTAATTTTTTCAAAAAAATCATTCTGTAACTTTTATAAAAAGTTTTAAAATAAAAATCAAAAAACAACAGAAATTTATAGAGTAGAATATAAAAATTGAAAAAATTAAAATCTTTGCCGAACTTTGTGATTTTTTTGTGCAATATGATTTATAAAATATAGTGCATTATTGAAGTATTATAATTAAATAAATTTGGGTGGTGACTTTTTTAGAAATATAACAGTTATTTTGGGTCTCTGGTTTACAGTGAGTTAAGAAAATCAATTTAGCCAAAAAATGTAAATTTCAAGAGGAGGTTTCCGTTGGATTATTTTTCACAACTTTCGACGTGGATTATCTCAACAGAAATGTGTCCATGAACTCAGTTCTCTGTATGGCGATAAACCACCATCAAAAACCACAGTATGGCTGGTATAGTGAATTCAATCGTGGTCGTAGTTCGGTCGCCGACGAATTCCGTGAAGGTCGTCCAAAATCGGTTGTTGTGCCACAAAACATTAATGCAGTGCGTGAACTAATAATACAAGGTCGTCATGTGCATGTGACATGTCGTGAGATAGAGGCATTCTTGCACATTAGTTCCACTTCAATTCATTCGATTTTGCATAAAGACTTAGTTGTAAAAAAAAAATTGCTCTCGTTGGATACCCCATAATTTATCAATCGCTCAAAAATAGGCTCGCATCGATTGGTGTAAGGGAATGATTAAAAAGTTCGACCGCGGTGCTTCAAAAGACGTATATAAAATCGTGACAGGAGAGGAATCATGGATGTATGCGTATAAGCCAGAAACAAAACAGCAATCGACTGTGTGGGTATTCCAAGGCGAGCGAAATCCAACAAAAGTTGTTCGTGGAAGAAGAACAGCAAATGGTCGCCTGTTTCTTCGGCCGAATGGGTCATGTGGCCACTGTTCCGCTTGAGCAACGTATGACGGATAATTCTGAGTAGTACACGACCATTTGTTTGCCGGAAGTCTTCGGAGAAATTCGTAAAACCAACCGCCAAAGACGAATAATTCTCCATCATGACAATGCGAGCTCTCACACATCTCGTCAAACAGGTGAAATTTTGAGCAGTCAAAACATCGAATTGATGAATCATTCTCCGTATAATCCTGCTTTGGCAGCCAATGACTTCTTCTTGTTCCCGAATATCAAAGGTAAACTGCGTGGTCAACGATTTACGATCGCCGAAGAAGCAGTTGAAGCGTTCAAAACCATGTTTTGGAGATGTCTCAAGAGGAATGGAAAAACTGCTATGACAAATGGTTTGAAGGAATGCCAAAGTGTAATGATCATCAAGGGGAATATATTGAAAAACAATAAAGCCATTTTAATTTAAAATGTTTGTTATTATTTGCTATTCCCGAAATATAAATAGTACCCCTCGTATTTGCATTGCCATATAACCTACCTCAAACCTACATTCCCCTTAATGAAATATACTGAAAATGGCTGCCAATACTAACCGAGTATAAATAAACCCAATTTAATATAAATAAATCATATATATTTGCCACAATAAAAAAAATACTTCATTGTTACAGTAGCAGCAAAAATATCAATATAAAAATCCAATTTTGTAAAATTTAACTTATTATAAAATTCGATTGAATGAAAAAACTACATTATTGAACAAATAGAATGCAAAAACCATTGTTGCTGTTAATTGAAATATTGTTTGTGTGGTTTATAGTTTGGTCATTGCTACTATCATTGCTGTTAATGAAGGTACGTGGTAAGATTTTTAAATAACGAACTGAAAATAATTGTATTTAAATTTAGAACAATTAAACTACGAGACTATGAAACTAATAAATTGATAAACTATTAAACTACTGCCGCTTAACTACTAAACTAGTGAACCACTAAACTGTTAATACAAAACTACTTTTCTACTAAACAACTAAATTATTAAATTAGGAAACCTCTAAAATAATAAATTATGAAACTATTTAACTACTAAACTGCTAGAATATTAAACTGCTAAACTACCAATCTAATACTTAAACTATTAAACTACTTAACTAGCAAACTACTAAACTGGTGAACTACTGAACAACTAAACTAGTGGTCTACTAAGCTATTAATCTGCCAAACTATTGTAATAAACTACTAAATTGTTGTACTGCTTAACTGCTAAACTCCTAAAATAAAAAACTACTTAACATCTTTATTAATAAACTACTATATTATTAAACTATTTAACTACTAAATTGCTAGACTACTACTTACTATAGTAAACTAGCAAATTGCTAACATTAATTAATTTATTAGAAAACTACATAATTATAAATTTTTGCTATACTCTTTTTAACAATAAGTGTAGATTCGAGTAATCCCGAGTTAAGAAACTGATTGTTTTTTTTTTTAACAACTCATCATTTAACCCACGTTTTGGCCATATAAAAGAATATTTATATTTACTTTCATATTAAAATATATTGTTGTTTAATTGCTGCAAATAGTATTTGCTGCAACTTCATTAATATTTTAAAATTCGTATACATAGTAAAAATTTAATAAAAAAAAATATTAACGTAGTGAATTTTAACAACTTCCTTTCGTACTTCTGTCTCCTTTGCTATTAAAATAAACGTTTTATTGTTATTTTTTAAATAATTGTAATTGCTTAAATTCTTATTAAAATCAGTAGAATAAAACAACTAAATGTATAAGACCGACTATATGATATGCTACGATGCAATTAGAGAGTTTATATATGAGTAGCTGAGGTGCAAAACTCGTTCGTTACACATTAACAAAATTTTGGCAAGAAGCAAAAAATTTGTTGCGGCTATTAAATTAACAAAATTAGTTGAAAGCTTAAATCTTAAATGTTATGCCATTCTTGATGAAAAACTCAACAGTTGAAAAATCGAAAATCTTCTCACAAATCGCCAAAGAACTATCAGAATCAATTGTCATCTCGTTTTTATAATTTTTTGTAACGAACAAATTTTGCATCTCAGCTACTCATATTTATCAAGAGATTAAGGAACAAATTTTATTTGAGTAATTTAGAATTTTATATTTTTGTCAACCTAAAATGGATTCTTTTTTCAATTGTTTTTTAAACTGAAAAATTACTTTCGGCGAAACGATTTGAATCGGTGTATTTAAAACTTTTAAAG